>PVJD01000089.1:0-412500 GCA_004026545.1 Mormoops blainvillei | reverse complement strand
TTTTCACAGTAGGTGGCATCACTTATCAACTGTAGGAGGGGTGTGGTGGTTTGAAGCATTTTCCTTTATTAAATTATCAAATAATTATTTAAATGGCTTTCACACATTCTGTTCCATTCGAGATACACCTACGGTACGGCAGGCTTGCCAGAGCTAGGGAAAAAAATTCCAGCAGTTTCTGATTATTCTCATACTTGTTTTTTACTTTCCTCTTTCATCGTATGAGAAAAAAAATGCAAGGTTGCAAATCCACTTTTCTTCAGGAACAGATCATTTTGGTGAAAAACCATGTTTCTGCAACTGACAGCAAAAGTCCCCCTTTTCTCAATGGGGACAATTAGGTTTAAAAGAGCTTTTTTACCTAAATGATTCATGAATCAATTTTACTCATCCTGACATGGAAAAATGAAATGTAGGCTTTAAAATTAAAAACAAAATAAAACAAACCAAAACACTAAGCATAAGCACAGTGACTTTTAGGCAAACAGCACCTGCAACATACTTCCTTCTTTTTTTAAACCTTCAAAGGAAACAAAATTATAAATACAATGAATCAAATAGCAAGACTTCTGATGCTATAAATACTTAAGGAAGAAAGAACCCCTTCACCGATGGTTACACTTATAAGAAAAATTAGGAAAGCTTTCCTAAACTCTCAAGAGAGAATTAATTTTTTACAAATGTCCACAGAAGGAATAGACAACACCAACTCAATGACATAGTACTTACTTTGGTGAAAGTATGAATTCTGGACACTTTAAATTTCTCTTTATGTATTAGAAAAAATAAGGATGATAAACACTTATTTATTAGGTAATTTCTTAAAAATGCAGAGCTAGGAAAAGACAAAAAATCCATTTAAAAAGTTGAACAGTTAAAATAATGACAAAAGACGGTTATACAGGAAAAGCTTTTCTATTTTGGTGTTTTTATTTCATTCTGGTGCATAAATAATTTTGGTGGGCTCTATTGGATTGTGGTCTCTGGTGGTAACAAAGATTGTGGGGTATAAGGGCCTAGAATCCTAGAAATTTAGAATAAGAGGTGCAGGCAATTTACCAAAGGGCAAAAAGTTCATACTTTTGTATTATCTCCTATACAAAGGCCATATCCATTTCTTGGGTATTCCTTCAATTGCCTGCAGAAAGAATTCTGTACCTGAGAAAGAGTTACATAGCTCAAAAGGGAATCAATCGGTACTTGACCTCCTTCAGAATCATCACCTTGAAAAAATTTTTCTGGGAGCTGTCTAGTCTATCCTAGGTTATTTCTGAAAAAGAGCATGTATCCGAAAGAGTGAACTCTGAGGAGGCTAGATGGCTTAGCAAACTGAGATAGTATAAGAGGAATCTGATAGTATTAAGATCAATGATATGTCACAATTTATTAATGGCATTCAATCAGCCAAGTTCACATACGCTAAATCATCATGGTGAGAACAAAATGGGCGGGGGCGGGGGTGTGGTAAATACATTTCAGGCCAAGCACTATGGATTGGCAGAGGTTGGCACTCTTAAAAAGGAAAGATTCATAGGCCACAGTCGCGGTTGCTAAAAAGTGCTACGATCAATTAGCAATGTCTGCTATGAGCACGGGCACAGAGAAGCAGTAAGTACTCTATCCACCTGCTAGCAATCACTCTACAGGACCCTCAAATCATGATTCTCCAGATCATTTCCATGGTTCTAAACAAACACTAAAAAAATAAATATGCCTTCTCTAAGCAGATCTCCAAAGTGAAGATAGGGAATAGAAATCCAAAAAGAAATGATTCCAAATCTGTATCAAGAAAAAGGGCCTCTGACAGGACTCTAAAGGGGAGGCCACAGCCAAGTAATATTGAAGTAAACACTTGAGCACGCAGTAGGGCTATAACTGTATTCCCTAACTGATTCCTGCAGGTACCGTGAGGACAAGAGAGGATGGGAATTGATACATTTTTGGAATAACAACAAGAGGTGTAGTTAAATCTTTTAGAATGCATAAAACAGGCTCAGAAAGAAAACAGACTTCAGTATGTCTAACTTCCTTTTAGCCCAAATCAAACATCAGTACGTGACAGATTTTTTTGGGGGGGTGGGGTGAGGTTGGAGGTGTGTTTTTAACATTCTCTGGGATTACAGTTTATTATCTTGGGTGTTAGAGCTGCTACTAGCTTTAGATTTTATTACTGACCTTTGGTGGTACAAGTTTTCTTCCAGGATGTTCAACAGTGCGGTTTCCTTCATGTCAATTTGGAGAAATGGAGAAAGAAGGCTATGCCTCCAATTACAAGTCATTGAAATACCTTTCACATGTATTACAGTGTAAGTAGCCAAAATTTTTTTTTAAAAAGGTTTGAACCATTAAATCAAAAAACAAAACAAAAAAAATTTTGGACAACCAGAGTACTTGCCAAGCAGCAGTTAGGGACCAATACCTCAAAACACAAGACAGTGAAAAGAGACTAAGCATTCCTTACATCCAACTACAAATTAATCCAATTAGCACACTTGAACTCCTGCATCTGAGGCCAGCTGACAATATGTGCAACTCAGGAGTGCCAACGGCTGTCCTCCCAGAACTGAAAGCAATAGCATTGGGGCTGGTGTGTGTGGGGCCAGGGGGGAGGAAGGACCTGCTCAAGTCACTCTGCCTACAGAAAGTCCTGTACCCCAAGGGCATCCCAGAAACAGCTGTTCACTTCCGTTCAGAAGATGATTTTCTGAAGGGCAGGGGTGGTGCAGGGATGGAGGCTCTCCACTTTGAGGTGTCTGCAGAGAGTGTTTAGTGCAAATGCGTTGAAGTCATTTTCCTTCCTAGTTATGCACAAGACAAAAGCTACAACTAACATGGTTCCCCTGTGAGGTCCAAAGAGTCAACGCTAGGCCAACTAGGGGTAAGGTAATTGAAAATGGAAGCAGTATATAGAAAATTTCAAGCAACAGTCATCGCCAGGAGCCAGTGACCCAGAGATATAAATATGTTGAAAACCACTGTGTGCTGGGTACTCATCTTGGCCAGGATGCAGTTTTCTTTTGCTGTCTCACATCTAATAGTCCATCCCTTGATTTCTTAAGGACCAAAAAGTAAAAGAGGATAATATCCCACTTGAAAGCTGCTTTTAAAGGATGAAATGGCAACTATAATTTCCATGTGTTCATTCCAGTGAAGGTTTCCATCTATTCTAATGAGAAAAAAAAAAATCTTAGAAAAGACTGAAGATCAACCCTCCCTGGGTTTTTAAGGACTAGAGTGGATGTTTCCGGGAAAAAACTTACAGGTATGTAAGTCACCTTTCTATAGGCTTTGGGGGTTATTGAAAACATTTAAAATCATGTTTTCCCCAAATCATCTGCATAGTTCAATAAAATGTGGGGAACATGTGCATCTTTAATGGATACTGATTATAAATCCTCTTGAAAAATCAAAAGGATCTTTTTATAAGACAAACATAGCTCCAGCTTAGCAACCACTGAATTTTTGTGTCTTAGGTTTACATTAGCTAGGACATTTCTTACTTGTCTAGATAGTGAACAAGCTGTCTGAAGGTGAAGAGCCCGCCATGCCTAATAAGACAGGTTCCTAATCAGAATTTGTTGGATAATGTCATTTACATAATGTTGTTCTCTTTCTTGAAAAAATCAACTATATTTTATACTTAATGTTTACTTAAGGCAAGATACACCTGTACTAAGTAAGGAATATACAGGGTCTGGCAGAAGTAACACCTGCTTGAGTGTGGTTGGTAGGGTAACAATATGGGTGCAATAATTTATAGTTTTAATTTGAACATTTCGCCTAAAACGTCAGATGGTGTGCTTGAGTGTGGTATTGTTATGTGACAGAACTGCATGCTTATGATTTTGTAATAAAAGATTTTGTAATAAAAAGGAGGCATTATTTGTGCCGGACCCTGTAAATCAGGAGAGTATCAAAAAGACAAATGCATCTATTTACCGAAGAGAAATAACTCAATAGGAGCCTGTGGCACCAGGGCACCAGCTCTTACAGGTTATCAGAGCCCAGAATGGAGTCATCTGGGAACACGGGGCGAGTCCTGTTTCTTTTCTGATCACCTATGCTAATGGAATCATTACGGTAGATGAGCCAAGTCCAAGTTCTTTGACATAGTGGGGTATGTGCTGTATCCCCAATCTGATTAGGAAGACAAGAGAATTATTTCCTTAGTGTCTTCCATGTTGAAAAAGCCAAGAGGATTATTTCCTTAGTCTCTCCCATGTAGAAATATTTGCTACCTGAGGCTTCATCCCAAAGATGTACTTCTCAAGCCTGTACTGCAGGCCACACACTCTGCAGAGCATTCACTGCAGCTTTCTGACCATTTGGGGCATAAATCTTTGGGCCACCCTAACAGGTCTCTACCAATCATTACGTGTAGAAAGGTGAGATGTACATTCCAGAATGGCACTGCCTGAAAGACATATAATGCAAGTCACATATGTAATTTTAAAATATCTACTAGCCACATTAAAAAACATAAAAAGAAACAGGTGAAATTACTTTTAAAGATATATTTCAGTTATCCCAATGCATCAAAAATATTTTAATTTAAATATGCAAAATCGTTTGCGTCCTTCTTTCAACTAAGTCTTTGAATGTCAGCATGCATTTTATACAGGTGGCCCCTCTTGGCTGGGACAAGCCACGCCTCAAGGGCTCAGCAGCCTCACCTTGCTGGTGGCTCCCACACCAGACAGTGCAGGCCTAAGGGCATTTCCAGACGCTGGCTTGGAAGAGCCTCTAACTGTAAGGGAAAGAGATGCCATCCACAGTTATCAATTCACGCGCCTGAACTGGGGCTGCTGAGATCTGGGGTAGAGGAACAGCGTTGGGAGAGAAGGAGTATGAGGACAAGGAGGCACAGAGTTCCCTTGAAATGTACCCTCTGCTTTCTCTATATATGGCCTGCAAAATCAAATAAATAAGATGAGCTACGAGTCTGTACATGTCCACGGCGATCCATGTAAACGTCTATAGATCCATATTTCTATAAACTCTGCAGCTGATACTCTGTTATCTGTCAAGATAAAAAGTAAAGCAGGCTTCAGTCAAAGGGAAGGCAGCAGCACAGCGTCTTCCTCCCCCAAGAAAGCAGAGAACTGAACAACAGTCTCATTTGTGTGTTTGGAGGGGAGGTGGCGAAGACAAGGTGGCTTTCTGCCAGGAATTGACATCATCCCAAGGACTGGGAAATCAGGAGATGTATCAGCTACTTAGAGCACACAAAGTCTAAATCCCTAAATATGAAAGGTCTTAACTACCAGAGGCACACCAAAGTAAGTTCACTATCTCAGGAGCATGAAACACTCAAGCTCCATCCAGCTTAGCAGGGAATATGTAATGGTGACTAAGTGAGCAAAGCCTTTGTGGGCAGAGGGCCTGGGTTTGAAGCCCTGTTCAGTCACTTCGTACCTGTGCAAGCACGTTATTCAATCTCAGTGAATGTCAGCTTCATCATCAGTAAATAGGGGCAAATAACAGTTACCTCACCTGGCCTCTATGGAAGTGAAATATGTAAGATGCCTATTTGCTGCTATTCAATAGGTGTATATACAAATCATAGGTAAGATATAGTTACATAGTATATACTTGTGTGCACACTATACATAATAGCGTGTGTGTGTGTGTGTGTGTGTGTGTGCATACAGCGACAACCAGGATTGAAGTGCTGCAGCCAGGAGTGAGCACTGGAGTTCCCTGAAGGAGTAGAAGTATTGGTTCCAGGTCCACAGCTGTGCGACCTGCATCTGCCTCACAGTGGCCACATCTAGGATATGAGACCCACAGCGCCTACTGCAAAAGGTTACTGAAGGATCCAATGGCATCACCTGTGACAAGTACCTAGCACAGTGCCTGGCCCACAGCTGTTGCTCAATTACTATCAGTTGTTACTATCTTTACAAGCATTAATCAATAATCTGAGCTAGTGCTTCCCATCTAGGACTGCTCTTGTCTAACTGCAAACACTTGTGAATGGCTCCCACACAAGGAAGGGGCTGAAAGAAGAACGGATGGATGGGGTTTATCATCTGAACACCATCATGCATAATTAAAGGCTTCACACTCTAGAAAGCAATTTCTTCCTCATTTTCTCACTTGATGCTTACAGGCCTACAGGAGTAAGCATGTTGATTTTAATCAGGGACTACTCCTTGAACGCCTACTATGTGCAAGACATGACTCCAAATGCTGGAAATTCAGATAACTATTCCGTATGGTAATTCATGAATTTGTATACTCACCTTCCTAAGAAGTTGGAATATTTGTTAGGAGCTTGGTCTGACCTGAGGAAGTCTAGTCTATATTATTTAATAAAAATGAAAATGTTCTACACTATTACATAAAACTATTTCTCCTTTCCCCCATCTCCCTCAATTATATTGAAAACAAAAAAGTTCCGTAGTTTTGAAAACTATAATATTGGATATGGAATTACAGCCATACACAAGTATTTTTATAAACTTTTTAATACATCTTTGCATCCTATGGTACTTTTGAAATTATATGAAGGGGGAGGAAAAGGCCTTAAAGGTCTTTACATTTTTCATTATGTTTTAATTGTTTTCAAACAGTCTGACATGTCAACAGTGTGGCAGCATTTGCTTAATTCGCAAGCAACTGGGAGAGGAGATGTCATCTCCTTCAGGACAGTCAAAGTTGGGCAAACACGCTCTATTCCAGTTTTCACTGGAAGCCGGTTGAGTAAGTCCCGTGTGCACTTAACCATGGCACTACCAGGAAATTCCTGCCTGCCAAGACATTAGAAAAGGCAGCCTTCCCTATAGAGCACTGCTTGGGGGCGGTAGGGGGATGGAAATCACTGGTAAAACTTTTGGTCAGGAGGCATAGAAATGGGGAATGCTTAGAAAGGGGCAGCAAGGCTTTTAGTTCCAAGAAATGAGGATGGACACAGCCAATTACTCTTCTTAATACTGTCCTATTTGCCGAGAAAGTAGCCTGCAGGAGAGTCAAGCAGCTTGAACTGTTTTTAGGCCTATGACCCTTTTAAAAACAGAGCTAAATTCAGTCCCCAGTTATACCCACTCATCTCCCACTGGCTTTAGCACGAGCCATAGGAGAAACCGTGCACGATGGCGAAGAGGTTTAGTTATGCCCTTTGCAGTCTTTGTTCAAACTGAATGACAGTTCACTGGCCAAGGCAATCAAAAGCCGTACGGTGGGTCTCCTGGCTCAAGGAGGGGGCAGCCATGGGCTTACATTCCACAGCCAGCCTGCCGAGTGCACCTTGTTAGGGTTCTCACAAGGGAAAACTTGCTTTTTGACGATCCAGGCAGAGGGAAAAACAGAATTTCCTTTTGAGGATGACAGTCAGTCTATTTTGGAGTTGTTTAAAATTATAATCTCATCTGCAAGAGCCCATATTTGAAGAATTGTAATATGTGGGCTAAATAACTTTTACCTCCAATTAGCACAGGGTAATTACAGTAAAGGATCGCAGGAAGTTTACTGCTGTTAACGCAACACAACCTGTGACTATACGCTACAGAAAGGTGGGAAAAAAACATCATTTATAAATAAGAGGTCCCAAGTCTGACTTGGGGGTGAGTGAAGAGCATTTGGCATCTCAAATTACTTTAACTGGGGGCCTTCGCAGCCCATGGAAAGGCTGAGTCTCCCCTCACCCTCTCTAATCCTTCCTTCTTAAAGGAACACTCAGCAAGATAATGGAGCCTTTAAATGTTACATCTTCTGTCGTGCGTTATTGTGGTGAGAAACTCTTCACATCAAACAGTCATCAGGACTATTACAAAGTGGGCTTATAAGAAGGGCTGAAAAGGAGCTGTGTGAAAAGAAGTGGAAAATTAAAGCTGAAGCAGCCGAAGAAAGGGCTTAATTTACTGGCATGTACAGTATGCAAATGAGATTACTCTCAGCTTAACTGCATCATTTATGTCCATAATAACGGCATCATCATTACAGGGCTCAAATTAAATTACACCATAATTAGCATATCAAAGTGATTGGTTAAAGTTTAAAACAAATACCCAATTTTGTTAATGAACAGCTGTAATTGTCATGTACACTTCAGTGAAAACTCTCTAAACAAATATATGTTTTAGAAGATAGAAAGATTTTTTTTTAAGCAGACAGGTCTATAGCAGAGGTAAATTACCTAAAAAAGAATGACATGGACTATTCTATTAATGTTAATATATGCTGATCATTTCCTGGTAATAAAGCATTCTATCAAAACAAGGCTTTGCTTACATTTAGACACCTTCCCCGCTCCTGAATACGACAAACCCCCAGAAACCTGTTTCCACTTACAGCAATGATAACAATGCAGGGGTGACCTGTCTCCAACAAGAAAAGGACATGTTCAATAACACGCTATTACTAAACCCCCACACTTATTGAAAAGACATCTGTGTTCAAATTGTGCCGAGTCAAAGCTGATTTTCTCCACATTCCACAAAACAGGGAAGAGTGACAGAGCCAGAAAACTTGCCAAATTTATGCGGTAGATCAGAATGCTCCTAAATTGATGACCTGATAACATATTACACAGCCTCCAACTTAATTTCCCCTTTTCAAATCACAGCTACACAGCAGTTTCAACCATGAACTGCACCAGGAAAGTTTCTGCTCCTGCACAATAAAAATAAACCAGGAGCTACAACTGGCTATTATGTCAATATTGGCTGGAGCAGACATGCACACATTTTAGATATGCAAAACCATGCATAAATAATAAGGCTGTTTTCGAATCTTTTTGTTATAATCATTTAACGTCAGAAGAGCTTCTACACAAAAATCAATAATCTTGAGGCTCACATGCCAAAAAGCATTTTGCCTCAGATTCTCCCCAGTTCCTAAAAATATGTCCCATACATTCTCTAATATATCTGTGAGGACAACCATCCACTGCACTGGATACACAGCAAGGCAAGCCAAAATATATTTTTCCCCCAAAAGAAAAAAAAAAAAAGCACTTTCAAATATACTTAACAAGCAAATTGAATGTCTTATTAAAATCGTATTATCTAAACAGTGTTCAAAAATTTAAAGAAAGTAGCTTTTCATTTTATTCATCAAGGAATCCATTAAAGCTTAGGCTCTGAAGTAGTATGTAAATTACGTGCCTTTCAAGGTAGAGCTGGGACAAATCCACTCCATCAACTAATGATGAACCTCATTATGGCAGGGAGGATTCATAATGAGGAAAGAGCCACCACCAGTCCATGTTCTAACATAAATCCCTGTAAAATCTGAATATCTCTCTGTCTAATTAAAGGCTACTAATTCCAATCACCCCTCCGTGGCCCCAAAGTAAAAATAAACCTCTTTAAAAGCACAGTCTACAGTTATATTTCTAAAGCAGTGCTAGATTCTGTTTGGACTCAAAGCCTTCCACTCAGATATGTTTTACGACAAGCATAATTAGCAGCTTTCTAAGATACAAACTTTAAGGCTGTTCAAGCTCATTTTGGTTAAATACATTGGATTTCTATTTTTCAAAGAGCTTCACCTTGATGGGGCTACACTGCTTGCCACAGAGATGATCGGCAGCCAAGAAGCCGGCAGGAGTGCGTAAGCATGGTCACAACATAAAACAAATTCTTAGCGCTCCAGTTCGGGCTGAAGCTGAGATGTGCAGAAAAAGCCAAGCACTGTGGCATGAACCCGAGATTGCATTTGGATGGGGACATATTCCAATCTGCTTGGGAATGACATGCTTGATTCTGGAACAAACTGTTCACTTTTAATGCGGTCTGAACTAATGAACAAGTACAGCCCTGCATCTCACAAGCCAAAGAATCATTCCCTCTTCTAATCACCGACTTTGATTTTTTTTTTAACTGAAAACTATAGAATGCAAACACAACGTTGCCAAACATATTTATTATGATTAATAGCCTGTAATATCCCTCACTAAGGCCTAATTTGCCCTTGTTTTCAATTATGAATGGGCACCACTCTGTTTCAGTCCCCCTTTCGGGTGGAGATGAATTTCTTGCTGTCTTTACTCTTTCTATTGTATTGCCACTCAGCAAGGCACAATTAGTTACAAACAGCAAACCTCCACCTTGGCTCTAACAGAGTGCCAGATTACGCAAAATTCAAGAACAAAATCACTGAGAAATAAGTAAAGGTGCCCAGGGAATTAAAGCAATTAGACCACAGGAAGAAGAAAAGGTACATATGCCAGTCATCCACTCACACCTTTACATTAAAATTTAAAAGAAAAGATAAAAAAATTCCTAGATCCTTTATTTAATTTTGATAAAATAAATGGAGAATCCAGTGAAGAAATCTCTGCTGTCATAAATTCAAGCATCCCCAAGTGTCTGAGCCCCAGCTTTGTAATACAATGAACACATCAGTGTGATATCAAGTGTAGAATTTCAGAAGTAATGAGTCCATTCTACTAAAGATGCTGCCGCTTCTTTAAGTTGCATAAAAATAAACTCCACTACATAAAAGCTGCCACAGTGCGTGCTCTCTCATCCCTTGGCTCCAAGCAAGATCCCCCTCCTTTTAGGTCAGCCACTCATGCAGTAGGAAGACATGCCTCCCAAAATAACTTGGCCCTCCCCCGAAGCACTGAGTTGAGCAACCTACCTTTGTTCTGGAGTTGCAGATAATAACAGGCAAGCCTCAAGACCATGAGGATTTGGAAAAGACCAGGAGAGTTGAAGAAAAAAAGGAAGAAGAAAAAGAAATATCACAAGTGGAAAAGAAGAACTGGAAGAAACAACAGGAAAGCCTCCCAATGAAACTGTTGTGGCTGCAACACCACCAGGGTGTCTTCACCAGTGTTTACCCCAGTGAGTATACTTCTGCTCCGTCTCATTCACAACTGGTGGCATTTTTTTTTCTGAATCCATGCATGACAGTTAAAAGCAAGTGCACCTCTCCGTTTGGGAGGGGGGCCACAAAAGACCTCTGCAATATTTCTTTACAATTTCTCTATCACTGATGAGCATTAGTTTGAGTGACAAAGGTCCCAGGCTAAATCAACATTCTTACCTTAATGTTCCTAGTAAAAGGCTCCAGGAAACATAACTCATGAGACATGTATGCAAAGATACATCTCAAGGAATTAATCCAGAGCCCTCAGATGAAGTGAGGGGGGAAAAAAAAAGGAAAACGAAAATGCAGTGGCTTATTTCCAAACAAACGCAGTTCGGCTTGGGCAGCGATGGCATAAAAACAGGTTTGCATATACAGAGCTCAGTGGCAGAAACGAGAGTTCTATAGGATTTATTTGACACTTGTTTTCCGGAAAGCCTTTTGTGGAGTTGTACCGCTTGTTTCTCATTGTCTGAGCAGCAGTTAGGAGCTTTCTCCCGGAGGGGGCCTCTCAACCCCTGGGCTTGGCCGCCTCTGACAGGGAGGTAACCATATTAGGATGTGTATGGTAAAGTAAACAATAACATAGTTGAAATGAAATGGAATTTTTTCCCCCAGCTAATGGTGTTGGGGCCAGTCCTGTCTTTTTAGCCATTCCCACTAATTTTGTTTCCCAGTTCAAACAGGCCCTCCTCCTCCTTTTTTAAAAAGTGTTAGCTGTTTCCAAATATCTGACTGTAAATTTGCTGAGAATGTTTGCAATGTAAGAAAAAGCTTTTAACATCCAAATAAAGATCCTGCCAGTTTAATCATTAAAGAGGATGTGAATTTTCAAACCTTTGCAGAGATCCAAGCCTCGCCTACTCATGCCCCCACCCCCATCTCTTCCTGAAGGTTAAAATTACTTGGTCATTTAAAAGTACCTTCTAAATAAATCAGATTTTAAAAGAAAGAGACCATTACCTTCATAAAAATTCCACATTCACATACTGTGTCACTGAGTGAAGAGTCTTAACCACTCATGCGCCTGAAAATTTATTACCTGAAATTTCTAGGATGGTTACTTTTACATGATCAAGCTCTTTCCCACTTCATCTAACCCCCACGGAAAGAAAAAAGCAAGCATAAAATACTGTTGTCAAGTAATCCTTTAGCAATTAGCTAATCAAACAAAAAATACCAAGAATGAGTTCCCAAGATGTTACACATTCAAGAAAAGTTCTGTAGGTTCAAAGACAACAATAAAAAGTAAGGCTGCTTTCTGGCCACTGTCACTCAGTATGAGATCCCTGCCCCCCAACCAAGCAGGAGGGAAACAGGACCCTCCAAGGTCAGGGCCGGCTGGGGAGGGCGGCAGGGCGGATGAGGACCACAGACAGTGGATCTGGAGAGAGCTGGAGAGCTCGGAGGAGCTCTGGGAGCCAACCTCGGCCCCAGCACACAGCATGCTTCCATGTCTTCCTCTGCTAGGTGAGAGCCCTGGCTGCTCTTGAAAGCAATTTCCCCGAGAGATCTGCCAAAATGAGGGTGTTTAAATAGCAGCCAGCCCTCCGTGTGCAAGGGGGGAGGCAAGGCTCTGCGCTGCTGCCTGCAAGAACCCCAGAAAGGAGGCATCAAGCAAAATATGTGGCGTGAGCAGAAGGGCAAAGCTGGGGAAGCAACGATACATGCAATTAAGAATGAAGCCCTCCTGACAGAGCAAATAACATGCATGTGGCCCTGGCGAAACTTCCAGAGCTCAGAAAGAGCCTCCTCAGTCTGGAATCCCCCCCACCCCCACGGGCCTCTAAACTGCCTTGGCTCTTATCAGATCTGTATCATATAGAAACCTAAAACCCCTGCTACTCATGTTTTATTAAAACATGTTTAGCATTCTTCTTAAAGATAGGTTTTAACCCCAAATACCCATGAAATTAAATCTCCTATGCCACTTATCTGCACTGCTGGGCAAAAACTAAAGTTGAGCTAAACAGAGAGATAGCAAAATCAATAAATCACATGAAACAAGTAGCAGTTCAAAAGTTCAAAGATATGATGGCCAGTTCAGTGCTTCTTAGCACTCACCCAATAATAACTCGTCTCCGTCACTCCTCATAGTACAGACAATTCCGGGGCATCATTTTCATTAGCCTGTCTCATGGAAAATTGCTAGCTATTTATGTATACGCTAAAATAAATTAGCCATTTCATCGAGCAGTGTGATTCTTATAAAATACATTAACACAATACTCAATTTTCCAGTTGGAGTAAATAAATAAATCAATAAATTCAATATAGGGCGATTCTTTTATTGTGCTGCTACAGCTCTCAGCATAAGTATTTTTATTGGGTTTATTTGTTTCAATAAAAATTGAAATGGACCACTGATCTCAGTGCTAGCATCTTTTAAAAAAAATCTATCCAATATTTAGGAAAGTATTGTGCAAAACACTCAAACTTATAATTTTATTCAAAATTCATTTTCATTTTGATTACTATTTCCCAACCCAATTCTGATGGGAAAGTCCATAAAGGGTGCGGGAGAACTCGGCCAGGTGTGTGATTCCTGCGGTGTGTCCGTGCTACCTCCCCAACCTGGGGTGAGGTCCTAGAGACACAGCAGCTTTGCTGAGCTGCCACCTTCTGCCTGGGTCTCTGGACAGGAAGACCCATCAGTCAGACAAGTGCCGGGTGGCCTCCCCTGTCACACCTTAGGGAATGCCACTGACTGTGGCTTGAGAAGATCATTTACTCCCACCTCTGGGGGCGAGACTAGGGTACAATGAGTATAGGAAAGAGGAGTGGTGTACTCATGCTGTAAATAAAATCCAAGGGCCTGTTAGCAGCTCTGGAGGCAAAATGGAGACGCCACCAGGCACGAGATTTCCCCAGAGTCGCCAGCACAACTCAAATCAAAGAAGAACAGAGTAGCGCCTGCCTGACATCGACGTTCCTCTTCCTCTGGTTACACCAGCCTGACTTTTCTTCGGTAAAGCGCCCTGGTCCCCACCTCTGCCCCCAGGGTTCACCGAAGGTTGATGCAGATCTCCCAGCTCCAGGGGGTGGAGCCATAAACCAGATCCGACCAATCAGTGTGCTCCTCACTGACTGACTGATGGATGGACATGTCCCAAACCAGAAAGATGCTTGACTACTAGTCTTCTGTAGGGACTACTGGGAGGGAGAGACTTCCTTTTCCTAGGCTTTCGAAAGCTTTAAGAATATAGACTGGGCTTGTCCCCACAAAGAGAAAGCTGGCTGAAGCCAGGGCACATTAGTCCAGAAGTGAGCGCAAGAGCAGGAGAGGGTCCTAATAAAGCCCATAGAGAGCCTCCTGCTCCTGGGCTTTTTGGGGAGTCAGTACGAGTCTGTTATTTGCTTAGCCAGCTGGAGTGGGCTTTGGGTTATTTGCAACCAAAAGGTACAATACAGGAACTCAAAACAGATGTGTGTTCTCTGTGTACTACTTCATCTCTACAGTGTAGGTTAGCTCTTATGGGGAAGCAAGGCCACAAACTCCCATGGCTAGTATGCACATTCTGTAGACGTCATGTACCTTGTGTGACCTGATCATCAGCCACATTCTCTTTCCTGCTAACACTGGGAAGAATTAGAAGGGTAAGTGAGGACTGACAGTCAGAAAGAACTGAAGATGGTCTCAGAGCAAATGGAACTAGATCTAAAACAAATCCAGCGTGAGGTCTAACAGAGACTTACTAAGGCTTTTCTCTTGGCCCTGGTCGTGGGGTTCAGGTCCAGGTTTAGGAGAGCAGCCACGTGGCTCTTACAACAGGTTGCATGCCTCCTGACCAGATTCACGCACAAGGAGTGAGGGTCTGGCTCTTTCAACCTCTGATAGGAGGCTGTGTTGGAGATGAGGAGGCAGGATGGAGAGGTCCCTCAGCCACTCATCGCAAAGACCCAATAAGGAGGTTAGGAGTCCCTGAACACAGGTCAAAGGAAACCTGCCAGCCCAGATACCTTTTGAATCCTTTTCACAGACCCTTTAACATTCATATAAAAATTTCTAGCAATTTGACCAAATAGTCTTACCTTCAGCCTACCAAAGTCTCAAACCACTGGACAATCTATAAAATTACTTTAAGAGACATAAATATTCTAATATGGCAAATGCTATTGCTAAAGTTCAATGCTTAATGTTGATAGAAGGAAGGAAAGGTTACAAATTCATGTCATCCTTCGGTTTTACTCCTATATTGGTTCTTGAATCATAAAAACCACCATTTACTGAACATATGACTAAAGTGGGAGACATATTTCTCATGAAATTCTTACAGTATTCTTCCCATTTCACAGATATGGCAAACTGAGACTAGGGTTAAACAATTAAGGTCACAAAATAAGTAATCAGTATAATAAGATTTCAATTCAGGTCAGTCAGCACACAAACTCCAGTCCGTTTTACCCTGTCACAACCTTTCCTTTCTTCATTCTCCCGAGTTCAGTTTTTCATTCCAATATGCCATTAATTCTGAAATCCCTAATGCCTAACACCAACTCCAAGTCTAGAAGAACAGATAATCAGTTAAAACACACAAACGTAGAGTCACAAAATTGACCATATTCTATGGAGGAGACAGACAGAAGTCAGAGATAAAGCAATGACAGGATCTGGGGAAGGGAGCCTATTCAAGTGAGCTGAACACAAAGTGTCCTTAGGATAAGCGACATGTAGCCTGGGGTGAAAGAGGTTTAACCCTGACTCTAGCCTACCCGGATGGGCAAACCAGGGCCCAGATTTCCTCCATAGGCAGGAGGGGACCCCGGATCAATAGAGCCAGGCCTGCTGAGCCAGAACCACAGTAACAGAAACGATACCCAAACGACAATAATAAAAGCTATCAATGACTTTATTCTTAATATGCCAAAGACTATACTAATCACCTCACATGCATTTTCTCATTTAATCTTTAAACAACTCTATAAGATACATACTATTAACTATTTTCATTTTATAAAGGAAGAGACCGAAGCTCAGAATCGTTAAGTAACTTGCTCTCAGACACAAAAAAGCTAAGTGGCAGAGCCCAGATCTGAACCCAGCTATGTTGGGGCACTGGCATCCACCTGTTGCGAAGAACTGTCAGTGTGAGTCCCGAAAGCTCACACTGATGTCCTGGTTCCTTATGCTGGCCTGGGGAAGAGGACAGCCCAGCCCACTCCAAAACTCAGTGTGCAAGGCCAGGGCCAGTGAGTGGGGGAAGGCAGAGGAAGGAACGGAGACAGCACTGTCAGTTAGACTCCTCTGTAGCTCTGTGAGTCTTCCCTTGCCTCTAACTAGGGCCATAGGACTTGGGACACAGGACTATAGTCTTTTCTATACTTAACCTCACGTTTTAACCCTATTCTGAACTCATATTATATCCAAAACACAGGCTACCAAACATTTTGGTAGTGAGAGTTGCTTTAAAACTCCAGCTGAGGAGCTGGAGGCCCCAGAGGTCTACCCGCCCTGAGGAGTATAGTTTCTCAGCCCCAGTACTACCCACATTGCAGACTAGGGTGCTTTGCAGGATTCCAAAATGCCATCAGCACTGTCACCACCCCAGTTGTGACCACCAAACATGTCTCCAGATATTGCCAAATGTTCCCCGGTGGGGAAAAGTACTTCTGGTAGATTCATCTAGAGAAACATTGTAAAGCAGGGCTCTCTACGATGATAGAAATGTTCTGTTCAATGCAACATCCATTAGCCCTTACGAAACACTTAAAATATGGCTAGGGCAATAGAGAAACTAAATTCTTTTTTAAAATTTTATTTATTGATTTTTAGAGACAGAGGAAAGGAGAGGGTGTGGGGGTGGGGAGAGGGAAAGAGACAGACAGATATCGATTTGTTGTTCCACTTATTTATGCATTCACTGGTTGTTTCCTGTACGTGCCCTGACTGGGGATCGAACCTGCAACCTTGGTGTGTGGGGACAATGACACTCCAACCAACTGGGTTACCCGACCAGGTCCAGAAACTAAATTCTTAAATTTATGTAATTTTAATTCATTTAAATGTAATAGTCACACACATGGACCGTCACCAAATTCCCCTATTCATGAGAATCTGATCCTCAGCAGATAGATGTTTGGTTCCCAGTTAGAGGGCCTATATATTAATTTTTAATTAAAAAATTATTTTCTTCTCAATGGCAATCAATAAAATCTCTGAAATGTAGTGGTTTCAGTCATAACTTTTAAAAAATTCCATTGTTACTCTGAATCATTTCTTCTAATTTTTATAAAAAATGTCAACTAATTTTTATATAAATTGTAACCACAGTTTGACTAAAATTGTAGATTTATTTAACCAAATAATGCAGTGACAGATTTATGCTTGAGGATTACAATCGAGCTTGAGATAAGGAGCCAGCTGCAAAGTAATTGTTTTCCTTCTCAGAAAATGTACGTGCTACTCTCTCCACAACACGCTGCCTGTAACTGGGTATTCGGAGATGTGGACTCTCTTCGAGATGGTGCTCACCTGGCCTTCCCTACATGAGTAACTCACACCAGCTGGAATGAGAGACATTATGAAAGGTTTCTTAGACAGTGACATTCCTCTACTCTGTTCCTCCCCTGCAAACTCCAGACGACACACATCAGGTGCTGCTTTTCCCTGCAACTTTAAGCGGGATGAATTTTTCAGCTTAGGGAGAAAGATCAGTATTGATAAAACAGACTGACTGGAAAACCAGCAGCGCAGCATTATAAATACATCACAGCTGCCTGGATGTGCCCGGATGTGCCTGGACGTGAGCAAATACAGAAGCAAAGATCACCATTTGGGGAGGGGGGGAAGGGTACTCACACCCAACACCATATGCAGGGCGCGAAACATCTAGAACGATGGCTCTGAGCAGGAAGCTGAGCCACCTGCAAACTATTTCCTGGGTGATACATTACCCTATGTGATGGGGCAAACCCTGGTGAGGAGGAAAGCAAACACAGAACTCTGTCTGAGTTACCCACCCTCTCTTGATACCAAGGAATTTCAGCTTCAGCTATAAACTGGGAGTCAATCGTCATTCTAAATAATACTGAAAATAACAACATTCAGATCCTTTGCTAGGCACAAACTAGATCTTGGGTTGACCTTAGCGGGTCAAGTAGAAAGCACTCCTCCACATGTACACAGTGCTAGATGGTCAGTCAACAGTCATTCCCTATTCTTTCTGTCCCTCCTCCTACTCTTCAAAGTGAAAAAAAATAAAAGGATATGTTCCCTCGCCCAGCTTTCTCTGCATTTAGGGACAGATGTCTAACTTAGGCCTTAACCAAAGACGTACGGGGACCTGCTCGAAAATATTTTTCCTTTTTGATTAGACAAAAAGGACTCAAAAAAGTCTCTCTCTCCTCTCTCTTCAGGTCCCTCTCTTCCTTTTCCCTCTCTGACTTCCCTTCTTCCCCTACTTTGTGCCTTTAAATGCAACTATGGAGGGAAGTGATACCTGGACTTTTAGCAGCCCTCTGTGGTCATAAGGGAAAAGCTAAAAGAATCGTAGATATGCCAACCCAGCAATCAGGTGTTATTCGGGTGCTTTAGCAGTCCTGACCGGCTAACTTCAGACATCTGAGCAAGTAAACGATAAATATCCTTATGTTTTTAACCACTATTGGTGAGGTTTCCTGTTACTAATTAGTGAACACATGCTAATTGAGATATCCTAAATCCCAGGAATGACAAGAGAAAAATCATTTCCTTGAGGGAAGTAAACTAATCAAAGTGTGATCAGCCAATTCTCCTGTTATCTAAGAAGGTTCCCATCTCACTTGAGAGACTGTCACTGAAGAAAGTGATTCTCAGTTTTTAAAGGATCCCTGAAGAAAGACACCACCACTTGGTGCAGTGGGTATGCCCATCCTGTGCCAGGCTTTTACCGATGTGACTAACCCACACTGCCCTCACCCGCTGGTGCTATGTGGGGAGTATGATGATCTTCCTAATTTTTGAGGAGAAGTAACAGAAGCAGAAAGAGGTAAAACAGAAAACTTGGTCGACACAGAGGGAAATGGTTACATGGCATGGCCCCAACTGCCGATGTGAACAGCCCCACCCGAGTGATACACAAGTCCTGCTCCAGGACATAACAGCGGAAGCCTGGGCCCAGGACACACAGGCCACCTGCAGTCCTGAGATCTGAACCTTGGGGCACAGACGCTGCAGCAGTAGCTCAAGAAAGATCTCCTCGGCTCATCCTGAACAGCCTTGGATGCCCCCTGAAAGACAACAGCAGCACCCACACTAAAGTCACCATCACAGGCACCAAAGGTGTCTGTCTCCATGACATGGATAGAATGGAACAAGACCTGTATCACATAGGGCTTGCCTATTCACCCAATGTTTTAACAGCAAAGGGAGAAAAAGGTAAAGGTAATCTTCCAGGGAAGTTGTACAAAGGAAACATAGGCTAGAAGAAAGTAGCTTGGAAATACTGGGAGGTGGGTTAGCATCATGGATACATGTGGCATATCCACTGGTGTGGGGAGTGGGGAGAGGCAAGCTGCCATTGCTCTTATGGTAGTTAGGAACCATCAGCCAATCTGGCTTTATAATTGCTGGCTGTGTGATCTTGAGTAACTAGCTTGACCTCTCTGAGCCTCGGGTTTCCCATCTGCAATATGGAAATAACAGAAATAGCTAAACATTTTGAGTTGTGGTGAGAATTAAATAAAATGATACATGTCAAAGTTCTCACCTAGTACACATAGTTCAATAAGTGAATTGCAAAGTTACCTTAAAGTGCCTATCCTAATACTTTGCATGCACTAGGTAATCAGGAAATACTTATTCTTTGGTTTTCCTATCTCTCTTCCTAACACAAATAACTCAAAAGATTTAATTCTGCTATGATGCACTTACTGCAATTTTTCAAAATTTTAATGATTCACTAAACTTGTACTCAGCTTGAGCTGATGTTACAGTAGATTCAAAGATAAAGGGTCAAATGGACATATGCTTATTTAATAAATATGTTAAATAAAAAAAGACATAAAAGTATGTACTCATTGAAAGTAATAAAATATGTAACATTAACGTTTATATTAATATAAATAATAAATATATTTTCACATATTATACTTATAAGGGTACCCCTTCCACTTACCAAATTTCTCTGAGTTGAGAACACAGATAATTTTAATTTTAAAAATGTTTATTTATAGGTCAAATTTTCTGCTATAATCATGTACTACTTATATAATTTCAAGGAAAAGGTATTACTTTTCAGAAGATAAAAAGATAAGAACAATCCAATTTGTACATTTTTGAATTGGTTTTCTAACTGTTGATAATTTTGCAGCTACGTAAGTGGCAATAAATCTATAAGAAATACAAATTTTGCTAAACATTTAACTAACCTAACCTCTATGCCCTTCATAAGTTACTCTTCACTATTTTTCCTCCTCCCTAGTTTCCTCTTCTCACCAGGTATAAATTCTTCCCCTGGTTTTCTCTTCCCTGTAATATCTCAGAGGGGCATTTTTAAACTCCCCATGGGCGTGACAGAAAATCTACATATGAGTTGGGAACACAAAACTATATAACCCAGTAAGAGTCATGACCACTGGGCTTGCTGGCCTCCTTCATGGAGGTTCTGTGAACTGGTGTTTGCTAAAAAGTGTTTCCTTTTTGGTTGGCTGGCCTCAATCAGCCCTGTGAATGCCAAGACTTATGATAAGCAATGACACACTTAACTGTTAAATATTAATGTTCATGATAATGCAATCTTTCATTTGGGTGATTTAAAAGTCCCTCTAGTCCGACTTACAGTTAGACACACACTGAATGCTTCATCAATCATAACCATTTTTATTCTCAATCTTGTGCAAAAATACTAGAGAAGGTGAATTTCAACTACATACTGAGGAGGGCCTTACGATTAGCCCTGAAAATTTTCTCTCTTGTCATTTATACATTGGATTCCCACAGTTTCTGCCTAAACAATCTACACCTGCATCTTTCGCCACAGCATAGCTTATCTACAGAATAATAGGAAAACCACATTCCTATCTCTTCTTTAGGGTCAAATCTTCCATGTCTTATAGAGAGAAGAAAGCATTTCTCAGTGATGAACTAGACAAAATGGCCCAGCATCTTGACATCTGAAACCCTTGTGATCATCAGCTTGAGAAGCTCACAGCAACTTGGACAGAACTTGAAAGAGGGATTAGAACTAACTCACACTGAGAACCAATGAGGCTACGGGGGTCAAGCAGTACATCGGTGATCACTCCTACCTCTAATAAATGCTCTTGAAAGAAATTACGCTCCTCTTCATTCCTGTAAGGGCTTGTCATAGCTTCGTGGCCAAAATCTTCCTACAATTAACCATGGACCTACAGATCATGAGGTAAATCAGAAGGTAGGCAGAAATCAAACTAGGCACTGTCCAAGATGGC
Source organism: Mormoops blainvillei (assembly GCA_004026545.1). Lineage (NCBI taxonomy): Eukaryota > Metazoa > Chordata > Mammalia > Chiroptera > Mormoopidae > Mormoops > Mormoops blainvillei. Next base: position 391,293 of record PVJD01000089.1, on the reverse strand, counting down.
TTATAGACCCTACCACAACTGCAACAAGCTCATAAATTAGAAACACAGGAGTTGTTTAGGTAAGTACATACTAGCCTCTTAACATCTTGCATCATCCTTATGTGCAACGAACAAATAAATGCAATCAAAAACACATAAAGTCTGTCCCCAAAAATGCTCTACTTGGGGTAGAGGAGAATTAGCCTATCACTTTAAAATTGTGTTTTGTCTTACAATATACAACATACATTCAATATTTAAATCGAGATTTTATAACCTTTCTTTACTTGTATCCTCTTAAATTCACCATCTTAACCATTTCCTTTTAGGCTAATAAACTTATTTTTTTTATTCTTAGGTCATTTATAGGTTGATCTCTTGAGGCAAAGAAACATTGAATTATTGGAATGCAGTGTAGAGATGCTTTCAGGGTCAAGGTTCTCTGTTTGTTAGCAGAAGAAATGCATTCAACTAATTTGACTTTAAGTCTGATAAAATCTCCCTGGAAAAACTGACTCTATTATGATGAATAATCCTTTGAGGTGAAAAATGAGAAATTTACACACTAGGTTTTATTATATACTAATTCTAATAGGGTCTGAAACGAAACTCAAGTAACCCATCTTTTAGATGTTGGAAAATGGCAAACTTTCCCACAAACTACATGCAAGAAGTAATTAAAGTAAATGAACATGAAATTAAACACCTTCATAAAGTAGGATGTGAAAGTGAAGATTATTATGGGGGAAAAAGGTTGTCTTCTTGCTCTATATTAATCTCATGAACTGTGCACTTACTCTATTTCTTTTATTATTTGATGATGGGTTTTTAGAACTCGGGTTTTATTAAGACTTGCTGGAGGAAGGACTTCAGTAGTAGGCTAGCTACTGGTCTGGGTATGTTATTACATCTTTCCCAGTGACTTAAGTACTAGACGAAGCCATGAAAAGCGACGGTGGGCTCATCGAACTCATGGTGCAGAGCTCAAAGGTTTCCTAATGCCATCAATGACAGAGTCAAGATGTGGTCAGAAAGGATGGCTGAAGCTCCCAAAGGTGGAACTTCATTTACAGAGCAAAACTCTGCACCTCTCTTCAATAAACTCTACTATTCACGTACAATCCAGGAACAGCCAGAATTTGTTGAATTTGGGGGGGCTATCCAGAATCCATTCTCACTTCAATTTCCTTTGGAGAATTACCTCACCCCATCCCGCCTCTCATTGTTGTGAGCAGGGTAGGGTTCCTCAAGAAAGGTCCTGGTATTCTTATAGCCATGGGGTAGATATATGATATACACGAGGCCCATCTGGTTCATCCAGGCAGACCGACGTGAGGACAGAAGAATGTCTGGGGGGTACTGATTTCAGCAGTGACAGGGAGGAGCTGGTCACATCACTGAAGCTACCCTGCTTCCTATCCTTCCCCAAACTTCTATGCATTCTGTGAGCTACGAGCCATTCCTCCAATAAATCTTTTTCCTTTAAGAAGGCCAGACGTTGCTTGCAACTAAGAAACCTCAACCTCAATATGATGGGGAGATCCTCGTTTGACCTTGGCTCACAGAAGGAAGCGGAGCTTATTGAGCCCGTGCTCAGTATCATTCACAGCTATGTGGTATTGTGGTCCTACGACATATACAGCTACTCCTAAAGTCAACACAAAATTCTGGCCAATGGTCGTTTTAAAAAGACTAGTGTCCAAATCTGCAAATGAGAAATCTTCCTTCCAACCTTTTGCAGCACAGTTTTAGAGATATTTTTAAAGTACAGAATGGGGGCCCTGGCCTGATAGCTGAGCTGGTTAGGGCATCATCCTGATATGCCAAGGTCGCGGGTTCAATTTCTGGTCAGGACACATATAAGGAGCAACCAATGAGTGCATAAATAAGTGGAACAACAAATCGATGTGTCCCCCGCCCCCGCTCTAATCAATCAACCAATCAATCAATAATAAAAATTAAAAATACTGAATGGGTAAGAGAGGAGGTGCATTCAAAGAGAAAGCTTCCAGGAGGAGGGAAGATGAAAAAATGAAGTCACTTGAGTGTTAATTGAAGAAATATCTATCGTTAATACAGACTTCCAGGAGCCACAGCAACCAGCACTGTGTGTTTCTGAGGTATCATGATCATGGTGAAAAGAACGTGGGCTTTAGAATCAGGCAGCCCTGAGTGCGAAGGTCTGCCCTTCCACTTAGCAGCCGTGTGATTCTGACCAAGTTATATAATCTTCATGGACCTCAGTTTTCTCATCTGTAAACTGGATAATAATCATAACTATAATTCATAGATTCATTAGGAGGAGCAAAGCTGACAATATATATGAAATATCTAGCGGCCTTGATGAACAGCAGGATGCTGTCGATGTATTTTGTTGAGGAACAAAATAATCACTGTGCCGAGCAAATCTGTGGAGCAGCTACTCTCCGCCGAGTGAGCTCTGGGGCCACTAAAATGAGCTGCATAGGTTCTTACCTTCAGACAAGAATATGTGGCTTTCAAACCTGAAAAGAACACAATAAAATAGAGAGCAGATCTGAACAAAGGTTATCGTGAAATACAAACACACACTTGTGGAAGCCCAGACAAAGGAGTGAGTCACACAGGCTTCACAGAAGTGATATGTGAGCCAAGCCTTGAAGGATGAGTAGGATGTTATTACGTATGGGGGCAGGGAGAGGCAGATTGGCATCCAGAGCTGAAGGAAGCAGTCCCACAGCTGCACAACTTCAAGGGCAGGACAGAAAAGGAAGGAACCAATGATCTGATGTAAGCTTCATAAGGCTGAGGACCAAGCTGGAACCTATCACTCTTGTGTCTATCCTGAACTTCAAGGACAGGGCCAGTCACACAGGAGGCACCCAGTGGTTATTCTGTGAAAGCCTAGGCTAGAGGACCAGAAGACAGAATGGGGCCTGGGTATGAAGAGCTATGAGGCCATGCTGAGAAGCCGAGACTTCATCCTATATCTGGAAAGGCAATGAAAGAAGGCCTGAGAGCAGTAAAGACACTTTAGAGATTAAATAAATAGGGCTTTGCAACCAGGAGGATGTGGGAGGGGAATGGTGAAAAGCGGGGAGCTCTGATTAGGTTTTAAGTCTGGAAATTTATGTTTTTTTGAACTGCAATGGTTCTGGGTCTAGGACTATCACTGATAACACTCACAAATTTGGACCACAGAAAACACTGTCAGAGAAGAGCCCTGCCTGAGCCGCCTCATGAGGGAGTATGACATTCGAGGGCTTCCGGGAGAAACCAGGAGAGCCCAGGCATGCAGCCCAGGCTTAAAGATGTGCCACTGTGTGACACTGTAGATGTTACCTCACCTCTCTGTGTCTTAGCTTTATTATCTACAAAATGGGGCCCACATCAGTATATTTTAATAAGTTTGTTAGGAGGCCTAAAGAGAGAAGATACACATAAAGGATTCAGAATGGCTCCTGGCACATGCAAAGTGCTGCATAAATATTATCTGCTATTATTCCTATTGTTCTTCTTATTATTATTACCCACAAAGGAGGGTGAAGGATGGGTCCCAAGGTCCCACATGACTAAGTTCCCAGTTCAATGATCTTAGGTTGGAAAAAAACTGACCCCTATAGCATCTGGTCAAAGGTGTTGACTCTAGTCAGCTGCCAATTTTCTATAGATGGACTAGATGGTTTGTGAAGGGTTTTTTGATCAAACAAAAATGCTTACAGATTAGTAAAATATCTATATATGAGAGGGCATCTATCACAGAACCATGTGTTAACCAACAGACACTGCAGGAAGTACTTCACCATGTGGACTGCTAGTTTCATTCGAAGCCCGTCAGGACGCACAACTTGGGACGGGGTGGAGGGAGTCCTGTTGGAGGCTCAGGATGCGACCCAAGTAGGCAGGAAAGGTTGAAAGAGAGGTGAAGAAGAAGCCATAGGGAACCAGCTAGGGATACTTTCTAACGGTTATCGAAAGTGGGGGGATACAGAGAAGAAATCGGCACACTGCTTTCTTGCGGCTTTAAGCGGAGTGCCCTTTCACCCATGTTTAGCCCATAAGGTTACTTGATGATTCCTTTTTCAACTACCGGACATGTTTGTGTTTTGCAGTTTTAGGTAAAGTCTGTTAAGCATTCCTAAATACTATATGTAATTCTAAGTTCTTTTTGTTTTCATATTTGGACCAATTTTTTAACCCACTATGTGGGGTGGAAAAAAGACTAAAACTCAAAATAAAGTAAAAGAGCGCAAATTCAAGGCAAAAATAATTATAATATGACACAAGATTTCGGCGTGGCCTGCATGGGTGGTTAGGATGAAAAGGCTCGAGGATCAAGATATACAATTCAACTGATTTCCTTTATTTCCATACTGAAAATATAAACAAGGTTGTGCCTTATTGCAGAAATCTGACACTGAGTAGCATCTCTAGGTAACCTTAAATTTAAAATGAAATCTGCCCCTTACCTATCAAAGTGTTTCTCGGAGAAAGCCCCACTGGAGATGTGGCCCTGTCATCACTGGTAGGAGCTCTAACCTGCTAGAGGCAGGAAGGACCTTTAGAGGATAAAGTGTGACTAGCTTCTACCTTCCTATCTGTTAACCGACAGAGAAGACCAGACGTTACGGGTTACGGGCAAAACCTGAATTAGAATCTAGGTATGTCACCATCTGCCCTTCCCCTAAGCACAAACTGCTAATAAAGTTTAGAAATTCTTAAACCATTAACAGCATTTCCTTTTTGGGGGCATCCTTTTAAGCAAAGCAGGAGTTCCTCAGGTACATTAAGGTAAAACAGAAAGAATCCCTGATAATAAATATAGACCAAGATAGGAGGGTAAAGTATTATACAACCTATCATTTATACCTTTTAAAGTAATGCAGGTCCATTGCAAAGCTGCCGTAGAGTCATGGTAATTATCTCACAATACCTTAACTTTTAGTTTTATTCTATATTTAATAAATCTATATGAATAATGTCACTTCTGGTAAATTATCACTAAGTTTGTAACACAATAGAAAACACATGAATAAAAAAACTTAGTTGTTTTTTAAACTGTAGTTTCCAGTTTTCCAATCTGAAAGTAAGACCAATTCTTGCACTTTCACATATTTAATTAGGAAAACATAAAAATGAACAAAATGGTAAATCACATAAAAACAGTTTTATTTCTGTAACAACTAGACCAAAATATAACAGAATCTACATTTCCTAAGGTCTGATGTAGCGCTGTGATTAATATGGTATTCTTCCCCTTTCTTAAACTCTGACATTTACACGCCCACTATTAAAGGAGCGCAGAATAGCAAGACAGGTTACAGGCTCTATAGACATTAAAGCTCTGTTACTGAGAAGTAGTCTAGGATGACTGTAAAAATATTCACAGACTTCAAGATGACTTTATCTCTTGGAGGCTTGATTTACCATCCAAGCAAGAAATACTAATGCTGTTATCAGGGGACACAGGCAGAAAGATTTTCCATCATGAACTACTTTAACTTGGATCATCACAGGTTCAAAACAAAGCCCAAATGCACAGCCTATAGAATAATAATTTCTCAATAAGAAGGCACACAAGTTATCTGGAGATATACATTTAGAACTGCCCTTCACCCAAGTCCTGAGTATTATTAAGTATCGTTTATTAACTCAGTCATCTACTGGTCCACTCAACAAATAGTATTTGTCAAATCCATACTGTATCACAGACACTGAATACCAAGGCTACAAAATGATATGAGTCCCACCTGCAGCATAACTTTGGGGTAGGGGAAAGAGGGTTAGGATATGCCTGCCACACCTAGAAATAAATAAGCAATATAATTTTTATGCTCGTGGTTTACTTCCAACATCATATTTATGTAGAAAAGAAAGAGGCTGCCCTTTAAAAGAAAAAAAAAGTCAGCAGATCAAAGCATCATTAATCACTGTCTCTTTTAAATTAAAAGGTTCGCAAAAAAGGTGGGCACAGAACCAACGTGGGAAACAAATCACTCCCCTTGCTGAGTGAGGGTCAGAGTCTAAATGGGAGAGTCCTCGGTATTTACCCAGCTCATCTCCTGTGTAATGGATTCAGAGACGAGATTTCCACTAGGGCTCTGATAATTTGAGGCTTGGCTTACGCTTTTTAAAAATGACACTTGGGTGGTTACTCTAGTATTGTGACTGGTCTGAGAAATAAGCCTCCTAAGTAACCTCTCAATAAGGTTCTGGCTTTCCTGATTTGACCCGTAAATCTTGAACCACTGCAACAGTTCTTCATTAATGACTCTTTGGGAGCCCTTAGGATTCCACGTGCAAAATGGCTAGCCCTTGTAAAGCAAATGCAAAACATGCCCATGTGCCTGAGAAAGGATTTCTGACACAGTGTCTGAAAGAGTTAATGAAACCTCAAAAGAGACTCATTTAAAACGAGGAATACCTCCGCAAGGAGCATTCAGGGTCAGTGTTTCCCACTCTCCTGTTCTTGAGAATACTTCTATCCACACCACTGCTTAGGATAGGCTAGCGCACAGGGAGAAAAAGCGTAGTTTTCTGCTGTGTACACAGCATGGAGGGAACTGAGCCTTTGACAGAGTCAGACTTCCCATCATGTGAAGTATCAGCCCAGAGGAATTTAAATATGTTTAAAACCTAAAATAAAGCACCCAAACCCAGTCTATGCTATGTCATGAAAGCTGGGAATTTCAATAGCTGCAGAGAGGATGTAACCATAGTTGGGATTTGAGGAACTGGATTTTAATGATTCTGTTGCTCTTTACCCCAAACTTTGCTGTCTAATCAGGCAAGGGCCTATTTTTAAAAACCGACACTCTTGTGGAATGCCTACAACAACAGAGAGACACGCCTGTACCAATTCTTCCTCATACTTTATATTAGTCATAAAACTTACATTCATTATTCCTTTATTTTCTTGTTTTTTATAAATATATCTTGTGTTAGAAAGAACAAGTGGAGATAAAAACATAATTCATACATCGATAATAGTCATAATGATGACACACACCATTTATTGAGTGTTTGCCATGTGCTGGCACTGAGTTAACTGCAGAGTGGGTACTACTCTAGTTTCCCATTTTAAAGTTAAGAAAACTGAGGTCAACATCATAAAAACTGTGAGAAGAAGAGCTGGGATTTGAAACTGCCAAGCAGGCAATTAAACAGTGCCTCTTGTGCTTAATACATAACTAACCCTGAATATAAAGTAGCTGGTGGGAGAAGGGGAGAGGGTGGTAAGTTTTAAAGCTACTACACAATACAGCTAATATACTCGATGGTGAAAAGCTAAAAGCTTTTCCTCTAAGATCACGAACAAGACAAGGATGCCCACTCCCACCATTTCTATTCGACATAGTACTGAAAGTCCTAGCCACAGTAATAAGATAAGAAAAAAGAATTAAAATGCATCCAAAGCACAAAGGAAGAAGTAAAACTCCCATTTTTTTCAGGTGACATAAAACTATATATAAAAAAATTTTTTTAAATCTACTAGAACTAATAAATGAGGTCAGTAAAATTGTTGGATACAAATTTAGTATACAAAAATCCTTTGTGTTTCTATACACAAATAACAAATGATCAGAAGGAGTATTAAGAAAATAATCCCATTTACAATTACATCAAAAAGCATAAAATACCTAGGAGTAAATTTGACCAAAGAGGTGAAAGACCTGTACTCTAAGAACTATAAGACACTGAAGAAAGAAATGGAAGATACAAATAAACAGAAGAATATACCATATTCATGGATTAGAAGAATTAATATTGTTAAAATGTCTTTACTATCTAAAGCAATATACAGATTCAATGCATCCCTATTAAAATACCAATGACACTCTTCTCAGAACCAGAACTAACCCTAGAATTTATATGGAACCACGAAAGACCCAAAATAGTCAAAGAAAATTTGAGAAAGAACAAAGGGGGTGATAGGAAACTATACTACAAAGCTACAGAAATAAAAACAGTATGATACCGATGTAAAAACAGATATATAGAACAATGGAATAGAAGAGAGCCCAGGAATAAATCCCTGCTTATAAGGTCAATTAATCTATGTCAAATAAGACAAGACTATAAAATGGGGTAAAGATAGTCCGTTTAATAAATGGTGTTGGGTAAACCAGACAAATACATGTAAAAAAAAATTTGGACCAATTTCTTACACAATATACATAAGAAAACTCAAAGTGGATTAAGACAAATGAAAGACTTTAAACCATGAAACTCCTAGAAGAAAATATAGGCAGTAAATTACTCTTCGATATTGGTCTTATCAACATCTTTTTGGATATGTCTCTTCAAGCAAAGGCAATACAAGAAAAAAAATTTTAATGGGACTCTATAAAACTAAAATGTGAAGGAAACGATACTATTGAATAGTAGAAGATATTTGCCAATGATGTATCCAATAAGGGGTTAATATATCTAAAATATATAAGAAACTCATTCAACTTAATAACAAAAAGAATTAAAACAATCCAATTTAAAAATAGTTAGAGGACCTGACTAGACATTTCTCCAAAAAGGACGCAGATGGCCAACAGACATATGAAAGGATGTTCAACATCACAAATCATCAGGGAAATGCAAATTAAAACCACAATGAGGTATCACATCACACCTGTAAGAATAGCTATCTTCAAAAGAATCAACAAATAGTAAGTTCTGGTGAGGATGTGGAAAGAAGGGGACCCTCAGGCACTAGTGCAGCCACTATGAAAAACAGTATAAAGGGTCCTCAGAAAGCTAAAAGCAGAACTACCATATGACCCAGCAATTCCACTTCTGGGTATTTATCCAAGGAAAACAACAACATTAATTTGAATGCGTATATGCATCCTATGTTCACTGCAGCATTATTTACCAAAGCCAGACATGGAGGCAACCTACATATCCATCAATAGATGAGTGGATAAATAAGAAGTGAAAGAAAGAAAAAACAAAGAAAGAAATCAGCCATGAAAAAAGAAATAAATCTTGCCATTTGCGACAACGTGGATGGACCTAGAGGGTATTAGACTAAGTCAAAAAGTCAGACAGAGAAAGACAAATACCATATGACTTCACTTATATGTGGGATTAAAAAAGGAAGAAAAGAATAAACAAAACAAAAGAGAAACACCCATAGATATATAGAATAAGCTGATGGTTGCCAAAGGGGAACGGAAGATGGGGAAACATTAAAATAAAAAAAATTTTTTTAAACCTGCATCACATCATCTCCCGCAAAAAACCAAAAACCCATCTGGCACATTAGACCCAGCTAGCTGCTTATCCCAGTTCTAGTCACCATTCTTCCTCCACACCAGGACCCCAGTTTTGTTTGGATAGCAATGCGCTCCAGTAAAATATTTGCCATTTTAGGCTCTCTTGTCATTGGGAATGGCCCTAAACAAGGTCCCGGCCGATGAGATGTAGACAGACATTCCTTCAAAGTAGGAAGACCAAATAAAGGATGATATATTTCACATTATAAAGAGGCAAAATCTGGAGAGAACAAATCTCTTTGTACTTTACTCTTTCACCTTCTTCCTGCAACTTTGATGTCTAAACCTTCAGGGTAACCTGTGACTATTAGGAAAAAAAGCACATGACAAAGGTGGTGGACTGATAGGCAAGAAGAAGTCTTATCTTGGGGGAGCCCCTTGACTCCCTGGCGCCAGCCTTGGAGGACCTACTTCTAGACCACTCCCCTCACTCGAGTAAGGCAGGGACCACCGCTGTGGCCCCTGGGCCACACCTGGAGCTTGTTTTTATAGGCACGTGGCCATGCTTGTTGATTTAAGCATTTTCTGTGGTGCACAGCAGAGCCGGGGAGTTGTGACAGACTGTGTAGCCTGCACTGCTGTCAGGCTATTTACAAAAATAGTTTGCCAACCTCCGGATTAAGTCACTGTAGTCGGGTTTCTGTTCCATGCATCCAATTCAACCCTCACTGAAATACAGCCAGTCATGAAAAACTCCCAGTAAGTAAAAAAATGAAAGTGCTCACACTTTTTATTCAGTCAGTATTCGATAAATGTGTATATCAAGTCCTACTATGTTCCAGATCCTTTGTGATCTGCTAGGCACACAGATGTGAACACCGTCGCTGGCCCTCAGGAACTTGAAATCTTTGTATAGTCACATGCTTCAGAAATCATCACTTAAAATTGTAAGTACTAGGGAAAAATATAGGATGCTATGTAGGCATATAATCAGGGAGCCTGACAAACTGAAAGAGTAAGAGAAATTATCTCTGGAAAAAATGACAAATACCTGTTTCAACATAAAGTTGCTCTACCTACCCAGCTTCTAGTCACACATAAGCTACTCCTTCTGTGGAGATTTAGTCCCTTTTCAAAGCACCACTACAGAACTATTTAATAATAACCAGCTTGAGCACACCCAAAGGAAACCCAGATTCTGAGAAGGCATCTGTCTAGAAAAATCTCATTCAGTGACTTTAACACTTCCATATGACTATGAGTTTATACATCCAGAAATAGTTTCAAGGAGAAAAAACATTTGGGCTTCTGTATCCCATGGATAATTTAATTCTCAATGTAACTTTTGCATTAGTGCCCCCACAGTCAAGCCACCCATGCTTGTTACCTTATCATGGACACCCAACAATCCTGGAGACTTGCCCTACGGTGACTTCGAGAAAGAACAGGCTATTATGCTCTGAAAGGAAAGTGAACAAAAGGGATGTTTTCCAAAACACATGAATTCAAAAGCCCCATGGAATATTTATGGTAAACTGGAAACAAATATAAAATCCATAATTCCAGAATGCAGTCAAATGAGGAGGAGAAATGCACGACCCATAAAATCTTGACATCAGGATAGAGAGCCATGAATGGCCTTCTAGAGAAATGAGTTCAATCCTTAAGTCCTAACAATCCCCAAAACATTGCCACATTGAGGGGCTCTAATTGCATTATCTCTAATTGCTTTGGCACCTGTCCTTCATTCCTCTTTGGCTGGTTTGCTGAACACTGTACAGGAGGGGCAAGGAGGTTTCCAGTGTTCTCGTCATCAGCCTTCCATTCTGGATTTCCAAGCACAAAACTGTCCATTGAACATCACACAGTTAGATGTACAGAATTAAGCGAAGGATAGAGTCCCTTATTAGGTATTCTGAACAATACAAAAAATAACTAACATGTTATGCACCAGGCTCTTCTTATTGCTTTTATATTTATTTATTATTTAATTTTCAGGGCAACTTTTTAAAAATGGGTCCGATTGCCCCAATTTTAAAGATGAGGAAAGAAAAGCTCAGAGAGGTCAAGTAGACTGCACAAGATCACACAGAGAAACAGCTGGTGAGCTGGAATGAAGACCCAGTTCATCTTATTCTAGATCCCTCACTCCTTACCACTTACACATTCAGAAGCTCTCTCCCTACGCAAGAGGGCTCTGCTCTGAGGTCCCAGCTCTAACCTCAGGGATGCAGAGGTGGCAGGCAAGAAAACAGAGGAAGAGAAAGCATCAGATTGTGCTTCGTTATCTCTCTCAAAAATTTCTGGACTGCTGCTCTTTGGCCTAACGACAACTACAACTTTGGCCCAAAACACCACCGTAAGCCAAATTTATTAATGTGCTAGTGCTGGTCTAGATGTCTGCCACAATTGAACAACAAGAAATCAGCTGGGAGACAGATTTCTTAAAGTCTGCCTCCTTGAAATCAACGAAGATCCAGGAACTGAACAAAAGAACGGCTTTGAGTTCCAGAACTTCCTTTTTGGGTAAGCTGTAAGGCAAATCCATTTACACAGCAGCACCCACTGCTAATGTTCACCCATCCATTAGCTCACCTTCTGTCCTAGGGGACCAACCTCTAGTTTCTTCTAGGAAGAAACAGCTGCCTGTGAGAAGAGACACCGCAGAAACTAGCTGACTTGACAAATAATCTGTCTGTCTTTTTTTCTCAAAGAGGCACAGAACAGAACGCATGGAACTCTGCAGAAGAGGAACAGGCCTCTCAGGCTGGCTATTGCCCCAGTAACCTGTGAGCTTGTTAATGGCGTAATGATGATTTACAGCAACAAGCATGAGCAATGAACAGGGGAACAAACTCCGAAACAACTGAAAGAGTACAAAAGAAGCAGAACAACGTGACAAACGCATGAAAATAAACCTCATCAAAATCGTGTAGGAGGAAAGGGGTGAAAACCGAAGGTCAAGTTTCAGGCATCAAAAGGCAGGGGCTCATTTCACACCTCAGGAAACAGGTGAGGGTACCAAAAAGTCATGCAAGAGGTCGTGTGAAGAGAACGGCTAGAGCATTATCTAGACTAACAATGAGGCACAGAGGCTGGGCATGGCTCTGAAACCCACCAAGCGGTGGGTTCATTTTTACCAAAGAAAAGAATCCCTTGGGGCTGCAAGTACAGATGTGGAGCAGCTAGAAAAGCAAGCATGTGGGGAAGGTGTCTAGAAATGTGACAATCATGGGGAAGGTAAAAAAGTTACCTAGTGTATGACACACCCACAAAGTCACAAATTTGGACCTTTGATGCTCTCTGCAAATCAAATCTATCCTCCAGTCACAGAAATCCAGTGACTTTAACTTGCGGCTCTGGTGACCGATCATAGTACTGAAATAAATCAGAAGTAGTATTTTGGATAAATCACGTGACTCACACTATCATATCGCATTATCTATCATGTGTGTGTGAAAACATCAACTTATTTAAAGGAAATGTTGAGAAGATAACATAAACTGCATAAATCTGTTTGGTGTTTATTTTATATATTAGTACTTCATGAGCCTTGAAGTTAAGGGAAATGGCCCAGACCTCTCCTGGCTTCTGAGAAGTCCTCCTTTCATAAATGTATGTGAAAAAGAGATTCCATATTAGACAATCTTAGAAAATTTAAAAGAGTTTACAGTAGATCCATATGGAAGAGAGCCCAAAAGGAAAACCAAAGGTAAGAGACCAATGTCTAGATCCTCTGGGAGCGTCAAAGCGAGGCCACGGGAAGGCACAAGTGTGACGCCCAGAGGCCTGCAAGGTGAGTGAGCGCCAGACGGAGACTGGTGCAGACGGAGGACTCACTCTCCTGATGTGTGGGAGGAAAACAGCAACCACTGTATGAAGAAGGACAAGGTCGTGCAGCTGAAAGCAAGGATAGAGATACAATTGCAGGGATGCTAATGTATAAAACAAAAGTGGTCCAACCAGGCAAATATTACCACCTCTAGTAGACAGGGCTAACAGGTTGCTTAAAAATGCCTGTGGTTTAATCATCTTGAAATTATTTAAGCTTCTAAATTGCCATCAGCTAGCAGGAGGTAGAAAATAATTCTAAAAGTCAGATACAGTCACATAAGACTAAGTATCTGGGCTGCCTGAGAGCTGACGAATGCTATCTCGGAGACTGCAAGGGGCAGAACACCCCCAAGAAGATGGGGGAGGGAGGAGGGGAATGAAGCACCCCTCAAAAAATGAAGAGCTGAGGAAGTCAAATGGATCTTTATCCTTCCATAGCACAGAAGCCACTGAAAGGAAATAATCTTTTTACCATCACTCTGAGAAGAACGAGTTACCAGGCAACAACCAACGTAGTTTTCTGGAGACATGCCGTGCCAGCCCCTCTGACCTAGTGACCAAGTCAGGTAGATAAAGGGGAGACAAGAGATGTAATCTCACACATCTCTGCTGCTCTCCTAACTCTGTCCCTGTGATAGTCTCGTCAGTGGGTAAGAAAAATGCCAGCTGGCACGCCACGCCCATGAGGCGGTTATCACGGGTGTGCTGTCAACCTCGAGACACCTAACAAGTGATGTTCCACAGGTGTCCACCTCCCCACCAGGATTATTTAATCTCCCTATCCACAAGAACCAACAGAGCTTCCTATGCCCTGACAACAAGCCTGCAGTCTAATCCCAGGGTCTCCCTACTGCCATCCTGTACCACTGCTTCTCTTCCTACCTAAGACGGCACCCCGAGTTTCATCTCTGCAGAGTGAAGACAACAATCTGGAAAGATAAGGGAACATAGAAGTGGAAACTTACTCGGCAGCAGCACCCTCCCAGGTTCCCCACGACTTGCAGCAGTTTTTGTTTTTCATTTAATGATACATGAAAGTGCACACTAGCTTCAAGGACACTGACACAAAACAGTCCCAGGAGGCCTCAAACTCAGAGTGGGCTTCAGGGAGGCTAAGAAACTTTCAGTCTGGAACCCGCCTACAGGTCCACAACTGCAAAGATCACATCCAGAAGATTAGCTTTTAGAGATCAAGTTCTGAATGTTATCTTCAAGACTGAGATTTCTGAAGAAGCAGCTGCCCCCAAGCCAAAGTTGCCAGGAAACAAACTAATTATCCCTCAAACATCCTAAGAAAGTCACAGTGAGATCACTGAGGCAGAAAAAAAGAAACTGGAAAACTAAATTAAACATGTATTCATCAAGGCTGGGTTAATAAAATTCCACCATAGAGAGGATTTTTCAAAATATTAGGTCCAAGAATATGGCCATATTGTTCCATCCTAAGCAACCCAGTTGATTCAGTTTAATTACTAGACTCCCCCGCTTCTAAGTCCCTCACTATAAACATTTACAAATTTCATCTCAGCATTAGTACTAAACAATATTCATTAAGAATCTCACCATAGTGCAACATGTAAGTAAATCAAACCTTTGATGCTCTATTTTGCAAATTTCATGGGCCACTAGGGATAATTAAAAGGGCAATTATATAAAGTTGGTACCGTTTTGAGAAACAAATGACATTTTCTGCTTTAAAGCACTTGATAATTTGATATTTTGCTATTAGGGCCATCATGTGTACTTTTATAGACAGGCAGCCAAATAAACAATAAATGTTCCTTAACAGCCCCTAATGATTGCTTTTGCCCACTGATATCACTCACCATTCCAGTCCATAAATCATATGCTAAGGGATTAAGGTAAAGATAATGAAAAAGTATTAGAAGCCATTAAGCCAGAGGAGGAAAAATATAAGGCTAAAAGCGCTGATTTCTTCTGTGCTTTTTGCAAAGATACCCAGCAAAGTCTGAGATTTGAATGTTGCAATGCCTGTCCCTGTGTTTAACCACTACTCTGAAGCCAGCAAAGTACATTACAGCTCATGAAAAATACAGCGAAGAAACTGCTAGTGGCAGAAGCATTTAACTTCCTTGTTAGCAGCCTCCCCCAAGTGGCACTTTTTCACCGGCAAGTTGTTTATTATGTTCCGTGCCAGGCAAAACTGATTAAATGGGGCTCTTAAGAATCAAAGCGTTATAAATTCATGGAAATAGAGCAAGCAATAAATTCCATGGAATTAAAAGCTTACTAGTGCTATTAGCATTTCAGGGTGTTTGAATTGTTAATACTGATGTGCAAAAATGATGTGCCTGTAAGACAAGGCAGACGGAGGCAACGCAGGCAAGCAGCTCGGAAAATTTTTTTGTATTAAAGAGGCACTGGAATTTGGCAGTTGTTATAGCCACAGGAATGGAGAAGGGGAGCAATTATCTCCAAAATTCTAATCAGCCCTAAAAAGTCAATTCAACCACGGAAGAGAGAAGACACCAAATAAAGGTTTACACGTAGAGGAAAACAAGCGTAAAAAGATCATGCAAAGGATTTATGCTGTGAATGAGTGGAAATTTCATCTTAACAACTAACAGGGATAAAAGTTTTATCTTGCTACCTGGTCCTAGCATGAATGGGGCCCTACTTGTTGTGACTGCATTGATCTAGGTTTTCCACAGGACAGAGTATCCCAGGTCAGATCCCAAAAAAGTTATTGAGGAAGGCTGGGCGCATTGGTGAGGTAGCCAAAAAATTTCCCTGGATTGTCATGTTTCATCTTTGACTCTTCCAGGGGTTTATCAAGTGTTATTCTAAAGTGACAAGGAGTGAAGAAATCAATTACTATGCGATTAGACAAGTGCAAGGCCTGAAGTAGTAATTCTACTGCACTCATCTTTTTTCCAACAGAAATGCATCTAAGGATGTTTGCTAGGCAGACACAAATGTACGAGAGAGAGTGAGAGAGAGAGAGAGAGAGAGAGGGCACTTAAGGAATGCTTCTTGAAGACTTAAGATATTTTTGGGAAAAAGTGTGAAAATATATTTCCCTTCGTAAAAGAAGTAATTACTGTCCACAAATAAAATGTGACCACTTAAAAACACAGTTTAAGAGAAAATGGACTCTTAAATCTAGAATTACTAAAACTCAGAAAAAAAGGCAATCCAGAGCTGTCAGTCTAGACAGATATCCAAAACATGTATTCATCCATTCCAGAGTTGGCCATAATGTACCATTTTCTAACAAATCAAGAAAGCCTAGTTCCTTTAACAAAAGAATCACATGCGTAATAGAATCTACTGACGGATCACTGGTACAGATGATTATCTCTTAAGAATATGTTCCACATGTGGATATCACATTTGTACCCATTGAAGCTGTCTGCCGCTTCCCCACAGAGAGACAGAGCCTGTTCATGTACCAAAAAATACAAGGAAGGCAAAGAGGAAAAGCCTCACAGAGAAAAGCTCGTTTCTATTAATATGCTTCCACGGGATTAAGTCCAAAGCCACGGGTCATTATTGGAGCAACATTTCACCAGGTGCCTGAATTGTTAACACTGCTGTTCAAAAACGGTTCTGCCTCTAAGACAAGACCTACTATGTGTAGAACACTGACAGGGGAAATGAATAAATGTAAGACATTGTTCTTGCACTCAAAAAGCTTAAGAGTCTCACTGTGGAAATAATTGTAAAGCAACTCTTATATATTCTAAATCAGAAATCAAAAGACTTTCAAGTGACTTTAAGATAAGGCATACACCGCAAAATAACACCTGAACAAGGCAGTATTATATCTATCAATATTCTATACACTTAGAATAATGGTTTGGTTATGTTTTTTTGTTTGTCTGTTTATTTGTATGTGCAATAGAGTCTAGGATTTTAGGAGTAAAAAATAAAACCTGGATAAATAGACCACTGAGGAAAATTTATATAACAATGAAAATGAAAAATAATATGTCATCCCATTTGTTTATTTTTTTCTTTTCTTCCCTTGCCTGAGATGTATCACAAAAAAAATGTTGCTATTTTTGTCCAAGATTTTACTGCCTATGTTTTCTTAAAGGATTTTTATAGTTTCGAGTCTAACTTTCAAGTCTTTAATCTATTTTGAGATTATTCTTGTGTGTAGCATAAGAAAGTGGTCAAGTTTCAATTTTTTTGCACTTATCTGTCCAGTTTTCCCAACATGATTTATTGAATGAACTATCTTTAGTCCATTATATGTTTTTACCTTGTCAAATATGAATTGACTATAAACATGCAGGTTTATTTCTGGGCTTTTTATTCCATTCCATTGGTCTATATGTCTGTTTTTATGCCAATACCACGCTGTTTTGATTACTAGAGCCTTGGAGTATAGTTTGGTATTAGGTAGCACGATTCTTCTAACTTTATACTTGTTTCTCAAGATCACTTGTTGCCATTTGGGGTCTTTGTGGTTCCATATAAATTTTGGGAACATTTTTCTAGTTCTGTGAAATACATTATTGGTATTTTGATAGGAATTGCACTGAATCTGTAGATTGCTTTGGATAGTGTAGGCATTTTAATGATGTTAATTCTTCCTATCCATGGGCATGGTATATGCTTCCACTTATTTGTATCTTCTTCAATTTCTTTCTTCAGTCTTATTATTTTCCAAGTACAGGTCTTTTACATCCTTGATTAGGTTTATTCCTAGGTATTTAATTCTTTTTAAAGCAATTATGAATGGGATTATTTTCTTATTTTCTCTTTCTGACAGTTTATTATTCACATATAAACATGCAACTGATTTCTGGGTAGTAATTTTGTATCCTGTTACTTTATTGAATTCATTTATCAGCTCTAGTAGTTTTTGGTGGAATCTTTAGGGTTCTCTATGTACAGTATCATGTCGTCTGCAAATAATGACAGTTTTACATCTTTCTTTCCAATCTGGATGGCTTTTATTTCTTCCTGTAACTCAGAGAGAATCATCAATAAAATGAAATGACAACCTACTGAAAAGGGATCATATTCGCTGATACATCTCATAAGAGGTTAATTTCCAAAATTTATAATGAACTTTTAAAGCTCATTACACCAACAAACCAAACAATTCAATTTAAAAAGGGGCAAAGGACCTGAACAGACACTTCTCCAGAGGACAAACGGCCAATAGATATATGAAAAGATGTTCAATCTCACTACTCGTTAAGAGAAATGCAAATTAAAACCATAATAAGCTATCACCTCACACCTGTCAGACTAGTTCTCATCTATAAATCAACAAACAACAAGTGCTGGCGAGGATGTGGAGAAAGGGGAACCGTAGTGCACGGTTGGTGGGAATGCAGACTGCTTGTAGGCACTGTGGAAAGCAGTATGAAATTATCTCAAAAAATTAAAAATGGACCTGCCTTATGAGCCAGTGATTCCACTTCTAGGAATTTATCCCAAGAAACCTAAAACACTAATTCGAAAGAATACATGCACCCCTATGTTCACTGCACTACTTACAGTAGCCAAGATCTGGAAGCAGTCCGAGTGTCCATCAGTAGATGATTGGATAAAACAGCTGTGTTACATTTACACAATGGAATACTATTCGGCTGTAAAAAAAAGAAGGAAATCCTACCTTTTGCAACAGTATGGATGGACCTGGAGAGTATTATGCTAAGTGAAGTAAGTCAGACAGGAAAGACAAACATCATATGATTTCACTCATAGGTGGAGTCTAATGAACAAACTGAACTGAAAAGCAAATAGAGACAGGCTCATAGATGAACGCAGGCTCTGAGCGGGGAGTGCTGGGGGGATGGAGGGATCGAGCAAAAAGAAAGAGAAAGAACTCATGGACACAGACAACAATGTGGTGATTGTTGCAGGGAGGGGATGGGGGAGGTGGAAGAGGGTATGGGGGGATAAATGGTAATGGAAAAATATACAATTAAACAATTAGAAAAAATATGGATAATTTGCTCTTGGCTGCGACCTCTACATTATCGGTGGGTAAATTATAGCGTCCACAGGAGGCTATGGGTAGTAGTAGATCCAACAGCTGTGAGCAAAACCAATACAGTCCTGCCCCAGGGGTCTCTCACTATGCAAGGGGTGGGACAAGTAGCAAAAGGTGGCCTCATGATGGTAGAGAAAACTAGGAAGTTTCTGTGCCAGTGTCCAACACTTACATCCCACCACCCTTCCCTAGGGTCCTTACACAGGCCTCTAGTGCCTCATTCCCCTTCAAAAGTCGAAATTCCCATCTCAGTCCTTCATTCTCACTAACCAACAACTCTGTTATGTCAAAGAGCTGTACTCGGTGTTCAGCGAAAGAGACATTTATATTGGCAGCTTTGATAACTAACCAGGGTAAAGAGCTCCGCCCCTTATTGAATGGGTCACCCTGGTGCATTCTTTTGGACTAGATTTTGGGATCAGTGGAGGGCACTGAAGTCTTCCTAATGATTTTACAAATATCTTTTTAAAGGTAACATTGTCCAAAACTGCTAAGGAAGAGCTCAGTCCTAGCACATTTCTGGATCTGGGGCCAAGATCTTCTCTGATTTAGTAGATGCAGCAGCTGCAGAAAGGAAATCCTTGTGTGCTTCTTCAAAATGTGGTCTCCTCCCTTCTCACTACATGCAAATTAGGACCAATGAGAGGCCACACTTCCACTGTACAACTTCATCTCCCTCTTTCACAGTCAATCTTCTCTGTTGTATAATGAGCAGAGGTGGTAAGGTGCACTTCTTACTGGTTTCATGGGCCCACCTAAGAATACCTAGGTTCAGATTTGTGGGAGGGATGAAAAAAGAGCCAAGACTCAGCCATGTGCTCAGGCTCAGATTCCAAGAATTACATGCACCTGGGTGCTGGGAAGGGGCAAGTCCAACTAACAATGAAATGATGATTTGCTTTCTACTTGTCACTACCCTCTTTATACATATCTAGCTTATGTCTAGCTGATGCTTGTACCCTTGTAACAAAATTGGATTCCAACCTCTAATCCATGCCCAGGCCCTATCCGTTCCTCCTTACTCCTTAGCCATAAATCAAGCTGCTTTTCTCCCTCCTCTAATCTCTTTATCTTTGTCAGGTTCAAAACTACTGCATTGTGTTCCAGCACATAAGTTGGCTCATATTTTGATGCTGTACCCACCCCTCTTCAGCCTACCTTGTATTCCACCCTAACCTGACTCCATTATTTCAGTACCTGGGAACAAAGTTTCTGATGACAGAGTCTCTCCTTGGAACACAACACCTTTGCTAATGGGGGCATCTATTGCTTGAAAATTGGGCACTAAGTTGCAGCCCAGAGAATGAGAAAAAAAATAAACTGGGAAAGGGGGAGAAGAAAATAACAACACAGAGTAATAAATGTACTTGCTAAATGCGTGCAGAGAGTAAAACACTCCCACAATGCAAGGACTGAGTGACGCCTGGGAAGGTGCGGTCATGGAGTGGCTAGGAGCTGAGAAGTGGACGGTGCATGGGCCACTGTGGAATCTGACAGATGGAGCTTAATGGAAGCCTTCTCAGACTGGAAGGCTTCACCCTGCTCCTCTGGCCCGTTTGCCATGAAAAAAGCGTGCTCCTAACAGAAGGCTCAACCTGCCCTTTCTCTCAGGAGTCTCCAGCTAAGATTCCTGAATGAGCCCCTCCTAGAAGTCATCTCAGTCTAATATTTTACATCAAAAAGGATTTCCATATTGGCTTCCCTCTCTTCTCTAACATGTTGTGACCTCCCCAAGATCTGCAGTAATATTTTATTCATCTTACTGTTCTCAGGACTATCTAGAGAACCCGGAATATAGTAGAAGCTTGTGGCTTATCAATTTTAACTGAACTGCAAACAGAAACCGAAGACAGAGATGAGTGAAAGCGGATCCTCAAGGTCCCCCAAGAAGCCCACGACCACGGCAAGTCTGAAAGCAATCCTCGAGGGCCTGAACTTGAAGTGAGAGCCTCCCTGCTGCCCTGGGAACTGAGAAGTGGCAGGGATGGAGCTGCTGGAGCTACTCACCACCAAGAAGGGTGTCTCATCAGAAATGGGGCCAGCAAAGACAGCAGAGGGGAGAAACATGAGGATGAGCTTTAAGGCTTAGTTCATGTCCAGCCAGACCTACCCCTGACCTATTCAGTCTCTCTTTGCTTAAGCCAGTATGGGCTGAGTCTTATATGATGTGCAACTAAAAAAATGTTCTAGAAGACACACAGATAATGTAATTCTATCAAATAAATTAGCATAACACAGGAGATAAGTCACACAGAGTTGGTAGTCCCAAGTAAGAATGTGGTTGATTTGTGCTGAATCAGCTCTTTCTTATCACTGGGTTTTTTTAATCAATCAGCAATCACACTTGATTTCACACTTACTAAAAGCAAGGATTTAAAAAGAGAGATCATCAAAATTCACTGTCTGATCTTTTTTAGCAGGCTTGCTGGTCCTGAGGTAATGACTGTTCCCTTTTGCATCCTAGAACAACTATGTCCAAATGGCTACTACGCCCATACTGGTAACTGGGGAAAATTAATTCCATCCCACCATTTTCCTTTCCCAACAGCAACCACCGTTAGCACTGTCTGGTCTCTTTTCCAAAAATCTTGTACACAAGCAATCAAGTATGTTTTGTATGAGTACTTCTTTTTCCCCTCCTTCTACCCAAAGAAGGGTGAATTTAAGCACTTGGTCACTCAATATATATCGGAGATGCTTCCATATTAGCACATGTAGGGTCAATTTCTTTTCTGATAGCTGCATAGCAGTGTCCCTCACCCCATCCCAGGGATGGGCCAGAATTTAGCCATTCTGCCCTGACAAACATTTAGGTAATTTCTTTTTTTTTTGCTCCCACAAACAATGCTGCAAGTTATATCCCTGTACATAGGTATTTTATCAGCTGGTTGAGTTTAAATCCCTGGAAGCAACAGCTGATTTTTGCTACTGCATTTGTGAACTAAGAGTCAACAATCTTACAGCTGGAAAAATAAATCCCCATTACCTGTCACATGCTCTATACCTAAGATTCCTTTTCACTGGCATCTTTCTGATAGAACCAGGTGATCAGGTACCCTTGTTAGACGCTGCAAACAAAACAGGCACAATTCTGGGGTATCAGTTGAGATCCACAGCTGAACTCAAACAACCAGGTAAAATATTCTCACCACCACCCTTTTAAAAAATAATACATTTCATAGACCTATGAGGAAATCATTTGGGCCTACACCTGATGGGACACACACGGTTACTGGGCACATCTCACACCCATGGGACTTGCACGTGGCATGGTAATCACAAGGCCCTATCCCTGGAAGCTGGGGCAGTTTTCTAGCCTCTCACAGTTATCCTTTCTTCATTTGCCCTGTCGTTTCCCATTTTTTGCATGGTCTGGAGCATTCTTTCCACCTGCGTTCCTCCACTCTAATTATTCTTTAATTTTAAATAATGTAACTGACTGTTTCACTTACAGGTAAACCTCGCTCCTTTACACAAATGATGGGTAGACAGCAAAAATTAACGAGCCTGAAAAATCATTAAAACAAAAGAAAAAAACCCCAGGATGATCAAAAAGAAGTCAAGCTGTTGCATCGGAAAATACACATTTGTTCTTATAAGCAAATTCCACAGAGCTGTGAGGCGTGCCGAGCGGGGAGACCTGGCTGCTCTCTAACATCCTCTCCTTTCTAGCTATACTGTTGCTTTCTCTACAGTGTCCAGCGACAATGTTTTCTTAACAAAATACCAGAGGACGTGGTAGTCTAAGTCTTTCTGAGTAACTTCCAGGTGCAAAAGGCATTCTATGAACTCGGTTTTGTTGCTGTAAGAATTGCTGGGCTCTGCTTACAGGGGAGAAAAAATACATTGCCTTTGTCCATTCAGGCTGCTTTAATGGAACACCGCACATCGGTGACCTACACACAGCAGAGAGATCTAAGGACAAGGTGTAGGTAGATGAGGGGTCTGTTGAGAGCCCACTTCCTGGTTTATCAATGGTCATCTTTTTTTTCTGTGTCTTCCCATGGCAGAAGGCAGTGAGGAAGCTCTCTGGGGCCTCTTTTAAAGGGCACTAATCCTAGTCAAGAGGACTTCACCCTCCTGATCCAATCACCTAACAAAGACCCTGTCTCTAAACACCATGACATTGAGATTTAACGTATGAATTTGGGGTAGGGGGAATAAAAACATTCAGTCTACAGCATTTTAAGAGGCTCCATCTTGAAAGACCCAGGATGTGTCCAATCCAATCTCTTCATTTTCTTATTGCACACTAGGCCTCTTCCAGCATTCCACTAACTCAGCTGAAGGCACTTCCCTCAAATATACTCACACCAGAGATCAAGGTGTCCTCTTTAACAACTCCCTCCCTCTCATATCATATACTCAGTCTATTAATGATTGCTGCCCAATTTTAACTCCTACATATCTCTTAAAGTCTTTTTTTCCTTGCCTATCCGTCATCAGTATCAGTCCAAATTATAGCCTTGTCTAGCTGTGTCTTCTGCAGTAGACGCCTGGTATTCACCTGTCCCCCACGCTCTTCCTTCTCCTGCTCGCACACCTGTCTCAGCACACCACGTGCGTACCCACCCGGTGGACTCAGCATGAGCTGCTCCTACACGGAGTGCCTTTCCCCTAACCCATGTCTGGCTCCTTCTTCTCATCTCAGCTTACTTCCTCAGGGACACTTTTCTTGACAATCTAAAGTGGCCACTCACTCACCTGTTCATCCACTCTCTGTTACAGTGCTATTTCAGTTTGCTGCCTAGCACGCGGAACAAAACACTGCCCTACTTCATTTGCTTCTTGCCTCTCTTTGAAAGGTCATAAGGGGGAGAATTTATTCTTTGCCTTCCAGGTTCTATTCTCATTCCTTGAACCGTGTCTGGCACATAGAAAGTTAGAGCAAATTGCCTCCAAAGACGGCTACCCATAGTTCTCCCTTTTGTGTATTCACATGACCAGCCAGAGGGCACAAATCTTTCTCCTGCCCTTGAGGCCTGGCTGGCCATGTGATGCCCTTTGACAAATGGGAAGGAATGAGCTGGTGCTACATCAGTTCCTAAGAAATCTGACACTTGCCTCTTTCACCCGAAGTCCATCGTGCTGAAGAAACCAAGCACGGCACCACAAGATGGCCAGCACCCATTGCCAAACGTGGAAGTGAAGCCACAGCTAAGCTCCTAGCTCAATGCATTAGCGAAACCACCCTGCTGAGCCCCACACAAATGGGAGAACCTTCAACAGTCATGCCTATAAACAATGGAAGTTTCAGGGCAGTTTGTGAAGCAGCAATAAATAAGTGAAGCAGAGACACACATTACTTAAGAATCAATGACTGGCCTTCCTACTTGTTTTTCTGTATCTACGCCCCACTGCCCCCAGGCATTCTTAACTTCACAGAATGACCTTCCACAAATGCAAATCTCATCAGATTCTCCCACCCCATCCCACACATCCCTCACTACACCACATGAAAATAAAATAATATAAAATAAAATAAAATAAAATAAATAAAATAAAATAAAATAAAATAAAATCTGTTTTACAAGCACAGATCCAAATCCATGTACACTTTTCCTGCAACCTGTATATTTCCTTGGTCTCATGCTCATCCTGGCACCTTCTACATGTGTTAGGTTCCTTCAACATGCCACAGGCCATCCCAACACAGGAGACATGCCATGCCTTCTCTTTGGCTCCCCATTTACACTTTATCTCTCTTTCTTTAGGTCCTCATTTTAATCATTATTTCCCCTGGAAGTCTTCCCAGACTTCACTGACTAGGGCAAACTCCCCACCATAGGCTCTCCAAACACCATGTATTTCCATTTTTAGTCCTCATTAGATCAGCCTTTATCAGCCTCTATTAGTCTGTGAGCTACATGAGGCCCCAATTATGTCTTTTTGGACTCACTACTGTAAACTCTGCAAAGAACACTGTGGCTGGCACAGAGAAGCCCAAATGTTTCTTGGAGCAGTGAATAAATGATTAGAGTGGTCACATGAACTACCTGCTTCAAATCCTGGCCACATCACATACTAATGATGTAACCCTGGGCACACATCTAACCCTAGAGCCAACCCCTACTCACTCAAAGCACATCTGAGTAGTGGAAAAAAGCCTTCTGTACTTTCTCCTATATAAATAGGAATCCCTGCTCCCTGTAATGTACACCTCCCTCCCCCTACATTCCCTTCTGTCTCTCTCTGGCAATGGACACAGTGAATGCTGAATGCAGCTTCTCCCTATGTTTCTCTATGTGAAGCACTGGGGACATGAGCCTAAGGCCCCCTTAACACAGTCTCTATGTGTAAGTTCTGTAATAAGATCAGAGCAGAGCCAATGAATCTCATGCACAGCCCTGGAAAACCTTTCACACTACATCAGTCACATGACTCAGTTTTTGAAAAGCTTGTTAGCCTCAGGCCACCCTATCTGAACTCAGAAACACGCAGGTGTCAACAGTCCAGCCTTTCACAATTTCAGCACTCAAATCTGAGCTCTGAGTGATTAAGAAGCAGATTCAAATTCCTAAAAATGAGCCAGGTGGATCCCTACCTTCTGACGGCAGGTGATATATGAAAAGGAGATGAAGGCAATTTAAAAATATAACGTCATCCTTAAAAACTCAGAAGTCATTTCCTTCTACTTAGGACCTTATAGAGATGACCCCTCCATCTGGGCCAGAAGAAGGTATCAAGGATGCCCATTATGTTTTGTTTCCACTGGGCTCTCCCTAATAAAAACAGCATTTAAAATATTTTCATTACTTTGAAATTAATTAATAGTAAAAATTATGAATGTCCTTGAGAACTTACTACATTCCATGCACCGTGCTAATAATAAAAACAGCTAACAGGGCTGAGCCTCCATTACTGACACTTGCTGTCTATGAAGCATTGCTCTAAGCAGTTTTTACGGGAGTACCTGTTGTAACTACTCCAAAGGGGGATACTAGTTTAATCACTATCATTTCAGATGAGGAAAAAAGGGTTAAAAACCAGGTTACTTCCTCAAGATCAGAAAGCTAAAAGCAGCAGGACTGGGCCTGCCGTGCAGAACTTTAACCCTGAACTCTTCACTGAGCTCGTTCTACATAGTCCTCACGGCACAGTTAGAGGCAGGCCCTTTCACTCTTCCCATTTCTTAGATGGCACGACCATCTGAGAGTGTCCCAGGAACTGGCACATCTGCACTTAGAGGAGTCCGACCCCACCCGGCCTCTCAGAGGGCACAGCAGCATGAAACACTGGGCTGTGCCAAGCACGGCCTGAAGAACCACAAAGCAAGGAGGTAGAGCCACCTCACTTACAGAAAAGCCTTTCTTTTTTGTTTACTAATATATCCCTGGTGCCTAAAATATTGCCTGGACTAAGTAAGCACTCAACACCACATCACACCGGTCACAATGGCCATCATAAACAAATCAACAAACAATTGCTGGCAAGGCTGTGGGGAAACAAGAACCCTGGTGCATTGCTGGTGGGAGTGCCGACGGGTGCAGCCATTGTGGAAAACAGTACGGAATTTCCTGAAAAAAAAGATGGAACTGCCTTTTGATCCAGTGATCTCTCTGCTGGGATTACACCCTAACTATCCTGAAACACCAATTCAAAAGAACCTATGAGCCTCAATGTTCATAGCAGCACAATTTACAATAGCCAAGTGCTGGAAGCAGCCTGAATGCCCAACAGTAAATGAGTGGATCAAAACACTATGGTACATTTACACAATGGAATACTACACAGCAGAAGGAAAGAAGGAGCTCCTACCCTTTGCAACAGCACAGAATTGGAGAGCATTATGCTAAGTGAAATAAGCCAGGCGGTGAAAGACAGATACCATATGATCTCACCTATAAGTGGAACCTAATGAACAAAACAAACAAATGAACCAAATAGAACCAGAGACATGGGAATAAGGAACAAACTGACAGTGACCAGAGCAGAGCAGGGAGGAGGATAACAGGAGAAGGAAGGGGAAGGGTCTGGGCAAGGAGTATGTGTAAAGGACTCAGTAATAGACAACAGGGTGGGGACTGTCTGAGGGAGTAGGGGTGGCCAGGGCAGTGGAGAGCAATGGGGGGAAAAATGGGACAACTGTAAATGACAACAGTAAAAAAAAAAAAAATGAATTTAAAGCATCAAAGTTTCTGAAAAGCCTGTGGACCCCAGACCTCTCCATCTCATTTCAGGGGTGTGTGGGTGCCACTGGCCTGACCTTGTACAGTTTTAGCATTCAGACCTAAGCTGTAATGTAGCACTCTGTGAACACACTCTGTTACCTCTGGCATAAAAGCCACTAGTCAAGTAATCTCACAATGACAAATTCCTTCCCCAACCTCTCAGCATCTGGCTTCTCCCATCCCCATTCCTTCAAACCCTGGATAATACAAAATTTATGAACAATTGAAAGAGAAATACAGATTGCCTAAATAAACAAAATTTCTGGACTTCATTTGAAATCAAAGAATTGAACAAGAAAAAATATGCGATATACTTTTTTCCCCTGTGATTTAAGTGATAACGAAAAATGTTGAAAGTCACCATTGGCAGAGCTGCAGTGAATCAACACTCTCATTCAGTATTGGTACAAGTGTAAACTGGAGCATTTTGAAAAGTAAAATGACAAGATGTATGAAAAAGTCTATAAGGATTCCCTAACTTTTCTTCTAGTAATTTCCCCTCCATAGTATATCTAAAGAAATTGAAATTAATAAATAAACATTTGTGCACAGACATGCCCATTGCAGACATGTAATACCTGCATATATTACAAAAAAAGAAAATATGAAAACAACCTCCATACCCAACTTTGAAGAGAAGTTAAATTTTATTATATCCGAAAGGATAACATTGTACGCAGTCATTTAAGATGTTTTTAACAATACTTTATGACATAAGAAAACACCCACGATGTCATGTGAAATTTTTAAAAAGGATACACAATTCTATATACTGTGTGATGGCAACTTTGTTAAGTATGTGTACACTCCATGAAAAAAAATGATAGAAAATAATTGCTATTCCCAGTGTTGGAATTCTAGATTATTTTTACTTTTTATACGTGACCTACTTTTCTATAATTTCAAATTCCTTACGATGAGTTTTACATTTGTAATCAGAAAATGATGTTCATGAGAATGTCCTACTCTGTGCTCTATTTCCAGTAACACAATGAGACCACAGCTCATGGAATCACATGACGCTTGCCAATGACAATTCTCTACTGGTCTTTATGAAATTTCTTTCCACAGAAGGAAAGAAAGAGAATGTCAGCTCCATTCCAGAACTAGATGAAGAAAGGCCTTAGCACACAAGCAATTCAAGTCAGACAGTGTGCACAGCAAAAAAAAAAAAAAAAACAGAGCAACACGTGTCATTGTCCTTTCTTGTACCCCAGCCCCTGACAAAACAACAGGTTCCAGGGAGGAGCTCAGGGGTATGAATCAGTCGGAAAGGACAGGACCACCACCTAAATTCTCAACTATTTACAAAACACTGAGTTGTTATCAACCAGCAGGAGCATTTGAACTTGACATACATCTTCATCAAGGGGCCTTGTTAAAAAGACAAAAAGATCGGACTCCAGAGCAGGGAGTGACAGAGAGGAAGAGAAGGGAGGTAGGAAGAGAAGCAGCAGCATCTGAACCTTCAGAAGCTCAGGGAGGAGGGAAGAAGGAAGTGAGGGGAAAAAAGGGAGAGGGATAAGTGGGCATTTTCTGAGATTAACATTTTTAAATGACACTTTTCACATTCTGTATTTTGAAACACTTGCAAATGGTGTAATTCCTCCTCACATAGCTGGAAGGAGGAGAGTTCTGGAAATGAAATCCAGGGAAGAGCCATGTACACAAAAGAAATACATTTTGGTTTCATCAGGTATTTTTTATAGTTGACTTTTTAATAGTCAAATTGTAATATTTCCACTTGTTTTGGGTATTATACCCTACACAGAAGGGCAGGGTGTAAGAGAAGAGACAGGGTGTCCCCATACGGAGGGCCACAGATACCCTGTGGTCTTTTTCCTTTTCCAGATCTGTTTCACCTTCAGTAAATTACTAGGAATGTATAGGAGAAGTCTAACTTTCCCTATTAGTTAGTCCTCTTAGAAGCTACAAATCTAAGAATGTGTCACTGAGTGGTCATTTGGGACTTTTAGAACTAGACAGTGTAAGAGCCACAAAGGAGGAGTGGGATGCAGTTCAATTTTAAACACACAACGAACCTCTTAGGAACTCAATAAATGGGCAGAAAAGAGAACTTAAATTTTGTATTCTAAAAGCTGTAAGCATATTTTAATTTTCCAGGGCAAACAGACCAAAACCCAATCAAAGCAAATTTTTGAGATGCAGATGCAATCAAATTAAATGAATGGTTTGCTCTGGGACAAGAGGAGGACTGATATTAGGGATAATAAAATAATGAAAGGATGAACGGCTGTACCTTGAGAGGATACAAAGTTCCTAGTTCATATGTCGAAAATCAAGTAGGCGTGGAAAAACATCAAGAGACAATTCAGATCAGAAAAGAAAAATGCCTAGCAACTGAAAGTCTAGAAATTTTGTAGTCAAAGTTAATGCAAACTGTAGCTCACACTATCGTGGAAAACATGCAAGTCAACGCCAGGGCGTGATTTTATGTGCCTCAAATTAGTTTTCATATTACTTCAAAGTTGAGGGAGTTGGGTGACAATCTAAAATCACAACATCATTTATAAAAGTAATTCAAGAGATTGAGCTATGTTGAGATGCCCAACTGAGACATACTGGCAATCATGTTTAACTGGAAGGAATCTAAAGGCGCGCTATTGCAGAAATAGATAACACAACAATAGAAGTCACCAAGGCATACTAAAAATAAGATTTGCATAAAATATGTAATAATTTGGAAAAATACTTAGGATATTTTAATGCTAAAGCAGGAAACAAAACAGTATATACCGTACAAGTCTATACATACAAAACACTGGCAAGATACAGATAAAATGTTCAACTGTTAGCTGAGGCTACCAGTGCAATTATTCTTCATACATTTTCTTTCTATTCTTTCACGCTTTCCTAATTTCTTCTAATAACATTTTATAATGAAAAAATATTTAAAATGTACGTATGTATTTTTTCACAAAGAGAAAGTATTTTTCCTTCATCCAATATTTCCTTAATGGTACTTATTATCCAAATAGAGACAATGTGTGTTTTTTGTCATGTTTTACTTACCATTTCCTAGAAGCTTGAAGATTTGGGACCAGCCTTAGAAATCTCAAAAATGTTCAACTGTGTTTCAGAATTGTTAAATAAGGTAGAGTCTTTGATGCTCTTAGTTAATCTGAAAGACGGATGAACCCATCAAAGACTACCTATATTAGTATAAAGTAAAGGTGAGAGACTGACGTGTGGCTTAGGCACAAACTAGTACTTTACTAATCTAGAGACTATGTTAACCACACCAAGCTGTGATGTACTTTAGATGATTAAAAATAATGTATTTTAAGTTAGAAATGCAAGCATATCCCCCTTTTCTCATCTTTGATTTAAACTTAGTATCTAAACCATCAGGTTAGAGATTGAGTCAAAAGGGACAAAATGCACAGGATTCCTTTGTGTAGCACTGAGTTTCCCTCTGATCACTTTCCACAGGCTGTATTGCAACACAACTATTATAGTTATAGCCCCCTGACCATGGGCTTCAAGGGGTGGAAGCACATGTGATGACCTTAACAAAAAAGAGTACTGAACAGGCACTATTCCTGGAAAACTCATTCAAAATGCCTAATTTCCATAAGCAGACTGACAGTTGTACAAAGCCAGTATATAAGAGATTCAAATATTTTTGACCCCTGTTATGGTTAACTATGGCTTCCATGTTGACAATCTCAAAGGTCAGTTCTTTGTCATCATTGCTCTTGACCTCTTGGTAGCATTTCATACAGCTGACAATGCTCTCCTCCCTGAACCAGTGTCCTCAATGGGCTTCTGGTTCACTACAACAATCCCTGGGCTGTCCTTCCATCTCTGACCCTTCCGTCTTGGTACTCTATGATCAAATCTCTTAATGGTGTTGGCTTCGGAACCTACATCTGGGATTCCGCTTTATCTGCACCATTGCTTCCTTAGTGAACTCATCAAATTTCATGCCTTTACATATCACTTATGTACTTATAAATCCTCAATTTATAGCCCTAACTAGGACATTTCTAGAGCACACATCCAAACACCCACCTGACATCTTAATCTGGATGAATAATTAACAACCCAAACCTCACACATCTACAGCTGTACTCCCGGTCTCCCCTGCTTCCCTCACCCACCCTTGACAGAGTGTCTTGGCTTAATCAAACTTTACTCATGCTCCTAAACCCCACCCTCATATTTGGTCATCCTCTAACTGATTGGGTTCCTGATCCTCTACCACCCCCCGGTGATGCCTATTCACTTGGGGCTGTCTGAATCAAGAATCTCATTCAATGTATTTAGCCAGGACCCTCCCCTTACCCCTGATAATGTCCTCTTAATAATTTTCCAACCACTGCTCCTTGGCTATGAATTCCCATGTGCACATGCTGTATTCAGAGTTGAACTCAATGTCTCTCTCACATAGAAAATCTCACTGCAGTGTTCTCTACACCAGTGTTCTCTACACCTGCTGTAATAGTCCTAAATAAGGTCTGCTTTATCATCTTGAACAAGTGAAACTGAATTTTTTTAATACCCCCAAACCTGGCCCCCCACAGGCTTCCCTATTCCAGTTGAACAAAAACATCTGTGTTCTATCTAACTCCTCTCTTTCTACTCCCAAGTAATCTATCAGGACAAATATCCTGGGAGCCATCCTTGATGCAACTCTTTCAAACTCCACATCTATTCCACCAAGAAATCCTTTGGCTCTACCTTCAGATAAATTCGAAATTTAAGCACTCCTCACCATCTCCACTGCAATCCTGATCCTAGCCATCATCAAATGTCTGTGGGTTATTCCAGTGGCCTTTTAACAGTGGCCTTTTAGGTTGCTGAGCTTGTCTACTGGCTCAACAACCTAAAGTCTATTTGCAAAACAGCTTCCAAAGTGATCTGTTTAAAGCATGAGTCAGATCTCATCCCACCTCAAAGTCCATAAGTCTCCATATTTCACTGTAAGACTAAGAGTCCAATCAGCTTTAATGTTTGACTCACTCTGGCCCTGTTACTTCTTTTATTTCCTGCTGCTCTCCCACTTGCTGACTTTGCTTTGGCCATACTGGCCAACTTGCTCTGCTTACAATGTGCCCAATCTTTGTTCATATGTTTGTGTGTCACTGACTATTTGCAGTTCCAGCCCCTTCCTTCTGGCAATTTAACCTCCTGCACCCTCCATTTTCTCCACAGCACCCATCACTTCATATTTATTTATTATATTTTCCTACAAGTCCCCACCCCACAGAGCCATCAGCAAAGGGCTTGTAGTTGTCATTCACTGCTATATTATCCATCATCTGAGCAAATTACATAATCAAAATACAATGTTTGCCACATATATAATTTTAACCATACTGAAAAAAGTAAACAGAAACAGTTGACATTAATTTTAACAATATAATTTATTTAACCCAATATATCCAACATATTATCATTTCAACACATAATCAATAAAAAACAATTTTTCAAATATCTCACATTCCATTTTCCCACATAAAGTCTTTGAAATACTGTGGGTTTTACACTCACAGCACATGTAAATTTTGGCTAGCTACATGTCAAGTGCTCACAGTCACACATGTGCCTAGTAGTTTCCATATTGACAGTGTAGGTCTATTTACTGTCTCGTGGGTTTATTCAATAAAAATTATTGGGCAGAAGTACAGAAACAATACTTACAGAACTCCAGTCAAGATGGAGGCATAGGTAAACATGCCTCACCTCCTCAACAACTACAGAAAAAATTACAGCTGGACCTCAAAACAAATAATACCCTGAACCGTCAGAAAATTGAGCTGTATGGGAGTCCAACAACCAAGGATTTAAAGAAGCCTCATTCATCCAGAAGGGTAGGAGGAGAGGAGATGAGGAAATGGGCGGACAGGGGTGGAGACCCAACATGGTATGGACAGGTGGCAGAATAGGTGGTCCCACATTCATGTTCCGTGGATAAAAATTGGGAGGGATATCTCGGGAGCACAAGATCCCAGCCTCAGGCCAGACCACACAGCCCAGGGTTTCAGTACCAGGATGATAAATCCCCATAACTCCCAGCTATTAAAACAAAACAAAAAAAAAGTGGGGATTGGAGCGGTGGAAGAAACTTCTGGATTTTTAGGAGACTCTGCTTACAGCACTGACAAGGACTTAGAACTTATGCAGACCCACCCCCTCTGGGATTTAGAACTTATGCAGACCCACCCCCTCTGGCAACAGCTGGAAGGGCACCAGTCACATTCTGGGAGTAAGTGAAGTGACTGGAAACAGGGTGAGTGCCAGGCAAACCTCCAGAAGCCAGACAGCGGCACTGTCCCCACTCCAAGCCCTCCCCCCACACAGAGCCACAAAGTGGTGAAGCGCGTTGCCCTGCCCTAGCGAATACCCAAGCCTCCATACCATACAATTTACAGGTGCCTTTTCTACAATCGGCCACACTACTAAGACAGGGAGTCAAAGCAGCTCTACCTAATACACAGAAACGAACACAGGGAGGCTGCAAAATTGAGGAGACAAATATTGCTCAAATGAAAGAACACAACAAGACCCCAGAAAAAGAACTAAATGAAACGGAGATAACCAACCTATCAGATGCCGAGTTCAGGACACTGGTTATCAGGATGCTCAAAGAAATCATTGAGTATGGTAACAGCATAAAAAAAACCCAGGGAGAAGTGAAGGTTACTTTAAGTGAAATAAAGAAAAATCCACAGGGAACCAACAATACAGTAGGAAACGCTTGAGATTCAAATCAATGATTTGGAACATAAGGAAAAAATAAGCATTCAACCAGAACAGCAATAAGAAAAAACAATTCAAAAAGTTGAGGATAGTACAAGGATCCTCTGCAACATCTCCAAATGTACCAACATCTGAATCATAAAGGTGCCAGAAGAACAGGAAGAGCAAGAAAGTGAAAACTTATTTGAAAAACATAATGAAAGAGAATTTCTTAATTTGGCGAAGGAAATAGACATACAAGTCCAGGGAGCACAGAGAATCCCAAACAAATTGGACTCAAACAGGACTACACCAAGACACATCCTAATTAAAATGCCAAAGGTTAAAGATAAAGAGAGAATCTTACCTAAGAAGGAGTTCCCATAAGACTGTCAGCTGATTTCTCCAGAGAAACTTTGCAGGCTAGAAGGGACTGGCAAGAAGTATTCAAAACGATGAAAAGCAAGGACCTATGACCTAGACTACTCTATCCAGCAAAGCTATCACTTATAATTTAAGGGCAGATAAAGTGCTTCCCAGACAAGGTAAAGCTAAAGGAGTTCATCATCACCAGGCCATTATTACATGAAATGTTAAAGGGACTTATTTAAGAAAAAGAAGAACAAAGCTATGAACACTAAAAGGGCAACAAATGGACAACTATCAACAACTGAATCTAAAAAACAAGTTAAGCCAACAACCAGAACAGGAACAGAATCATAGAACTGGAGATCGTTTGGAGGGTTATCAGCTGAGAAGGGTGAAGGGGAGAATGGGGGAAAAGGTACAGAGATTAAGCAGCATAATTGGTAGGCACAAAATACGGGGATGTTAATAATAGTACAGGAAATGGAGAAGCCAAAGAACCTACATTCATGACCCATGGGCATGAACAAAGAGGAGGAATTGCTGGAGGGAATGGGGCTACTGGGCGGAGAGAGGCAAAGTGGGAAAAATTGGGGCAACTGTAATAGCATAATCAATAAAATATATTAAAAAATTTCTTGGGCACAACCCACTAAATTGAGTTTCTAACCCACAAATGGGTTCTCATGCCCACTTTGAAAATCACTGTTCTAAATAAACTTTAAGTATGTAATTTGTAATGCATGGGTTTTAGGACACTTCCTCTGGCCTCCGGGAACTGCTCAGGACCCTTTAAAGGGAAACAGACTTCCCAAGGAAGGAGGTCTGGAGGGCAGGGCGAGGAATTAAACATCCATGACAATGTACTGCCTGAAATCATAACAGTCCATCCAGTGATGCAAGACTTCTTTTAATTAAAAGGTATTTTTAAGTAACTCATTGCACTCTCAGATAATTAACAAAACCTCTAATTACTTATAATTATATACTACATACATGCTAATATAAAAAAATTCAAGGGAAAATCTGCACAATTTTTACACTTCAGAAAGAGTGCATTTGAATTGAGTGGAAAGACATCAAGTTTTTCACTTTTCTCTCCCCACTCCAAGCAAAGGCAATAGAACTACAAGAGGTTAGATCAATGAAAGAGAGGTTTGAGCAATTAATCTTCATTTTCCAGTTTTACAAATCCCACTCACCAAGTCTTTTAAAAAGATACCAAAAACTTCAAATCCAAACTTAAGCCTGGGCAGAAGGCGTCAACTTTTAATATGGCCTCAAAATAAGGATTCCACCTTCAATATACCATTTGATCTTTTAAGGTTTGGGATGTTACTAGACACAGGGGAGTATGCAGTCAAGGCTATATAAATATGCTATCCTAAGCAAGGTATTGTTGCTGGACAGTCAGCCTTTCATATGTCTTCCTGAGATTTCTGAATTACCAGCAGAAAGGGTAATACCTCCTGCATCTCCGTTACCCTGTTAAACTGTCACCTAAACCGGGAACTTCACGGTAACATGCTCAAGGTGCATCTTATGCAGTTGGGATATTTGTGCTCTTCTAAGGGCACAAATATTACTTTGAAAAGCAAAAACATTACTTTGAAGAAAATGAAAACAACCATTTGTTATTTGGCTTCATATTTTTGATTGTTCACTATGCAAAATATGGCTACTTGATAATTGCTGCAAATATTGTCTTTACTACTAAATATGCCTTCATGTACACTTCAACAAGTGACTTCTGCTTGAAAAAGAACTCTATTGAGCATATTTCTCTGGAAATCAGTATTTAAATTATTTTTCTTTGAAACTAACATTCAGGAGAGACAGCTCTTGTTTACAGAGTAACTAAGTTTAGCATTATGGCTAACAATGTTTAAATAAAGCTAACTTAAAATGCAAACATTTAAATTCTAAAGTTTAACTGTTGTGCGGCCAAGTCAGTTCTATGGAAATAGGAACAACAGGAAAACAGTCATTTTCCCCCCAATTTCATCCCTTGTGACAATATTTCAAGCCACCATTTTGTTGGATTTAGGAGTAGAAACTCATACAACTCTGAGATTGCAAAACAGTTACAAATTGAAAAGCTGTGGATGAATCTTGAAAACATTATGCTAAGTGAAAGAAGTGAGTCAGAAAAGACCACATAATGCATGATTCAGTTTATGTGAAATGTCCAGAATAGGTCAATCTATGCAGACAGAAAGTAGATGAGTTGTTGCCAGGGCCTGGGCTGGGGGAATGACTGCTAATGGGGACATTTGGGGTCTCTTTCTGGGGTGATAAAATGCTTTAAAATTAGATTGTGATGATGGCTACAAACTCTGTGGGTATACGAAAAAACATTGAACAGTACACTTTAACTGGGTGAATTGTATTTTGTGTGAATTATATCTCAATAATGCTATTATAAAAAAATGAACATGCCTGATAACATTCACAACAACATTGGTGTGAAAGAGCCAAGAAAATCAAGTTAATTCAACATAGCTTCCACTTAATGCTAAAATGCATAAAACTTGACACCACTGTCTCCCTGTTATAGAACACATTCTCATAGCAACCAATCTTTGCACTTCTTTACACTTGTCATCATCATTCACAATGTCTGTCTTCCTCTCTACAATATAAACCCTATGAGGACTGAGGACAGAGATGGTGTCCTTCCTACACAGTGCTATTATCCCAGCACCTGGAACACATAATCAATAAGTATCTGCAATAGAAACTAATGTATGTATGAATGAATGAATGAATGAATGAATGAATGAAATGAATGAATAAAATTATTGGATTGGGGCAGTTCAACAAATCAAATTGATGTGTTCTAACTGTCCCCTTAAATCTGTTCTCTAATTCTCCCACACTTGCGGCCATCCAGGTAGAGACATTTTCCCAGCAGCCACTGTCATTTCTTGTGACCATGTGACTGTACTCTTACCAATTAAATGTCAATGGATATAATGTGTACAATTTTTAACTCATTTACTTCAAAGAAAATCACTTATTTGGACTTTCACTGTGCTTCGACCATATAGAAAACAATAAACCCCAAAGTAAGGAGAGCACAAGATGGAGAGAAACTGCCGAGTCGAACTAGACTGGTCATCCTGTTACATGCGAGAGAAGTAAACTTATATTTTATTTAAGCCATTGTATGTTGGAGTCTGTACGCTACATCAGCCTAGCCTCTACCTTGACTCTTAAAACACAGGCCTAAGTTAGTGTGTGCCGTCGAAGGGGTCAGGGGAAGCAGGAAGGATTTCAGTGCTTAACTAAATAAACTGACTATTGATTTCTGCCAATGGCAGCTCAATGAAGACATTCTCTTACAGTGTCTTCATAACAACTTCATGAATTAATTGTCACATAATTCAAATGCTGAATATTATAAAGAGGTCATTTTAATGAATTTAACTCATAATATTTTCATTATGTACGTATTTATATCATATAGATATACATACACACACACACACACACACACACTTCCCAAAACACCAATGAATATACTTTAAGTGGCTGAATAGGCAATTCTAGCTTTTTTCTAACCAAGAAATAATTTATAATATGTAAGAAACAATGAGTAGAGTCTATAAGGATGCATTATAACTCCTTGATCTAACAAAAAAATATAGCTCAAATTGGAGGTGGGAGAAAAATCACAATGATTACACATTCTTTCAAATTGTTTAACTTTCAAATAAGTTGACTATTAAAAAATGAACAGATAAAATGTGAGGTCTGAACATGCCCGATATTTGAAAATAACCATTTATTTGTAATCTACAGGATCTTGACTATTATCATCCGCTCCCCGTGCCATTCCGAATTGAATACAAGATGATGAATATAACAAAATGAATTTCAATTTGAAGCAAAAATGCATGTGGGTGAATTGCCAATGGTGGGGAAGTCGGGAGAAACTGAAATACAAAACATTATTAAATGACCAAATCAAGGCCCCCATGATAGAATGACATCAATGCAATTGTGACCAGAGGAAGTTGCCTTTTTATCACCAGTCTTGACATTCTAGATGACCTTGGGAAAATCACTAATAATCTATGGGACCACTTTCCCAGTTTGTAAAGTGGGGATTATAATAATTGCCAGCTACCTCTCAGAATTCTGGTAACCAGAGCCATTTTATAAAATGTTCAAATCTACTTGGAAGACAATTGTTATACCACTACTAAGTGTGATGACTATTATTTATCATTATTTGTAACTAGATTTGAAAATGGCTTCATCTGGTTTTCTGCATTTGCCTGACCACTTTCATGCACATAACCAGTTGTTCCCATAATGCCAGTGTAGGCATATTTATGTGCATCTTTGCTGACAGTTAATGATTCCCAGATTTTAAATTTACTGAGAAGCTCCTGGCATATGAAATCTACACCTTCTTGCAGTGTGGAAGATAGTGCTAGTTTCTTAACCATCCCTGGGTAACACGATCTTGTTTTTATTTAAGGTTTATTCACCGGGAAGAAACACTAACAATTCTATCCAGTTTGTATATCTTTTTTTAGATTTTATACATATATATGTTTGTGTGTGTGTGTGTATATGTATATTTTTATATATTTATATATGTGTGTCTTGGGCACATATATATATATATATATATATATATATATCCTTACTGGAGAACATGTTTATTGATTTTTAGAGAGAGAGGGAGGGGGAGAAACATCAAAGTGAGAGAGAAAACACCCACTGGTAACCTGTCGCACACACTCTGATCAGGGACCAAATCCGCAGCCTTTTGGTGCACAGGGTGATGCTCCAGTCAACTGAGACACCCAGCCAGGGCTCGGTTTTGTATGTTTAACAAACCTCTTTTCATTCACATATAAGACATCAAGGCACACAGGGATTCATTTTTAAAGGGTTATTGAGCTTGTTAAAAGGTAAAAAATTACATGTAATTTATTATTTGAGTCTATATACCTTATTCTAAAAAGAAAAAATAAGAGTCAAAACACAGATGAAACTGATACTGTAGAAGAAAAAAAGGTAATGAAATGTTAACTGGGGGTAGAAAAAATTGTTTATTTTAAAATAACAACAAAAAGTTGAGTATGAAAAAACTATAGATTGAGCACAAACTCTTACTCTAAGCTTCCTAGCAGTCAAGTCAAAATAAAAATTATATGAATTTGTTATTCAGCTTCCTTTGTGCCATTAAAAGGAGGTATCAGAAGGACAAAATTTTTCTATATTCCTAAAATTTGAAAAGGGGTTCCTTATTTTCAGGATATTATAAAATACACTATGTTTTGACAGTAATTGTAAAGAAAGCATTTTGGTAACATAGTATAGAATGCCAATTGTAATTAAAAAACAATTTTTTTTTAAAAAGGAGAGCATTTTTTAATCTTAGTCAACACTAATGACAAATTTTAGAAACTTTTTTTTAACCAAACGTGCCCTTGACTCGCGATAGTTTTAACTCTGAACAATGTTACAGAATTGGGAAAAATCACAGTGCACAAATTCAGTCATGTCCATTTTCAGGTCATGGGTGTAAGCATGGACATTACAAAGACATCAAGTCAGAGGAAAATCACTTATGCTTACAGGTGACTGA
Organism: Mormoops blainvillei; assembly: GCA_004026545.1. NCBI lineage: Eukaryota > Metazoa > Chordata > Mammalia > Chiroptera > Mormoopidae > Mormoops > Mormoops blainvillei. The sequence goes on along the minus strand of PVJD01000089.1, from coordinate 351,462 downwards.
TTCCAAAGAAAACAATGAAAGTCCACTGATGAAGCCCCACTTGAGGATGCAGAGATAACATAGCTCTCAGGCTGAATATTTCATCTGTCCCACCACTTTTTCAGCTTTGTTTAATCATAATTTGTAGCTGTACCAGGAAGAAACTTTGCTGCACCAGAAAGAAACTTTGCTAACAGCACGAAATGATATAAACACCCAGCACATCTTTGCATGAGGACACCTTGGGGTGACATAGGTATACAGGGATCACAGAGACAGGGAGATGCAACTTACAGCTAAGCTGAGGAGTTGTGGCAGAGATGGAATGGACCACAAAACAAGAAAAGATTTACTGTACGGCCCTTTACAGACAAAGTTTACAGATCCCAGGAATAGACCAAGCCTTCATTTTTAAGATTAGAAAACTGAGTCTCAGCAAAGGGAAGTGCTTTGCCAAAGGTCACGCTATGACTCGATAACCCAGCTGTTGGCTGGAATCCCCTCTTTCCAGGACGGTTAATCAAGCACTTCCCACAAAGGTTTAATTGAAACTACAAAGATGTTGAGATGAGGCGAGCTTAGATTTTTTGGTGCAAATCCAATGCCAAAATGCAAGTATAAAAACAAATCATTACCTTTATAATTCTAGAACCCAAAACCCTGGGTGAGATTTTAAATAAACCAATGTAAGAATCTTCACATTATGAAAGTTCCACCATAAACCCATACAACTAAAGAGCGAGGAGACTATATCTTTCAAATTCACTAACTTTAATGTAGTTAAGATATGGGCAAAGACTTTGTGCAGCCAGGACAGCAAATAATCTGTTTGAGAATAGACACAAGTGGAAGTATTATTAGTCAAAATTCAAAAATACAATGAAGGTGCTACTTGAGAAGTATGTTAAAATGACCTGCAAGATTAACTTGTATAAAATGAGCACTGCCCTCACTGAGATACTTTAGGAATCAAGAAAATATGTAGCAACCATAACCACTTTGACCAGAGTGCTTTTATGTTCCCCCTCCCAAATGTGAACTTGAGAAAATTCATTTAGCTTTAATTCATCAAGCAACACTAGTCTTTCGGAAAACTTCCAATTTTAAAATCAAGTAACTCATTTGATTTTCAAGCAAGGTCAAGAGAACAAGGCAGCCTACTGCTGACATCACAAGGGTATGCCCCACGCTGCTCGGCAGCTACATCAGTGTGGCATGTTGCTATGGTGCCTGACTATTAATTTCTGAAAGAAGGTGATTATAAAGCCACCAGATGAACGTCAATCGGATGACACCACTTCAGCTCAGAACGCTGACATGCGTTACTCTCTTATTAGCAGCAAGTACATTTTATGAAATCACCACTTTTGTGATGTGAATATTCCTCTGTAACTTTAAACCTAACAATTCAACACCCCCTACCCCAACCCTCAAAAAAAGTTCAGCTTCAACAAAGGGGAAAAGTTTGATATTTAGGAAAAAATGTGACTCTGTGGACCATTTCTTAAGGGCAATCTTTTCTTTAGAGACCTCCCAAAATATGCTGCATACATATTACACACAAATAAATACACATATATTCGATAAATATGTAGATCTGAAGAGAACTGAATTAAATGCCTAAAAGGTGACAAATACTACCTTACATATAATCCCACTAATCATATTTGCATTTACCTTTTTTGGCTTCTGTAAAGCAATCTTCAGTTACAGTCACCTCTCAAAAGGTCACTTCTTACCCTGAAAACAAAAGAGAGCATCAAAATCTGAATGTCAAGAGAAAGTAGCAACCACCTCTTTTGCCTGGGAGAGATTCAAGAAAAACAAAGAGACTCAATTACACTTAATGGCGAGTGACTTTCAGAGTTGACAAAAACAAGTCCCAAGATCTCCACTTCTCTGGACCACATGCCTTTGAGCTCTTCAAGACAACAAAAGTAACTCGGATGGAAAAAGTACAGGTGAAACATTTCAAATTTTGTGTATGAACTTTTTCTCATCTTGCCATCTATCAATTTATTTTCACGTGGAATAACACATGACTCATAGGCCTCTGTTTTTGGAAACCAGACTGTTATTTGAATGTGTCTGTTTGGTTAACATCCACAGCCTCTCTGCTTTCATTAAAGCAGAGGCTTATTTTTCCCCCTTCGGATGAGAGTTAGCTCTTGTAAGCAAGATGCTTTATGCCACTCTGGACCTTTCAAAATGAATAAAAACAGCACAATTTTCAGGCTGGGGAGTGGTTGATGAAAGCTGTTCTCAGAATGTTTTCCACTTAGCACGTATCTACAAGATTAATTAAGTTCAATAAAAATGGTCCGTGTCAGATGAAATAAACAATCGAAATCAAGCTTTCTAAAACACTCTTTCTCCCTCATCCACTCCTGCCTGTGCATCTCCCCCCCCTTATCCAGAACAGCGTGTAATCCTTTAAGAATCACCACAAGCTGGCTGCCTCTTTCTGCCCATGGAACTGGGATCAACATATGGTACAAGTGAAAAGAAAAACATTTGTTTATTAATTTAGATCAAGTTAGCAACAGGGTACAGGATTCATTCCACATCAATTGACCAAATGCTCATATAATTTTTTAAGATGATGAAATTATATAGTATCATTTTACCAAAATGTTAACATCCTTTTGCTCACCCTTCAGAACAATATGTAATGAAGTGGTTTTAATTTTATACAGAATATATCTTTGCTTATCCCCCTGCTGTGAGCCCTTAATGTGCAAAAGGCAAATATCACTGAGAAGAGTTAAATCTCATTTCACCAGGGCTAAAAATTTGAGAGTGGCACTTTGGTGTGTACTATCTTTAAGGAATTGATCCAAGGCCAATTTATGACATTTCCACAAGCAAGTGTATGCAGATTCTTGCCATTAAGATTGGAAAGAAATGCAGGCTCTGAGTGAAATCATAATTTTCATGTTTACTCTAAGAGGAAATTGGAGGTTTTCACCATAAATGTTCACCATTTGGGTGGGGGAAAACCCTAGCTCTGGGGCTTAAAATTACTATTTTGCAACCTGCCCCAAATCTTTTTGTTTTTACACAAAACAATTCAAATTGAAGATGACAACTGTGTGCTTTACTGCTGACGAGTGTCCCCAGGACTGGTTTCTCAGGTGGTGAGAACTGTCAGAGGGAAACGGTGGTAAGGAGGCAGAGCAGTGGTGGTCAGCCCCTCTAGGGAATGTGCAGGTCTGCAGCGCAGTCCCGCTCCACACAAATCAGAAGAGCTCTTTAGACAGGAGGCATCGCAATAATATTACACACCAGAAATTTCCATCTCCACCCTGCATCCAATCTTAAATGGAAAGGAAGCAAATTCTGGCAAAGCTTACTCATTTCAAGACAAGACCCCCTTTTTTCCCTCCTTTTGCTTGAAATGTCCTCTAGTGAGTACACTCTAAATTAATTTTCATGTTTATCTATTGAGTCGCATCTATTTTTGCATGTTTGGCAGTCAGATCTATAATATTAGACTTTGCAATGCAGATGAGGTTGCTATCATATAGGCCTGGCAAAAAACTGGACTTATTAAAATTTAATTTTACAAAACTGCTGAAAATGCATACCTTAAACAAAGTTATTTCTAGCATTGTGCTCAAACCCGCAGAACATTTTCGGGTAAGTACTGGGTCTGTTTCTCTACTCCTCTCCACACAATACGGTATAAGTGGACAGTGAGAAATATAAGCTAGTTCACCTCACAGATACTACAAGTGTAATTTTTCCCTGGGTGGGGAGGGGGCTTCATAATAACAAAGTTATACATTTGACCCTCCAACTTATATTACTAAAGCAACACAAAATTGGTTACATTTAATTTTTACTTACATAAAAAAACTGGCAGTGGTATTCAAACCATCATTTCCACCATTTTGAGGTTCCATAAATTAATACATATGCATATTTGACCACTCATTAACTTATTTTTGTTGATTTTAGTTTTTAGTGTATATTGGCAAAGTAATCTAAAAGATATTTTTCTAGCCTTGACCAGGGTGGCTCAGTTGGTTGGGTGTCATACCACAAAGCAAAGGGTCACTGTTTCGATTCCCGGTCAGGGCACGTGCCCGGGTGGCAGGTTCAGTCCCTGGTAGGGGGGTGCATATGAGAGGCAACTGATTGATGTTTCTCTCACATATCGATGTTCCTCTTACTCTCTGTCTCCCTCACTTTTCCTTTCTCTAAACATAAATAAATAAAAATTTTTAAAGATACTTTTCTAGCTTTGTTGAGAAAAAGATTAATAGTTCAACAGTTGTTTACTATCATGCTAAATTGAATGAAATGTGTCAATACAGTACACAAGACAATTAGGGTGCAGAAGAATCAGAAATCAACAACCAAGAGAAAAATCTACATTTCATTTTTCCCAAAATATAAAACTGCTGTTTCTAAAACTGTATTTGCCATTTTTAAAAGGTTAGTTTTTCTAATCAAATCTATCAACTATTTACCTGAATGCTTACTGGCAGTGTAATCGCTAAACTCAAATTAAATGATTATGTGAAGCTTTTAAGGTTAAAAAAAAAAAAGAAAAGAAAAAAGAAAAATATTCACCTCCAGCCCACTTGACTTCTTTAAAAAAATTCTGTCAGCATATGAATTGCATTTTTTTTTCTTTTCCTATCTTTCTTAAGTTTTCTGTTGGTTTTAGGTTTTAAAAATGAACCAGGGGTATGGTTAATAGAAATTACTTATTTTCCTTTATGTTATTCCCTACACTTAAGATCCTATGAACACTAGAACCGCTCGGTGCGTCTGTGACAGTGTCTGTGACCGTGTTACTGACCTGAAGCTATTTGATGACCATAAGGACCTTGCCATCAATGAACATCAATGCAGAGCTGTGGCCCCCAGGTTAGGAAAGCCAATGCGCCTTCCGCTTCTGCTGCCTTCCCAACCCCTCCCCCAATTAGGAACTGCACTCTATAAACCTCTTCGGTTTACAGCACTACAGTGCTTCAGTGTCACACTTTCTATGGGCATATTGGTTCCTAATTTAATCTGCATGATAAATAATACATAGTGCTAATGAGCATGGCCTATCTGGAACCAAGCTGCAGGAAAATGTGGTGGTATGATTTCATCTCACCATCCGGAAAATGAAAAATATATACTCTATTTTCCCATTAAGTGTTATCCTCCCTCCCTTTCTTTCATGGCAGCTCAAGGGAATGATTTCTGCATCAAAATTTTTGCATCATGTTCCTTTTTCCAAAATTGTACAAAAGTGACTGAAGGATGGCCAACATATGTCACCTCAACGTTCAGGCTGACAAATGTTGACTGAGAACCTACTGTGTGTCATGTCACTGGGGATGCAGGGACGGTCACAGCCATCTCCTGGCCCAGGATGAAGTGGCAGTTTAGTAGTTCCTCTCAGGCTGGAGGGTCCCTTCTCCTGAAGCCTGGAAACATGGTTCAAACTTCCTGTACTTCCCAATACTCCAATCAAATGAAAACAGATCTTAACGGGCCAACTGCTAAGAGACTGCTGTCTCGTTAGTGAATCTTAACTCATGTGGGCTTTTATGTCTTGTTTATCAAAGACTTCTTGGAAAAAAGGAAGCATATCAACATAAATTGGACAAGCTGAAAATTATAATACAAGAATCACTTCATTTTCTGCACTCAAGAAAATTCACTCAGAAATCAACCCCAAAGTGTGTTTGCAACTTTGAAATTGGCTACATTTTGAGTCAGGTTGACAAAAAAGAAAAGGGAGAAGAAACAGGAGAGCAAAACAGGGCAAAAAGGAGGAAGGAAGGAGATTGGAAAGAAATGAAATGGAAAGGAAACTGTGCAGGAAATCTACCACTTGGGACCCATCATTTCCCAAGGTCCCCTCCCACTGCTGCGAGAATATCTGACTTCCTTTCTCCTCACCCTCTGGGACCCTCATCAAATCACAGGATCTGGCTTTGGGGTCCATCTAGTAAGAACAACCTAAAATCCTAAAAGTAAAGTAAGCCACATGGTGCAGGCAGACCCGGGGAGGATCACCAGGGAATCCCTCAGGCTGGCAACCCCCCCCACCCCCCGCTCCGTGAAGTCCACACCGGCCCGCACTTCATTCAGAAAAAAACACTCTCCTACCTTACAGAATATAAAACCCTGGGTATGGCCACGTGAAAATATTTTATAGTATCCTTTAACAGCCTTTAAATGTTGAAACCTAAAAACAATATTTGCTGTTTTCTCTTTGAAGCGCTAACAAAGCCTTTGTTTTAAATTTACCTTTAGTGTGCAATAAGAGTTAATCATCAAATCCATCCCAACCCCCACAAATGTTAAACAAAAAGATAAAAGAAATGCAAATAGCTATTGTCATGGAAAGTTAAAGTACCTGTCTGTATTTTTAAATGAAAACTATTATCTCTATCAATCAAAATTTAAGAATACAATAGTGCTAATCACAGAAGGTGCTCTGACGGAGTTACTTTTCCTCACAAAAAAAGTATTTTTCTCCTTCAAAACCGAGTATAAAAGTCATATACTTACAATTAGATAGGGTATTTGTAATTTTATTATTAAAAACCTCAGCAGCCTCGCTGTTAATAACTGCTTCTAAGTCTCTAAACTGATTTGTACCCAAGAAGACCCAAGTCCCTACATATTTTAATAAGGTTGATAAAATTTTATTTAAATTCTTACAGTTTCCAACCTGTGGGGGAACAGCACACTCTTCTGTTGAAAAGAGTAACTCAAACTGAGGCATCAGTTAACTGGTAATAAAAACTCCTTCTTTTAGGCTCTGGACTCAATTCCTAGTCCCTGAAATATCTTTGCAGAGGACATAGCTTCCTTGCATGGCTTGTCTTTGTTAATTGTGGCAATTCATTTTTTAAATTATAACACTCTAAAAAAAGCAGACTTCTACCATCATACCCCAGCATGATCTAAGAGCACAGTGCATCAATTTCTGAGTCTTTTTTTAAATATTCAGTTTTTTAAAACACTGGATTAGCCCCTGGATATGGTGATTTCTAAAGAAAGCATAGAAACAAACAAACAAAAAAAATAGCAAGACCTAGTAAACAAACATCTCAAGACTAAAATTCCTAGAGCCAACAGTTAAACCGGGATGCCATCAGCTGGCTGAGCCTGGATGGATGTCTCCTCCACCATGGGGCCAAGAGGCTGTCATCCTCCCCATGACCCCCACCCCCACCGGCAAGATCAGATTCCCTTCCCTCCAGACCGCCTCTCTGAGCATCACGGCCAGCATCTCCAGTGTGCTATTAATACCAATGAAGAGTCGATTCCATTTGCACTGAAGAAAACCCTGGCTCCCCGGCACAGACCTGCCCTGCCAGGAGGAGCAACCGGGTGTGGACAGTCCGGTGGCAGAGTTGCCCTGCTTCCTTACAGTTCACTCTTACGCACTGCTTGCAGCCTTTTAGCACACAATGGCAGTATTATCTCTAGGGTAGTTACAAAACAGGATTTGTTACGACAAAGAATAATAAAACTGTTCTCTCTCTTTTTCTTTTTCTACCCCCTCCAAGTTCCAGGAGCCCCTCCCTGCCAGTCCAGAACTCAGCCACATCTCCTAAAGGCACCTGTACTTGTTCATTTCAAGGAGCCAGCAAGTGACAACAGCCCGGGAACCCTCTACCACTGTCAGGAGGCACCCAGGAGAGCAGCAAAGTAGCCTCTTAACATTTTAAAACGAAACAAAAGTATCAGCCTTGGCTTCCCACACACTTACCGGTTCATGGTGAGGAAGGAAAGCTTTGGGGCCCCAGAGGCAATTTTCACACAAGGGAAGAAAGTTGAGAGTTTGCAAGAGAGAAACTCCAGGCGCTTAGAAGCTGTGGGCTTTCAGGGCTCCCGGGCTGGGCTGGCGGCAGAGTGAGGCAGGACTGGAGGTATGTGGGCTAAACACAACAAAAGCCACTGCTTTACTCTAGATTCAATATGCAGGAAGAGGCCCCTTTGCATAAACACAAACACTCAGCAAATGAATAACTGGCTCAATCAGACGCCTGCAGTGCCTTCTACCTGTCCTCTCCCGGACAGGAGACACTGCCAGTTCCAGGGGACAAGGACTAAACAGGAGACAGTTAAATGTTATGTTGCTATAATAACAATTAAAATGAATTGCATTCATTAGTAGTTAAGAACTGACTCCTGGGGAAGGGAGCAGAGGCAGGGTATGGTGCTACTGTTGTATCTGCAGCTACTCCAGAAAACAAAAAACAAAAAAAACTGGGCATGCCCATACTGGGGGGCCTTTTACTGGAGCTACACAGGGATCTCTAACAGTGATAGTTTTAAACTATCACATTTTCAGCAACAATTTCAGGCAAATGTATAACTGTTGTTTCTCTGCTTTGACACATTATAAACCCATCCTTGTGAGTCTATAGAAAGATCTATTTTATATATGTATAAAATATACAATACACATATAAAATAAAGACATACAGACACATTTATGTACATGCATATACATGTGTATAGGTACTCACATTTATAGTACTGCACAGATATCTAATTAAAGAGAATAAAGCAAAAAAAAAAATGCCACTTTACACTCCTTACTTCACTAATTATTTAAGGGAAATAATTTGAGTTGTTCAAAAATACATCCCAAATGTCTGCCTTTCAAGTGTCATCAACCCATGACCACTCATTTTACCCGTATATTAAAAAAGATGCTTTTAACTGAGTGGCTTAGCCACTTATAATTTCAATTAAATAACATAATTACAGTCAACAGTCTCCATTTCAGCAGAAAATATGCCATATCTCAACATAATCTGTCCTTAGAACTGAGAAATTTAAGCATGAGCAAAAACGCACAGGCACTAGTAATTCATTACTATCTTTTCTCAGTGTATGGAATCAACTCACTCACCATAACCCTCTACCCTATGTTCTGGCTACGCGTTGGTTCTAGAAACGTACTTATTTTAATAACGTTCGGTAGTTTGAATTATTTCATTTGAAACATAAATAAGGCGACGTTCAACTACTTCCATCTGATGCCACATAGTCCTTCAGGGACAAACCCAGCCCTGCGGTTCCACAGGATGTGTCTACGCTATTGCTTGGGCTGAAAAGGGCAGGATCCCCCGGAGCCTCAGAGGCTGCACCAGGATTCTGCTGCTCGCCAGGGGAAATAAGGTGGCTTTCTCGCTCAAAAGCAAGTTTACTGTAGTGACACAGTACTGCTTTCTGGCTATATCAATCTGCCACCAGAGCAAAAGAATATTACTGAAAAGTTAAAAAAACACAGATAAACAAAAAGCCCATTTCAAACATATATTGTGGCATAACATGAAGAAAAACAAAAGACTCTTAAAGTCTCAAAGAATAAAACCCAGGTTCTCTAAGAGGGGTTTCCACAAAAACTAAGGATGCCTATTCTCTTCACTTTTTCATCTTGAAATGACCTTTCAAATAAGGTGTTAGATAACCCACTTTCATAGATGATAGTGATCTAACCTTGATGCAAATAAACCATAGAACCAACTTTAATCAGCAGATCACTGTGAAAGAGCCTCTGTCCATCCCAATGGAGCTTCTAATGACTGTTTTGGCCGGTCTGGTGGGTAGTTATGCTCCCTAGCTCATCTGTATCTCACACTGGTTGAGCAAGCTAATGGAAGTGCTGTTAGCGGAATCCAATATTAATGCTCTGCATCGTGCAAACTTGGATGCAACCTAATATATTAGGTAGTATCTAATTATAGGTAGTATCTAATTCCATAGGTATTAGATACTATACTCTAAATTAATATTTTAATGAGGACATTGAAATAAAGATGACAATCCAGGTACCGTATCCATGCACTGCGGTCCAGCTGAACTCCTTGCTGCAAGGGTGCTGTGTACTGGAGCAAACAACACAGACACAAGGACTGTGACAAAAATCCGTATGTAAGCTTTAGACGCTGAGTGACACATGCTGATGCACAGAGTCAAAGATGCATCCTCATACAAGCACCACTCACTGTACGCTTGAGAGTATGAAGAGGGGGTTGTTGCAGTGAGACCTCCAAAAAATAAACAGGGTGTACAGTTTCAAAGGCTGCAGACACAGACATTTCATTGTTCAAGCCAATTATCAGTGGAAAATAATAACAACAGATGGATTCAGAGTCACTGACTTTTCATATGCACTTCATCTCGGCAGAACAGATGATGAAACGCGAGAGCTATCTCAAAAAGGCAAAACATCTTTCAGTAAAAGAACTCTACAGTCCAGATGGGGACCTTCTAAGTCTGCTGATTATCTTCGTATAATGTTGTAAGATAGACTTACTAAAACATTTCAAGAGCTGATCAGAGATGATGCGCACAATGGCTTCATTATTGGAAGGAGTTGCCTCAGACTTGTGACTAAACCGGCAGAGATTTCAATAAGGTTAGGGCTGGAAGCTTCCTGTTTTCTCATCAGGGACTGAAGGTTCCAATGAAAACTGGAAATCTGTGCACAGCGGGAGAATAAACCGTCACTGCCCAAGGACCCTACAGTTGTGCTCTTCTCTTGTTTGAGTGAGTGAGTGAGTGAGAGGGAGAGAGAGAGAGAGAGAGAGAGAGAGAGAGAGAGAGAGAGAGAGAGAGACTGGGACTGTGAAAAGGACATTAAATTATTCTGAAACATTCCATGTTTCAACAGGAAAATAAAACAGCTCCAAAGCAATTCCTTATTAAAAGCATTCAGTGATAAAATATCATCCCTCATAAGCAGTTAGAACATCTTACATATCCCTTGCCACGCTGATCACAAAATAAAATTTGCTTTTACTAGGAAATAAATATAAATTTCAACGGTGGTGTGATAAGCAGTTCTAATAAATGCCAACCAAACACACAGGTGAAACCCACCAACCTACCCAATGGCACTCTCACTTAACTTAAATATCACCAAGTCAGATGTGCTGATAAAACACACATAGGGAAAGCACAACCAGGTTCTGCTATAATTAACAGAAAAAGTTAAAATCTCTCATTAGATAGGCTTCATTATATTGGAATAACCACGCATCTGTTCTGTCTATCTCTATCCATCCATCCATCGTCAATCCCACATTCATAATATTGCAAAAGTCTTTCTGTGAATTGACATAAAATATGGTCAAAATCACTGTGCTAAGAGAAGCTGATCCTCCTGCCATTTACTAACATACTTAACATTTAAAAAATATTTTTATGAACACACTGTTGACTTCACAAGTTTATAACTTAAGTACAAAAAATTTTTTTAGAGCAAGGCTTTTCTTTCAAAGTACTCTGACAAAAGTAAATTCGTGGCAGAACATACAGCATGAAGAAAATATCGCCAAGGGCAAAATTCTGCAACTGCTTTAAGAAGCAAACAAGAACACAAAAGATGTGTGCTGCAGCCATCTGGCTGTCCTCAGACTGTGTCACTGCCTCCTCTTTATCCCACCCCCTGGCCAGCCCACACCAATGCCACAAAATTTATGTCTCCTCCACAGCAAATGGACACAACTCACTTAGAATGCAAAGGCTGATTTTTACACATAAACTGGTATCTTAATTTTTTCTTCTCCACTTCAACGATTTTGTTGTTGCTGTTACTTATTCAGAGTGGGACTTCTCTGAAAAATCTCTAAGAACTTCACTGTGATAAGATGTCCCCACATGGATATATCTGTTTAGGCTCAAGAGAAACCTCCTTCAAAAGCTTCATCTCTACCGCTTTGTGTTTTTTTTGTTACAAATGTAAAAGTGGACATTTAAATAAAGAATCCTAAAATTACTCCATTTAAACCTTTTTTTTTTTTGCTCTAAATTGTGGGTTGTTTCCCCCACTTATTATTTAAAATAACTGCACTCATTTTTAATCACTGTCCTTGAAAGCTAGCATGCTCATGGGAATTGTTCCTTCCTTGGCTCATTCCATGAACATTTACTGAGCAACTACTGGGGTGTCAGGAGCTTGCTGGACAATGAATGAGCAAAATCATTATTTTCCCACAGGCTAGCAGAGACTGCCTGCTACATCAAACCAGAAACTCTGCAGTTTATAAAGAATCTTCTACAAGCAGGTAGGCTGAAGCATTTTACTTATTTATATACTTATTTGGGGAGGCAAAGAGATACTTGAGAAGTTATGGCATGTCTGTAGATATACAATTACTTTCAAAGATGGGAATTAAGGCTTTTAATGGAAATCTCTGTCTGGATAAAACAGGCCTCTGTACTCTGCTTCTCTGCAGGAGCTTGCGAGAGGCAGGCGCCCTGTGTCAGGCACGCGTCCTCAGTGGGAATCCAAGCTTGCCTGGCAGTTGGGGGGTGGGGGTGGGGGGCAGGTTGACGACACATGTCTGGTATACTTCTGCTTTCTTGCTGACAATGGTTTTCCACCTCCCCTGCATCCCTCTCCATGTTCCAGGATAAGAAGGACTTGCCTATATTCTCAAGGGGCTGATTTTCAGTTTCCTTCTGGGTGTTTCTGCCCAGGACCACAGAGGTTTCTGGTCTGGACAGCACTGGTAGCCCTGGGACACACACAGCGAATCCAGCCGTCGGGTAAGGGACCCACTAATTGTTTAAGCCTGCACTAGTGTCTGGCCACCAGTTGGCAGACATAGCTCATGGCTGCCTACCAGGCCTAGGTTAGAACAGCTGGAGCCAGATGACAGCTCTGAGATATTCTTCCTGTGGCCACATCTGGCTCCTGGCAGCTCCAATCTGAAGCTAAACTGATTTTGTTGGTTTTTCTGGGAAAGTTTAGACCAGTCATATTAATTTGACTGTGTGCAGTTCATTTTGGGATAAGACACAGAATGTAAACTCAGTGAAGGCAAGAACTTCATCAGCCTTGCATGCTGTACCAAGTACAGAACAGTAGCTACACATGGTAGTTGTTCAATAAATATATATGGAATGAATAACACTAACCAGCCTGAATCTCATTCCAGCTCCTCTAGTCCCACTGTTAACGTGTACACTGGCTCACCCTCCAGACGCACAGAGAAGAGGCTCCAGGTGGCTCCATGTTAAATTTCACTGTGGGCACACTGACCCAGGAAGGAAGACAGTTGAGAACGAAACCACTCACAGAGTCAGCACAGTTGGGAAGAGTACTTCCCTGAAAATAGTGGTCTCCAAGTATTCACCACATCCCAACTTTATTAGTCCTTAAACTGCAAAACTTGGCAGCTGGCAGCTACAGGCCCACAGTGGTTACAAGTGACCTGAAAGTAGAAACTTACCTTTTGGCCACCAGAGAAAAGACAAATGATGATGCAACTTTTCCTGGCACCTTTTCACTGCATTTCCTTTCCCATGCCTCTCTTCCTGAGTTCCCTGCCATTTGCAAATCCCAGCTCCCTTTTACACTCAACTCTGACCCATCTCCAGGCTTTCCCAAAGCTCGCCCCACCCTCAGTCCCAATAGAAACACCATTATAATTTAGAACCAGGTGGAACCCAACCTCTCAGCTCCTTGGTTAGACAGGTTTCTGATACTGTGATGCTAATATGATACTAGGGAACCTCTAATTACCATGACAATAAAGCTCTGCTCAAATCCCAGGAACCTGATAAAGGAGGAGAGCTATCTAGTAGAAGCATGGCATGGAGGTTTGCAGTTGATACCACCATCCCAACTCAGCAGGTTAAATTTCCTAAAACAAGAATGGCTGAAATGGCGCATGACTTGGACAAGCTCAGCATATGGTCTTCAAGTAAAAAAGGTTACTCAAAAGTTCCCAAGATGAAGCTGTGTCTGAACTCCACCCTTTTTTGTCATGGAAAGCATCAGGTGTGGAGCTTGGGGTGGGGGCAGTTCTCTTCAGCGAAGTGTAAGTTTCTGAATGGCAGACAACTGGAGCTTCCAGGTCCCCTTGGAAGGAACCACTTAACCCGAAGAAGGGTGGCTCAGGAAAACACACCCCGGAAATACCTCCCTCCTTCTTTGTTTTTGCTTTTTGTAATTACTTTAAAAGTGGAAAATGCCTTTCCACAACCGCAATGAAAGTTTAAACTACTCAAGGAAGAAGCAGTGCAACAGGATGCAAATGACTGACACCCAGTACTTAACTGGAACAGGCTACACTGTAGAAACAACCAAAACAGAGAACTGTTTTTAAATTGGGGATGATGGGGGGAGGGAGGCAAGGCTGAGGGTGTACAGGATGAATATCTTTATTTCTTAATGCTTTCTTCAGCTACTCCAATTAAAACTAAGTATTATATCACATAGTACTGCACAGTATAGTTTAGGTTAGGATAGTTCATACCCTACAAGTATAGAATCAAGTACCTGAGTTCAAAACTCAGCTCTGCTGCCTCCTAGCCTTGGGAACTCAGGCAAGTTACTTACGTCCTCTGTCCCCAGTATGCTCATCCTGAAAGCGGGTTTCATTATAGTGCAAAATGTGCTTTTGAGAAATAAATGCATTATCACAAAAAAAGCACTGCCTGGCACGTGGTGACTGCTAAAGAAATGACAGCACCATTGTTACAACCAGGGATTCTGGGACTTACATAAAACTAAAGCTTCCTAAACCCTCCACCTCCATAGTTGTTGCTACTATCTAGTCAAGTGCCATGCAACAGGCTTAAAGACAGGAGAAATGCACATCTGACTTTAAACTTCTTATGAACATAGCGCCAAAAAAAAAAAATCAAAAATCAAAATACTGATTTTTCCCTCAATATTAGCTGGAGAATCACAGACTTAAGATTGGATCTCACCTACCTCAGTGAAGGGGTAGTCATTAGCCACAATACAAAAGAGCTGCAATCCAAGCTCAGGGTCAGCTGCTTGACCTATCAATGACCGAAAAGGGTTTGGGGGAGATGTTCAAAAAAGGTTGGAGAAGCATCCGGCCTGGAACACCACGGTATTCAGACATATTTTCTTGCACATTTCAAGTCTGTGCATATAGATTCTGTTACTGATTTAGGATCTTAAAAAGCTTGTTTATTTTTTTTTAATGGCTTTCAGCTTACCTTTAATAACACGTTTCTTTGACTTGGCTGAACTATGCCTCAGAAGAATTACAAGCGGGAATACGGCTGGGTGAAAGGTTCAGTGAACTAATCCACACCTGGTCCATGTAAAAAAAAAAAGGCTCAGATTTTCCATATAGAAACAAGTCTCTTTATATGAACCAGGCTTTTATTTAACTGCTACGGCACTTTCCACGCCATACAATCTTTTATGAGCTTCTTCAGTGGGGTGGGGAGAAGAACCGCCACCTAGTCATACCTGTAGCTTTATCAGTGACAGAAATAATAATAATCACAATGATAACAGGAACGTGCAAACCCTACTCAGAATACAAAGTAGTAGATTTATTTTACCAAAAACTCCTTGGCCAAGTTTTAACAATGACAGAAGACAAAGATGTCCCTCAAAAAACAGACTGGGGATCAAGTGAGAATTATTGTGTCTTCTTAACCAAAATTAATATTTCTTCTGTTCCAACTGTGTGACCTAGACTTTTTTTTTTAATCCTCACCCGAGGACATTCTTATTGATTTTTTTTTTTTTAAGAGAGAGAGAGAGTGGGGAAGAGAGGGAAAGAGAGAGGGAGAGAAACACTGGTGCCAGAGAGAATCATCGATTGGTCGCCTGTAGTACTCACACCAACCAGGCACCAAACCCACAACCCAGGCATGTGCCCTGACCAGGAATCAAATCTGCAACCTTCCGGTTGACGGAACGATGCTCCAACGGACTGAGCCACACAGACCAGGGCCGGTAACCCAGACTTTTAAGTGGAAAAAGTAAGGCTTAGATGGGAAAAATCTCAGATGAGAGAGAAGAATAAACATTTTAAAGCTAAAAGGTACCACTGAGGGGGTTTGGTCCAGACACTGCCTCCTGGGGAATGGATCAGTCATGTGAAGGACCATGCAGGGGGTGTGGATGGAAGCAGGGACAAGAGCCTCAGACTCGACAACTGTGGAAAAGCAACGGCTAGAAAATGTGGTGGCTGGAACTATCAACTGTGTCATCTGAAGCTAGAATCCAAACAAGCTACCTTTCTGTTCTAGAGTCAACCACTTCAGTGCTCCAGGCATCTTGTTTTTTCCTCTCAGTTTCATTCTTAAGAAAACCCTTTTAATTAACTCTGGTTTGAAGTAAGTGGACAAGGAGATATTTCTATACCTTAGTCAAAAAGGAGCAAAGTGACTGGAGAGAACATTTCCCTGGAAGGCAGGAGAGTGTGTCTATTCCTAGGGCCACCACTAAGTCAGCTAGGATTTGGTAAGCTCCTTCCCTTGTGCAGACCTCAGTTTCTTTATGGGGAGAAGGAGTGGTCCTCGGGGACAATGTCCAACTGGTACACAGCAGTCACCCAACTGAGTTGTTAAAATGTTCACATACCTGAGTACTGGTTGGGAAGGGCCTTTGCCCCCAAGCTATCTGAATACAGGGTTGGTCGCTACCTTGAAATTCCCAGAACCCTCGAAGGTACAGCAGGATTGCCCAGTGCCCTGCTGCAGTGCAATGCCCAGTGTCCATCCTGGATGGTCAATGCCTGTGCTATATCCATTAGCTATCATGACCATCACCCCTGGTGCTTTGAGAGGTCCTTTTCTAAGGCTATGAGGCAAAGACCACAGGGCCAGGTTATGTCCCGGAGGAAGCCACAACCTGGGGCACAGACAAAGACAGGAGAGTTGTGACAAGCAGAATAGCAACCCAAGAGGGGCCCACCTTCCACCTGAAGTCACTTCCCTCACTTGGGACATCTATATATAGGCTATGCTTATGAGGCAAATCACTGGAATCTTAGGGTAAATTCCAGGGGTTACCTTTGTTTTCAAAAGCTGGAAAGAAATACATCATTGTGAACCAACTCTTAAAGTGAAATCCTGAGCTCAGAGGGAAATTACCAACACATGTAATCAAATTATATTTACCATGGAAATTTCTAAGAGCTCCTGCTTTCTACTCTGCTTTTACAACTCTTTAGGAAAAGGAATATTTCTCTATCCAATGTTTCAAATTTCCACAGCAAAGCTGAGGCATTATACATGCTGAAATATATAGGAAAGGAAAAAAGTTTCCCATTATTATCATTTCCTCCATCCTCCATCCCTTCTATGCCACCATTATTCAAAAGTCACTCAAAAATTTTGCTGGCTGACATGACGCCATGCCGTCACTTGATCAGGTGTGGGGTACCACATGGTATGAATAAATACTTATCCACAACCGCATATTAAATGGGAATTTGCAAAGGCGAGCTCTGGAGACAAAGACGTTTCTATACAGAAATATTAACTAAGAATTTAAGTAAATGGCCCCACTGGAAAAAAAAAGTTCTAAAGTAGCAATATAAACTATATTTAATAGCAACAAAAAATATTTTCCTTTTGGGAAAGCAATTTGGGTTTCTAAAAGTTACTGCCTTTCACGTGACTTAGTACAGTATGCCTAAATTATTTCATTTCCTAAAACACAGATGCTAGGCCCCCAACTTCTACTTTGTGAGAGTTAACTTTTTAAATTACTCTTCTCCCAAATATAATATGCAGATAAAAAACTATTTGGGTACCTTTTTCCCCCTACAATTGTTATTTTCTTAAGCACTTGAGTATCACACATCCCCAAAAACATATGTTCCCAAGGAAGGAAAAGAGCCGGGCTCTAGAACTAATACACAATGAAAAATGAATTTAAAGCAGCCTTCTTGTCTGACATAAGAATATAAAAATGATATGAGCAAGAACAGCTTAGTTTACATACTTTTCAGTCACAGCTGCTGCTCCGAAACCACAATACCTTTAAAATGACATTTCAAGGAAACAGATACGGCATGGATTTAGCCATAGCTCGATGTAGCTCATACTGATTTAAAGGGGCTTCTCTTTTCATGCACAGACTTTATATAACCGAGTACACTGGCACAATTAAAGAAAAGAATGATTCATTTTAAATAATGTAGTGATAAAAAGAGTGAATTACAAATAATTCTACCCAGCAAGATTTTTTTTTTAATTTCTCCTTTAAAATCATAAGACTCAGACATGAAAACAGAGTTTTGAGGAGAGAAGGAACAAGTCCACTCTTCCTACTTAATATTTAATTGGGTGCTAAAGACTTTTTGAAGAGACCTCTGCACCTCCAGTGACAGGCACATGAGAGGCTCCTCTCTCTGCAAGAGACGCAGGCACTTTCCTGAATAAACGAAAATAACATACAATTAAATCAGACTATTCAATTAATAAATTACTTTGGTGGACCTTGCAGCCCAAGTCCTATTTAATTACATAATTTCAAAAATATTTGCACATTGCAATCACCGAAATTGGCTTTGAGGTTTCATAATACACACTTAACACTTGAGTAGGAGAACAAATTTATTTAATAAATGCAGCCCTAAGTGCTAGAAGGCCATACCACTGAAACTGCAAAATCACTTAGCACATCCTCAGAAAAAGCAAATAAACTTTCCCAGTATTTAGGCGTAGGCTGCTGTTGAATGTCAGGAGAGCTGGCTAATTTTTTGCTTTTCTCTGTCCTGTGCTGCCTGTAAATCTGACCACTTGGAGAGGTAATTAGAATGGAGCTAATGGACAAAATGGTTTCAGTTAGAGATAAATCAAAGATAAACTAAGGTGGAGAATGTCAAGAAGCCAGAAGTAAAAGCCTCGTCAGGTAAAACAGAGAGGTCGTATTCCCTCCCCACTTTTCACTTCTTAGGACAACAAAATGCGCCAGAAATTAACTTCATAACCAAGCATAAAGATGTGTTCAATTAGGAAAGCACACACAAATTTATGGGTGAGAGGTCTTTCATAAAAAGGATAAAATTACAATGAACCCAAAAAGAAGGTAGAAACATTTCCAGAGCCTGCATTGCTTACAGTTGTCCTGGGGCCAAGGTACTGCCCGGAAGTGAAGGGTCTGGAGACCACCGGAGCACTTGGGCGCTGCTCACTCGCCTTCACGTTTTGATGGAAATCTTTGTCAAGCACGTTCATTTCCAATAACCACTGTGTGCTTTACACGCACAGTGGCCTCAGCTTTTGGAGCTGCGCGGAGCCGCCTAGATTCACTTCAAAAGCCCCCAGACCACCATGACTAGGTGGTTGTTTTTGTTTGGGGCTCTTCCTTACAGATTTCTCACCCATACAATCCAACCTGCTGCTTCCACTCGCCTGTTTTTTACATCCAAAAAGCCTCCCTCTTGCTGTTAGAAAGGCATCTAACATTCTGAAATTTAAAATTTCTCAGTGAGGTTTAAGTAAAAGATTCTGGTCAGACCCTCAAATCTCTATTAGCAAACAAAATAAGCACATTCTTCTTAGTCCCATGTCCCTTTCACAAACTTCTGGAAAGAGTTGCCCATACTCCCCGCCTGCCTTCTTCGCCTCTCACACCAATTTGGTCCTCACCACAGCACTGAACCTCTGCTGCCAGGGTCACTCAGTATTCAGTCTCTCCTGACTCAGTCCGTTGGCTGCACTCAGGAGGATGACACTGTCTTCTACTCTCCAGTGCTCCACCTGGGACTCTGGCTTTCCATTGCCACGAAGCCCTTTCCTCCACCTGCTTCTCCCCACATGCTCTTCCCTCAGTGATGTTACACTGTCCACCAGTAGAAGAGGCAAATGCTGTGGAGGCAGATATGGCACCTCCTCCACCACAACCAACAACCATGCCAGCCCCATTCTCTTTTTTGCATCCCAGCTGAGACTCACTAGCCCACATGGGAGCCTTGCACGGACTCCTGCCATGGCTTCCTCACAGCTCTTTCCTGCCTTTGCTCTCCTCAAACATGCCTGCACAGAAGACAAACTTATCTGGCCAAATGTAACTTTACTAAGGTTCTCTCAATTTCTGGATCGCTTCCTCACCACATCTTAATATTTTTGACACTGGATGCATCTCAAAATTGATGTGAAAGCTTAATGTTGCTGCCACCCAGATGCAGGTCCTGCCTCTGCTTAAAAAGTTCTTAGCTTCTGAAGGCCCAGAAAGCCAAGCTGAAATGTCCAAAGGTACTCAGAGGGCTCTTTCTGATGTTAACCACTGCCTGTTCCCTCACTTCTATTCTCTCGTCAACAGGTATGACTGCACACCCCACACACTCGTCTCCAAGTCTTCCACCCATAACTCTGCCCCCTCCTCTCCACGTATTTCAGGCACAATGTCATGGCATTCTAGAACCATTGTCTAATCACTCTTTAGATCTATGCTCTGTTATTTGCCCTGTTGGCAAATAGTGCTCATCCTAATATATCAATGATTCAACTTCATTGTAATGCTCTAATCTCTAGTTTAATTGAGATATAATTGACATACAATATATTAGTTTCAGGTATAAGGGTAATGTAGATATATTACTATATTATATTACTATATAATATATTATCTTACTCTTGATAAAATGAAGTTGATGAATTCTAATAAAGTTAATGACAACAATTCTTTGGTTCCTTCATAAAACCAACTCTTCTCAGTAAATAATCTTAGTTCCTCTCACCACTACAATCGTTCAGCAAGGTGAAGTCAAGCAGATCGCATTTGCATAGTATTTGTTCACAATTCTGAAGATATAAAAAATGTTATCGTAGCTGATATTAATGTGAATGACTGAGATATAACTTGAAGAAAAACATCTTATGTTCCCTTGAACATAATTCACCTTATTATTCATAATACAGAGCAAAGAAAAAAGAATGAGCGCGGAAGCTATAGGGATTTAATCAAATAGACTTCTTATAAATAAGAATTGAGATTCACTATCTACCAAAAATGCAATTAACCCCCCCCTAACTAACAGTACCCTAATTTAAACTGCACACGGAAAAAAGCTTTCAGATTATAAGACAATTTTATATTATGGTCTCAGATGAACCTTACTGCCACTCCCTTTCCTGGCCCTGTGGTCTGCTAAACTTCAGCTTTAATAATCTCATCACGTGTCCAACTTCCAGCATCTCCAACTTCGCAGCCAGCCTTCAAAAGAGTTGAAAAGGGAGGACTGTCATGTGTCACACCTGTGACCTCCCATCTTTGGCAGATCTGGTAATGGTGTTAAAACAAGAAAACTGGTACCAGTCACCAACAACCCCAGACTCAAGAAATGATATAACTTAAGTGACCAAAGAATAAAAGCCAACCTCTGGAAATGTGATATGACAGGGCCACAGGACATTCTTTCTGGGGCTCATATTTTCAGAAATCCAGAGCTAAAAATATCAGAAGAAGTTTGTTGTTTATAATGTAATTAAAGATAATTGGCAGATGAAATCAAATCTTATTTTGCATACTTATGACTTGGCTGAGTCATTTAACTTCTCAGATCCTCAATAATTTCTTCATTTGTAAAAGGAGATCTCTGTGAGAGTCAAATGTGATCATATGTTCTGATCCAAGGTAGGACTTTCAACTCTGTGTGTAAAGGTGTGTGAACCAGCAAAGAGAGCTATTTTTGATACAGCTCCTACATTATTCATTCAGGTGTTTAGCAAATAACGTTAGTGAACCCCATGCTGTGCCACAAGGAAAGTAAAGAAGAATCAAACTTGGTCCCTTCCCTCAGGAGCTCATAGTCAAGGTCTGTGGTGTCCAAAATAATAGTCACTAGGGATCTTTTAATTAAATCACATGTGGCTATTTTAATTAAAATTAAATGAAAACAGAAAACCCAATTCCATAATTGACACATTTCTAGTGCTCAAGAGCCACATATGGCGACTAGCTACACATTGGCTAACTTGTTGGACAGTGTAAAACATTTCATCATCCCAGAAAGTTTTACTGAGCAGCTCTGACCTAAAGGGGCAAGACAGTTAAGTATGCACGTGAATATTAAAATATCATGCACGATAAGTGATGAAGAATAGGTAAATTATGTTTTTGTAGCGCAGAAAGGGGGAGTCAGGTGGAGCAAACCACACGTGCAAAGGCATGGAATAATCAGGAGGCATTCTGCGTCCCGGGAGGGTGGGTAAGCTATTCTTCGTGACTGGCATGTAAGTGTACCAGGGAGCAGTGTCCATAGATGAAACTGGAGGAGCAGTTAGGAGACATGAAAGGCCTCACAAGCCAAAGCATCAGTGAGGATTTAATTCAGAACACAGTAATGAAGCAGTAGAGTGACCCCTCGGAAGCGTTTGATAGAAAATTAACCGTGCAGCGGTTGTCAACTCTGGAGAGGCACGTGAGAAGTCTAGAAAGCTTTTGCAAATGCTGGTGCCTTGCCCTAATGGAATTAAATCCATTTCTGGACTTGGAACCTGGACCTCAGTAAGTGTTAAAACCCTAAAGTGACTTAAGTGCACAGGGTTGAAAACCAATGAGGATGACAAGGAACTGGAATTGTGGTTAAGCTGGAATAAAGAGGTACAAGAAAGCGTCTACTGCAGCTGTCCTACAAGAGGTGATGGGAACGCCGCCTAACACAGGAACGAGGGGACGAAGAGGAAATGCTGATTTTGGCAGAAGTTTCAAAGTCATAATTAATACGACTGGAAATGAACATGAGCAATCAGAGGAGAAAAAAACCAAATACAGTATGAAAACTCTGTCCCATGGCAACAATGACCAATGGGGAGAGCAGTGACAAGAGCCCAGTGTTAGAGGCAGGGCTACAATCCTCAGAGCATCTGGTAGAAGGTCGAGAAGCCAGAGACAAAGTTTGCCTGGATCCTGCTGGCAAAGTAGGCCAGAGAGTGGGCACAGATGACGGGTGCTTGCAAAACCCGTAAAGAGTGAAATATTTTCCTTTAAACTGCAACCTATCAGAGTATCGAAAAGACATGCACTTTTAAAGTTCAACTCCCTCCTCAACTACTCCACATTGTAGACCAGTGCCCACATCTGCATGGCAGCACGAAGAGGCCAGAGACATCCTGTCCCAGCAGTTCCACTGGTTGCCTGTATGGCCTTTAACAAATCATCTGACTCTGGGTCTGGGCTCCAGTGCTGTTAACAGTCAAAGGGGAGGGCTGGGCTAAAACACGGTGCTGCCAGGGACCTCTCCAGTGTGGAACATTCTATGACGTGTGATAGTCTAAAGAACAGAAAGTCTTGTAAGTTTATAATAACTTCTAGCACTTACATACACACTAACTTATATGAAATTATATTTATTTATATTCCAGAAATATATACTCCTGAGATAATATATGTATTTAATAAATTATATACAGATTCCAAATATACATACACACACATATTTCTTTCTGTCTCAAAAAGACACACTCAACACATTGTTTAGTCTTCGTATAACAATTGTCTTGTTTTTCCCTTGCCATTCTAAGGTAAGGAGCTGCACCCACAATGCCTGTGGCGACAGGGGCCACATTAACAAGTAAAGCAGTCCAGCGGAGAATGCCAAAGTCGACAGCATGCCCCAGGTGAAGGGGGCAGCCGCTGCCCGGCTCCGAGCCCCAGCTGCCATATGGGAATGTGAAGCCAGTGTAGTGGCACTTTTCTCACAAAACTCAGAAATTGTTTTAGGTGTAATCTCTTTGTATTTAAATGTTGGCAACCAACACAAATTATTTTAAAATGTGCAGACCAAACACAACAGGCCTGAATGTGCTCTGCCCTGAAGAATGCCATCCTTCTGTGGCTTTTAAACCTGAAAAAAATAAAACAAGAAAGAAGCCCTCTTAAGTCCCTATGGCAGTTCTGACCTCTGGTTTCTGTCTAAGTTAAGTTTGACCAGCTAAACTAGTTTAAGACTTATAGCTACCATTCCACAAAGTGTCTATAAAGAAATCTCCTACAAAATGCATTTGTGTGGGGTTGAACGGAGACGAGAACACCTGATAAGTTCTTTGAGTACCAAATATCAGATGGATTTTAACACTTAAAGATAAAAACATGACAATTTATATTCTGGTAAATAGCAGCCAAATATCCTTCAGTGAATTCAAAATAGAAAAATACAGTTTTGGATGGCAATATCAATAGATGTTTTGCTTTCAAACAGAAAAGAAAATCCTTCTCTTTTCATTAGACCTGTTTTTAACGTGGCGCATTTGCTAGGCAATCTGGCACTCACTAGCGGAGGAGACCAGTGCACACAGAGCGCTCCATGCGGGAGGCCAGTGTGTCAACTGCCGTGCTGTGGTAACATATGATCAGCTGCTGCTGGATCATCCCTACACCACTGTCGCAGTGGAAGGAGGGCCACTGCTAATGGAAAGGAGTTTACATTCAGAACAGTTGTCCTGTACATACCTGATGGTTAAGAAATCCATGTGAAAAGCATAAAAAGAAACCTAGATGAAAAACAACAATCCCATAATATTTATGATAAAACTCCCATGATGCCCCCCAAAATGCCTGGTAGCAACCTGCGTTTCAAATGTATTTTATAATGGTTGCAATGGCAGAGTTGACAGAGTTCTGGTGCGCAACATAAAACCTATAAAGTTCTTCAAAAGGGGAGAATGCATTTTTAAAACATGAAGGAAGTAAGGGAGAGGATGGAGTTAGGTATTTGGGCATGTGATTCCAGTTTGCCTAACTAAAATGCAACACAAGCAAGAAAGGCTTTCTTGTCATGTTCACTAGTTACCTGTCTTAGGTGGGTAAATAGTAGGATAAGTTTTAAGCAAATCCCTAAGCCTCACTAGCAGTTGGGAGGAAGGAAGAAAACAAAGGCTGTAAGAGTTGGGAAAGATGGGCTGTGCTAGGCTGTTTAGTATAGGAGAATCTGTATGAATTCTAAATCTGCAGGAATCTACAAGAAAGGGGTGGAAAGAGAGGATAAACTAAACTAATAATAGCAGCACTAGGGAGGGAAGGGACGCTCAGAAAGCAGAATTTCCTGTGTTCCAGGCACGGCACCACACTGTTCTTGTTCCCATTTAACAAGCGAGGGAAGTAAGGTCCAGCACGGTGAGTAGGTCCAAGACATACGGCTGATAACGGCACAGCACGGATTTGAATCCCACTATGCACACTAGAAGCCAGTGTCTCAGCCACCACACTATGCTGTCTCCCAGAGTTGGAGACAAAATTGAATAAAAGCGGGTAAAGACAAAGCCAGGGGTAAGAAAACAAAGGATGCCTTCAGAAACGCCTGTGGATGGATGACTTTGAAAAATTAGTGCAGGGACAGTCACTCCAAAGAGAGAAGTGAGGCTGACTCACTATACTGAAATGGGTCTCCTTGCTGCCATTTGGGAGGCCACTGGATTTCCTTTTCACTTGGCCACCTGTAACAGAATTATTCTTAAATATGTACTCACAAATTATGAAATTTGACCACCAACCAATTTCTCAAACACAGCTATGAACAGAGCAAATGATCTCTTATAAAGGGTAGGTTCATTTTATGATATATAAGTGTGTATGCATGAGTGTTTACTGATGACAAATTATATCTGAATCTCAAAGTGCCTCAAATCTATCTCTCACTCTTTGGCTAATTATAATTAGCTCTTTCAAAATCAGCTGAACATGTATGTTTATCTTGTATTACCACTATGCAGAAAAAATTTTCTGAATAAGAAATGTCCTCTCAGGACCTTCCTCCATCCTTCTATACATAAAAGAAGGCCATGCAAGTACCTCGAATGTTGTTATGTAAAACTACATCAGAAAGTCCATTCATTAGCATTAGAGATGTTTAAAAT
The DNA here is from genome assembly GCA_004026545.1 of Mormoops blainvillei. NCBI lineage: Eukaryota > Metazoa > Chordata > Mammalia > Chiroptera > Mormoopidae > Mormoops > Mormoops blainvillei. The sequence continues at coordinate 325,911 of PVJD01000089.1, read as the reverse complement.
TAATTTTTATTGGTGAAATAAGTAGTGTTCAAGACATGTGATTAACTGAAAAGGTTGTGTGTCAACACCTACAAACCTCATACCTTGAGAACTACACAAGGGGTCTAGATCTCATTTGGTACTATGGGAGAACTCCGACACCTTTCAATGAGAAAGTTGGCCACTTCTGCCATCAAAACAGTATTATTTGCTCCTCAGAGTAAATCCTTTATATGAGATACCTGCTGCAGTATGTGAGTGTGGCAAAGAGAGACTTCAGGCCTCAAAGAAACAAGTTGTATGACTTTTCTGGGCTTGCTTCCTAATACATCTCTGTCCATATGGCAGAATTCTGGATAAAACTTGCATTAAATACAATATGCCGTAGAGCGGTGAAGGTGTTGAGAGGAGGACATGCATACCTCTGTCTACTGTTAGTCACTGCAGCTACCATTTTGGCCAAGAGACTGACAGTTTTGGAATGGCCAAATTGGCTCAGTTCAGTTCTTGACACCCTTACCCGCAGCTGACTGACTTTCTAGCACCTGAGCATCAGCACAGTGCTGACTATCAGCAAGAAGGTGAACTCATCAATCTGCTTAGTTGCAATGGTTAAAAACAGTTGGAATAAATGATCCAGTCAAACACTGAGATCTCCTTTTGCAAAGTTTGAACCCATTAAATATCACAACACAGGACTGCCCCAAGGGTATAAGAGATCAGTAACTATAAAAAGAGCCAGAAAACAATTAACAAAATGGCAATAAGAACATAACTATCAATAATTACTTTAAATGTAAATGGATTAAATTCCACAGCCAAAAGACACAGAGTGGTTGAATGAGAAGAAAACCAAAACCCATCTATCTATATGCCGCCTACAAGAGACTCAACTGAGACATAAGTACACACAAAGGTTGAAAGTGAAAGGATGGAAAAAGACATTCCATGGAAATGGAACCAAAAGAAAGCCAGAGTACCTGTACTCATCAGAAAAAAATAAACTGTAAAACAAAGACTGTAGTAAGAGGCAAATAAAAGTTTTATAAAATAATAAAAGTGTCAATCAAAAAAGAAGATATGCACCCAACATAGGAGCACCTAAGTATATAAAGCAAATATTAACAGACCTAACAGGAGAAATAGACAGCATTACAAAAATAGTATGGAACTTTAATACCCCACTTACATCAATGGATAGGCCATCCAGACAGGAAATCAATAAGGAAACATTGACCTAAAATGACATGTCAGATCAGAAGGACTTAACAGATATTTACAGACTATTCTATAGAAAAGCAACAAAGTACACATTCATCTCAAGTGAACATGGAACACTTTCAAATATATACCATAAGTTAGGCTATACAATAAGTCTAAATAAATTTACAAGAATTGAAATCATATTTAGCATATTTTCAGGGCACAATGGTATAAAACTAGAAATTAATTACATAAGTAAAGCTGGGAGCTACAGGGCCCAGAAACCATGCTTGAATTAGTGGGTGCACCAACTTGTCCCGTGGTTCCAGCACTGGTTGTGACAGCCACGTTACCATTTTTTCACCTGAAGTCTGGCTCTACCAAGTAAAATATGCTTTTAAGTATATTAACCAGGTGGCCTTACATCAGCAGCTGTCAGAGGGAAAGACTATACAGTAATTGTCACACAGAAGAAACTGCCTGACAAATTACTGGATTCTAGCACAATGACTCACTTATTCAAGATAACTGAAAACACTGGCTGTGTGATGACAGGAATAACACCTGACAGCAGATCTCTGGTACAGAGGGCATGCTATGAAGCAGCTAGTTGTAAGTACAGGTATGGCTTTGAGATTCTGTGGACAGGCTCTATAAAAGCACTACTGATATTTTTCAGCTCTAAACACAGAATGCTGAAATGAGGCGTCTTGGTAGCTGTAAAATTTTAATTGGTAGAGATGTAGAACAGGCCATCAGGTGTACATGTGTGATCCCACAGGTTACTACTATAGGTTTGAAGCCACTGCAGCAGGAGTTAAACCTCATCAACCAGTTTTCTTGGAAAAAAAAAAGTGAAGAAAAAATCTGGACATTTGAACAGACAGTGGAAACTGTGATTACATGCCGGACGCCTATTCTATCGACTCATTTCAAACCTTCAGAAATAGAACTCAGAGTAGTCACAGTTGAAAATCCTAAATTCAGGATTCTTACAGAAGCAGAGATTGATGTTCACCTACCTGCTGCTCTAGCAGAGAGTCTAAGCATTGTACCTAGTGTACCAAATCCATGATTCCACTTGCCTGTTTGACACCATAGACCTACTTTACAGAGGCTCTTAGATTGCAAAAGGAACTTCTCTCCAACTCCTCCTGCCACTGAAGTGGTTAGAACTCTATACAAATAAAAACTGTTTTAGGAGGAAAAAAGAAATAAAACTGAAAAATTCACAAATATGTGGAGATTAAAAAACATTTTACTGAACAACTAATGGGTCAAAAAAGAAATCAGAAGAGAAATGAAAAAATGTCTTGAGACAAAAAAGAAAATGTAACATACAAAAATTTATGGATGCAGCAAAGGCAGTTCAAAGAGGGAAGTTCATAGCAATAAATACCTAGCTAAGAAACAAGAAAATATTAAATAAACAACCTAACTTTGTATCTAGGAACTAGAAAAAGAACAAAGGACCCTACAGTTGGTAAAAGGAAGGAAGGCAAAGATTAGGGCAGCAACAACAAAAAAAAGAGAGATTAAAAAGACAATAGGAAATATCAATGAAATTAAGAGCCAGTTCTTTCAAAAGATAAATAAAATTGACAAATATAGCTAGACTCACCAAGAAAAAAAAAGAGAACTCAAATAAATAAAATAAGCAATGAAAGAGAAGTTACAACTGATACCAAGGAAACATAAAAGATCACAGGAGTCTACTCTGAACAATTATATGCTAACAAACTGGACAGCTGAGAAGAAATGAATAAATTCCTAGAAACAGAATTTACCAAGATTGAACCATGATGAAACAGAATATCTACACAGGCCGATTGCTTGGTAGGAGACTGAATCAGTAATCAAAAACCTCTCAACAAAAAAAGTACAGGACCAGATGGCTTTACTGTTGAATTCTACCATACACTCAAAAAACAATTAATGCCAGATACTTCTCAAATTCTTCCAAAAATGGAAGAGAAGGGTGCACTTTCAAACTTATTTGATGAGGCCAGTGTTATCCTGACAGCAAAAGCAGACAATGATGCCAAAAGAAAACAAAATTGCAGGTCAATATCCTTGATGAATAGAGATGCAAAAATCCTCAAGAAAATACTAGCAAACCAAATTCAACAGTGCATTAAAAGAATGGTGCATCACTATCGAGTAGGATTTATTCCAGTGATCCAAAGGTGGTTCAATATCCAAAAATCAGTCAACAAGCTACAACTACAGTAACAAAATAAAGGATAAAAATCACATGATCATCTCAATAGATACAGAAAAAGCAGCTGACAAACCTCAACCTAATAAAGACCACATATATGACAAGGCCACAGCCAAGGTCATATTCAACAGTGAAAAGCTGAAAGTTTTTCCTCTAAAATGAGGAACAAAACAAGAATGCCCACTCACCACTTTTATTCAGTGAAGTATCTGAAGTGCTAGCAAGGACAATTAGATGAGATAAAGAAATAAAAGGCATCTCAACTGGAAAGAAGCAAAACTGTCACTACTTGCAAAAGACATGACATTATATGTAGAAAATCCTAAAGACTTCCAAAAACTGCTAAAACCAATAAAGAATTCAGTAAAGTTTCAGGATACGAATCAATACACCAAAATCTCTTGCATTTCTATACACTAATAATGGACTATCAGAAAGATAAATTAAGGAAAACCATCTCACAGTTGCATCTAAAAGAATTAAATACCTAGGGAATAAGTTTTTCAGGAAGACATAAACAATGGAAAAATAGTTCATGTTCATGGACTGAAAAAATATTGTTAGACCATCCATACCACCCAAAGCAATATACATATTCAGTGTAATCCTTATCAAAATTCCAAGAACATTTTTCTGAGAAATTAAAGAAATAATCCTCAAATTTGTATGGAACTAAAAAAGACCCCAAATAGCCAAAGCTGAAGAGATCACATTCCCTGATTTCAAACTATATTACACAGGTATGGTAATTAAAACACTATGGTACTGGCATAAAAACAGATGCCTAGATCAATGGAACAGAAAAGATAGCCCAGAAATAAATACACACATATATGGTCAACTAATTTATGACGAAAGACCCAAGAATATACCATGAGGAAAGGACAGTCTCTTCATTAAGTGGTGTTAAATAAACTGCACACTCATATACAAAAGAAAGAAAACAACCTGCTATCTTAAACCATACACAAAAAATAACTAAAAATGGATTGAACTTGAACATAAGGCCTGAAACCATAAAATTCCTAGAAGGAAATACAGGAGGTAAGCTCCTTGACACAGGTCTTGGTGATGTTTTTTTTTTCAATCCGACACCAAAAGCAAAAGCAACAAAAGCAAAAATTTAATTAAAAATGGGCAGAAGATCTAAATAGAAATTTCGCCAAAGAAGACATACAGATGACCAAAGGCACATAAAAAGATGCTCTGCATCATTAATCACTAGGGAAATGCAAATTAAAACCACAATGAGGTATCATCTCACACCTGTTAGAACGGCTAATATTTAAAAACAACAACAACAACAACAACAACAAGCACTGACTAGTGTTGCTGAGGATGTGGAGAAAAAGGAACTCTTGTGCACTCTTGGTGGGAGAGTAAACTGGTGTGGTCGCTACAAAAAACAATATGAGGGATCTCAAAAAATGAACATATAATTACCATAAGATCCACAAATTCCACTTCTAGTTATTTATCTTAAGAAAATGAAAACACTCATTTGAAAACACATATGCTGCATTATTTACAGTAGCCAAGAATTCCATGTAAATAATGGCTATTGTAAACAATGTCCATCAATGAATGGATGGACAAAGAAACTGCAGTGCATATATACAATGGAATATTATTCAGCCATAAAAAATAAAATCTTGCCATTTGTGACAACAGAAATGGAACTCACGGGCATTAAGGTAAGTAAAATACGTCAGACGGAGAAGGGCAAATATAGTATGGTCTCTCTTACATGTGGATTCTGAAACAACAACAACAGTAACAACAACAACAACAAAACCAAGTTCATAGAACACACTGAGGGTTGCCAGAGCAAGGGGAAGAATGGAAGTTGGGTGAAGTGTTTAATTTTTTAATTTAAATGAATCAAATTTTTAAAAATTAGAGATAGAGATAAAAGCATAGTTTTATAATCTTCCCAATGCCCCACATAAAAACAGACAGAATCTGTGAGTAAACCAAAAACCCATGGACGAATTTACAACAGAGGTAGATGACAAGCATTACCTCAAACAACAATGTACAAACTAGTGTGGGAAAGCTAACAATGATCAGAAGTCCTACAGAATAGCAGCTAGCCTCCATGTGTAAAGAAGTAGAGGGAAACACCAGGGCAACTGAAGGACCTGAGGAAGAAAACCCCCAAAACTGTAATAAGTACTGAATAGAAAGTATGGTGGATAAATTTAAAACAGCAGCTGAACCTGGGGAAAATCTTCCTGTTCTAATAAAGAGTCAGAAAGCTCACAATAAGAAATTGTGAAAAGCCCTGGCTGGGTTGCTCAATTGGTTGGAGTGTCATTCTGTGCAGCACAAAGTAAGTGGGTCCAATCCCCGGTCCGGACACACACCTAGGTTGAAGGTTGGATTCCCAGTCAGGGCACATCTAGGAGGCAACCAGTCGATGTTTCTGTCTCTCTCTTTTCCTTCCACTCTCTCTAAAATCAATAAACATATTCTTGGGTGAGGATCTCTTTTTAAAAGAAATTCTGAAGAGTGTGGAGTAGTCAAGTGCATATGACCTCTCAAAACTGAACTGCTGGAACTCCATTCTAACACAGACCTCACAGTGAGAAAAACTTCTACAAATGGAACCAAAATTGAAAAAGGCAGAAAAAAACAGGAGGACAGAAAAAGAATGTCCAAAAGTTGGCAAAAAGAAGGTAGTCAAGGTATTTTGAAATAGCAGGACAGTAGTAGAAAGTAGACCAGAATATGGAGCTCTATGAAGTTAAAAGTGCTTTCTAAATCAAGCCTCTTTATTAAAAGTTCAGAAAAAGTACTTACATATAAAAATAAGCAATAGGAAAAAAATCCTTAAGTATATTTTATTGATTATGCTATTAGGGTTGTCCCATTTTCTTCTCCCCTTTATCCACCTCCTCCATGTACCCCACTTCCCTCCAGCATCCCTTACCCCCTTAGTTCATGTCCATGGGTTGTACATATAATTTCTTCGGCTTCTACATTTCCTATACTATTTTTAACCTCCCCCAAGTCTATTTTGTGCCTCCCAATTATGCTTCTTAATCCCTGTACGTTTTCCTGCCATTCTCCCCCTCTGCCTCCCCACTGACAACCCTCCATGTGATCTCCATTTCTGTGATTCTGTTCCTGTTCCAGTTGTTTGCTCAGTTTTTGTTTTTGTCTTTTGGTTTTTTTAGGTTCAGCTGTTAGTTGTGAGTTTTTGTCATTTTACTGTTCATAGTTTTGACGTGCTTCTTTTTCTTAGATAAATCCCTTTACCATTTCATATAGTAAGGCCTTCGTGATGATGAATTCTTTTACCTTTACCTTATCTGGGAAGCGCTTTATCTGCCCTTCCATTCTCAATGATAGCTTTGTTGGATAGTGTAATCCTGGATGTAGGTCCTTGCTTTTCATGATATTCAATGCTTTTTTTTCCAGTCTCTTCTTGTCTATAAGGTTTCTTTTGAGAAATCAGCTGATAGTCTTATGGGAACTCCTTTGCAGGTAACTGTCTCCTTTTCTCTTGTTGCTTTTAAGATTCTCTCCTTATCTTTAATCTTGGGTAATGTAATTATGATGTGTTTGGTGTGTTCCTCATTGGGTCCAACTTCTTTGGGACTCTCTGGACTTCCTGGACTTGTAGGTCTATTTTCTTCACCAGGTTGAGGAAGTTTTCTTTCATTATTTTTTTAAATAAGTTCTCAATTTCTTGCTCTTCCTCTTCTCCTTCTGGTATTCCTATGATTCAGTTGTTGGAATGTTTAAAGCTGTCCCAGAGGTTCTTAAGCCTCTCTTCATTTTTTTGAATTCTTGTTTCTTCATTCTGTTCTGGATGAATGTTTATTTCTTCCTTTTGTTCTAAGTTGTTGGTTTGAGTCCCAGTTTCTTTCCCTTCACCGTTGCCTCCCTCTATATTTTTCCTGATTTCACTTTGCATAGCCTTCGCTTCTTCCTTTATTTTGCAGCCATACTCAATCATTTCTTTGAGCATCCTGATTACCAGTGTTTTGAACTCTGCATCTGAGAAGTTGGCTATCTCCTCGTCACTTAGTTCTTTTGCTGGAGTTTTGATCTGTTCTTTCATTTGGGCCATATTTCTTTGTCTTCATGCACCTGTTATGTTGTAAGATGCAGAGCCTTAGGTAATCGCCAGGGTGGGGCAACCCAATTCACTGTGTTGTGATGCTGTATGTATGGGAGGGGTTAGAGGGGGAACAATACTGTTTGCTTGGCTCTTGTCCCCCATTCAGGTACTTCCCCTATTACCCCGAAGTTAATCATGCCCTTCTGGTGCTGATTCCTAGGTGGGTGGGCTTGTGTATATTCTAGGACCCTATGTGCCACTCCAAAGGACTCTCCTGTGAGACGGGCAGTTTCTCCTGTGCTGCAGCCCCCACAGGTTTTTACAGACAGGGGTTTTGAAACTTTCTTTTCCTGGTGATGGAACCCTGGGTTGCACAGCCTGTCTCACTCCCCAGTTTTTTCTCCTCATTTTTCCGCACACAAAAGTTAGACCACCTGGACTACCAGCTGCTGCCTTGTCTACCCAGTCCACCAGTCACCGCCTTGCCACATGTCCTCTCCACCCTGGCTTCCTGTCTTCACCCTTCCAACTGGTCTGGATGAATTTTCTTCTTTAACTCCTTGGTTGTCTGCTCCCATACAATTCAACTTTCTGGCAGTTCTGGTTGTTTTGGTGTTTTTAAAGTGGTTGTTATCCTTCTTTTGGTTGTGTATGGAAGCAAAGCTTATCTACTTATGCCTCTGTCCTGCCCAGAAGCAACAGAAAAATTTTGAGATCAAACGGTACAGAAAGTCATAAGAAAAAAAAAAAGGATTAACATCATACAGAAAATTAAAGAAATCACACACCAAAGACATGCCACATAGCTGATAAAAACTGTAACCTATTATTTTAAAATAAATTTAAAAAACAGTAGAAATATGACATAAAGAATTAGAGAAATAGAAATAAGTGAAGAAAGAACCTGAAAAACAGGAAAAATCTATTTAATATTGAGAAATACACTAAGAGGGTATGACAGTAAATATATGCAACATATAATTCCTGAAAAGTACTGAAAGATTTAAAAAAGGAAATTTTTAAAAACCAAAAAGAAATAAACATTAAAAATTTTAAGGCAAAATGTCAATACTGAAGGTAGGTAAAGAAGATCCAACATGTGAAAAATGGGAGTCCCTGAAAAGCAAATCAAAGGAGGAGAGGCCCATCTAAATACTTAAAACTGTAATTCAAAGGAACTCTTGTGAAATTAAAAAAAAAAATCTGAGCTAATATTTTGAAAGACGACACTTAATACTTGAGTACAGTGTGCCAAAATTACCAACACCAAGATGTATTCTAGTGAAATTACTGGACTTACGGCTTCAGACAAGAGAAAATAACATAACATAGTCAATATACTCTAAAGAAAAATGTGAACCAACAATTTTACACCTGATAAAATACTTGCCTTTTAAGTATAAAGAGTACACAGCCAACTGCTGTGAAAATACAAGAGTTCAGTGAATATAGTTCGTTTAGCCCTTCCTGAGATATTTATAGAAAATAAGCATTGGACAAAATAAACAGATACTGACATAAGGACTGATTTTGAGCACTTAATATACTTACCTATAAAACTAAGACTAAAACAGGATTAACAAGGGAAAGTATGTCATAAATGGTTATATGCGTTAAAAAGACAGTCATAGCAAAGCATTAAAAAATAATAGAGGTTAGGAATAGTAAGTATAATAAGATGTTTAGCTCTTCTTGGTAAGGAGAACTGGAGGTTGTAGTATTAGTATTATTATTCTGAAACTGTTGTGTGTGCAAGGTTGATCAATAAGCAAATTATTAATTATGGGATATTCTAATTCTGTCATCCCCAGTACTCTTGAGAACCAGGATTCACAACAAGAAAGAATGGAGATAAACATGTAACAGATAAGAAACTAACTAAAATCCTTTTAATCCTGAATATAAAATGAAAATAGTAAGAATTCATGAGGCCTAGACACAATAACCAATCCAGCGAAAATGAGCATTGTTAGCACTAAGAAAATTGTCTTGAAAAACAAATTTCTACTAAAAGAAACAAAGTTTTCTCGGACAAATGGCCAATTTTAGTTCTCAAGCAAGAAATGTATGTAAGATGAGTCTGAAATGTCTTGTCCTAGCAGTGAGCAAAGAAGCTATCAAACACCAGTAAGATCATCTCAGGACAGGGGAGTCAATGTAAAGAAGTTCCATGATCGAAGGTGGACTATTTATCTTCAATTAAAATAAGAAATTCCATGGACTGAAACCAACTAATATTTAAATTCATGATTCAGAATGATACTAAAATTTACTGGTTGCTTTCAGAGGATGACATGAAACTAATTCATTATTTTTTAAATCTGTAAACATTTGGAAAGAAGCAGGCATTTATCCTGTATTTCTATATGACTAGATCCACTGAGTAACCAAAGAGTAGATGAAAATTATAAAAGTATTCCAGTTAATAAACAGTAGAAGTAAAATATTACTATTTTGCAACTCCTGGTAATTTAAAGGATCTAGGTAGTGAGCATTAATGACTCTTCACATTACAAAAAGAAAGAATAAGGAAGGATGTCACTCCTGAATGAAAGTCTTGCCAAAGGGACCAAGTATGAGCCTCTGGACCCAGCTGCCAGTGTGCATGAAACAGACAGGAAGCAGAGAGGGCAGAGAGACATATGAGCTAAGAATGCAATCGGCCAAATCCAGGCTCTTGGAAACTACAGCTCAAGTGGCTGTGTTCTCCAAAAGGGGAAGTGTAGAGAAAAGAAAGGAACAGAGAGAAAATTTGTAAATTAAGAACTTAAAAAAACATACCTACTTTAAAAAAATGGGCAACACTAAACTATGGTGTCTAAGGACGTACACGTAGGTAATAAAATAATAAACAAAGTGAAGTGATTACTATAAAAGTATTGGTTACCTTTGGAAGGGACTGTAAGTGGGATAAGGCACATAAGGGGCTTCTGGATGGCCAGCAAACATTGATATCTCGACTATAATGGTTGTTATAAAGATATCCACCTTAAACAAATGACATACACACACATACATGTTGTACAGTGCCGTTATCACTAGCCACATGTAATTATTACAAAATAAATCAATTAAGAGTAAAGAGAATTAAAAACTCAGTTTCTCAGTCATCCTATACAAATTTTAAGTGATCAATAGACAGTGGCTACATTTTAGACAGTGTAAAAATAGGACACATTGTACAGAACCAGTTTGTGTGTAGGATGTGTGTGTTTGTGTGTGTTGGTAGTGGTTTTTTATAATTGCTTTACTTTATAAAAAAACTATTAAAGTTCATGACCCCCAAAACATATTACATAACTGCGTTTATTAGAATTTATTTCAAATACACAAATATTGGCTACTCCATGAAGCAGTGACAAACTGCGTACACCTTCCAGATGAGAGATGAATAATGTGAAACTATTTTATAGCATTAAGTAGCAGGAACCCAACAAATCCAATGGAACTGATTTAAAATTGCTGGTACATGATACAAGAAGCTTTCATCTCAAGGACAATGCAGTTGTGCCTAGAAAAGGTTAATAAACTCTTCTTGGCTTTGGATTGATAATTGATCATTTTAATTACCGTTAAACATTTATTAGACATTGAAAGAAGACAAGGCTATGGCAAAGTAAAGTAGCAGAGTTGCTGCTGAATGGAAACTCCTAACAAGGCACTTAAGGTACATAACCAAATTACACAGGAGAAGGACCAGGAAGCATTCCTTCCACAGGGCTGGAGATCCTTAGGTCAAACACCTCATACCTCTGTCCCACTGCTGAGTTCACAGTAAGTACAAAGGAGGAAGTTCCTTTGAAGAGATTTAAAGAAGGTGTATGAAATAAAATGATGAAAGCTTGGCCAATGGAGTCATAAAATGTTTTCAAGCAGAGCAAATGACCTAAGAGAAATGGGAGGTGAGACATTGACACAGATCAAAGTGGAATCTACAAAAATATGTTACATAATAGAATGGAGGGCCTAAAAATAAATAATTTGGAGGTCAGAATAGAGAATCTCAAAGAACAAATGTACAAAAAGGCAGGGTGTCTGCTATTCCTTTTCAGTCATTGGCAGGGCAAGCATTAAGTGCTATAGAAGAGGACAATTATAAAGGAGGCATTTTGAATGAAGAAGAAAAAAAGCGGAGAGGAAAGAAACATCGTAACCACTAAATACCCTTCCAACTGAGTTTTTAATTACCCAGGGAGAATATCAGTATTGTCTTTAAAATAATGTAATTGACGGTAAAACGTTATGAAGAAAAATATAAGACTATGGCACCTGTGATCCAGTGCAAAAAGGAGGGCACACTGGTGCATTAACAGTTAAAGGGCATGGAAAATAAGCAGTTCCCATCTGGTCATCGTGCAACGTGCCACACGCCAAAGAACAGGCTAACTTTAAGACAAGATAAAAGACACATACCTAGAATATGATGCTAGAATGGGTTAGAGGCAAATAAGAAGAAATAAAACCAAAACAAAAATCAACAAGGCCTAATTTTCCCCCATATGGCATTCTGAGCATTTTAATCTCTCATTTTGGGTCTGGTTATGATCCAAATACTCTGTACAGCTCTCTTTCACATCTTATTCTATTGAGAAAGATTTGGCAACTGAAATCCATTACGATGTCAAAAGGCAGCTGACAACATAAAATGTATCCCACTGAGTTGATGCCACACACAGTTAAATTTACAACAGAAGTATCATAAAAATTATAAGAACTGCAAATTGACCACTGATTTCTAGTTCATTGACATAAATAATGGCAAGGACATGGCTAACTTCCAAACATCTTTACCACTATTTAATTTGTCAAAATCTATCAAGAGCATTTCAACCACAAACCTGTCCTCTTAGGTGCATTATCATTCCCACACTCAGATCAGCAAGGGTGGCAACCCAAGTGAGGATGCATAATTACCAAGACTCCACGAGGATTCTTCTCTCACCTTTGTAATTCTCCCATGTGTCAGTGTCTCACTCTTGCTTAAGTACCATTCTTACTCTCAATGTTATTTAAGATCATTTAAACATCTGGCTCTAATTTTGTGAGATATGTCTGTTGGCCATCAAAATTAGTTCTTCTTTATAGTGTTAAGATTCCTACTGGGCTCAAATTAACAAGAATTTCTGTTTACTTCGTATTTGTGAACCAGGAATGCTGGCAGCAGAATGGTGCTAGAGTAGTTAACTGACAGCCGTTGGGAAACCTAGCAGGTAGGGAGGTCACATGTTAAAACAACAAAGACAATAATTCTTTCCTGGGAGAAAGTGAATATACAGAGCCTGATGGCTGCCTCCACCAACAATCAGTTCTACGTCATATGCACAGAGAAGACAAAACAAAAAGAAAATGGCTTTCACAGGTAAAATCTGGAAAACTATATTTCATTTGTAGTGAACTTAAAAGCATGGCTAAACTATTTCATTGTTCAAGGAAACACCAAAATGTAGTCAAGGATAATAAAATGGCTAAAGAAATGAAATCAAAGACAAATGCCTTTTAAAAATATATTCAGTGAGGCATTCTCATTTTATACGTGTGCGTGTGTGTGTGTGTGTGTGTGTGTGTGTGTGTGTTACCCCCACCCCTTACTTTCCCACTGACATATGTCTACGAAAATTTTAACATACTGCTGAAAAGGAAAAAAATTAAATGTCTGAGCATAACATTGTTAGCAAAAACAATCAGTAAGCAGTATAACTGTCTAAGTAGGAGCTACATGTGCATTTGTGCAGAAATCGGCAGTTCCAACTCTTGAGTAGTCCTAATACAACAAGTGCAGGGAGTCACTCAACAGATACTAAGTAAACCTAGCACATACTACTTGCACCCAAATTGGTTTATTTCACATTTCTGTATTTGGGGGGAAAGCAATGTCTATGTGACAGATGCACCTGGAGTTTGCCACGTGGCCCACACACACACAGAAAGGGCTGCAGAGTCACAGATTTAGGAACAACAAGAAGATTTCGTTTTATTTTTATTTGTTAAAAAAAGGCACATTTTCCCCCCATGGAACATGTTTGAATTGAGTTAGTCCATGTCTACACAAAGTAAGTGGAGAGTAGAGAGGAAACACTGACTTACATCTGGGTAAGTCAAAGTCCCCACTCACCTGCTACTGAAGGTAATGCTGGCTTTCCCTCAGCTTGACTCTACTGGTGGCCGACAATAATAAAAACGCAAGGGATAAATAAGCCATCAGTCGGGTAAAGAGCCTTCGTTTCTCTTTATCCATGTATATATGGCCTAAATACTTCTATCAATATCAGAGAGTTGCCCCATTATAAAGGTAAGTTTTTTTCATTAGTGTGTTATTTTTAAACCCTAAAACTGAATGAAGCCCTGAAAGCAGATATCATAACAATAGTTCTCTCTTTGGTTTCCTCAAGAAAGTCTTTACCTAAAAAAGACTGAGCCCCAAAATACATAAAGCAAAAACTAATAGTACTTGAACTAAAAAGCAAAACGGAGACAGACTTATAGAGGGAGGGCAGACAACAGGTAGTGGGGGGTGGGGAGTTAGGGAACAGAGGGATTGAACAAAAAGGAGAAAGGACTCGTAAACATGGACAACGGTGTGGTGAGTGCTGAGGGGGAGGGTGTAAGGGCCTAAATGGTCACAGAAAAAAATACAATAAAGATCGAATTTTAAAAAAACTAACAGCACTGCAAGAGAAACAGGCACTTCAATAATAGTTGGAGACTTAATACCCCACTAAAATTAAAGGCTAGAACTAGGCAAAAGATCAACAAGGAAATGGAAACCACAAACAACACCGAGGACCTGACAGACACTGAGCGGACGCCTACAGACACCTAGTACACACCTACAGAAGGCTCCCCCTAACAATATAGTGTGCACTCTTCTCGAGCACACATGGGATACGCTACAGGTACACCATAAGCTGGGTCATAAAACACGCTTCAATAAACCTAAAATTATCAGAGTAATACAAAGTATATGCTCTAATTAGAATGGAATGGAGTTATAAATAAGTAACACAAAGAAGTTTAAGAAATTCACAAACATGGAAATTAAAACACACATTCCTAAATAACCAATAAGTCAAAAAGAAACCAAAAACAAATTAGGAAATACTTTGAGATGAATGAAAATAGAGACATAACATACCAAAACTTATTAGATACAGGTAAAGCAGTGTTTAGAGGGAAACTTGTAGCTATAAACACCTCTCTTAAAACAGAAGAGATTTCAAATACTTTGAGAGTTAATCAACCAGTTAACAAATCCACAAATATATCCTAGAGCTGGATTCCCCAGTCATAAGACCAAGCAACTTTTACAGTAATCACTTTTACTCAGTAAAGACACAGGTTATGAAGTTGTGTTACACAGAATGTCATGAGGCTAGCTATCCATGGAAGTTTTTGGTAGAACATAATTCTCTTCTTAACAATTTCCTAAATGAGGGAACTGAGATCTTATGAGTCAACAGGAGATACAGTTTTAAAAGACAGATTTTCTGAATTTGAGTCTAGTAACTTTTCTGCTACGCAAATAACTAGCCTTGTGAATGAATGTAAGTTTTTCATGGCTTATATTTATATGCTGTAAGCCAGGAAATTTTTGGATTACTGCAGCCATTCTCCTTTTTTGATGTCCACATGCCTCTCCATGTGCACATCAGGCACTGCAAATTCATTATGAAACTCATCAAAAGGGCCAAACCATTTGTCTTCTCAACAAAGCATTTACTGAAAGATTCCAAAGATAAGATAAATGATCTCTACTGTCTCCAGTAAGATTAGAGTGGGTGAATTTGGGGTGGGGGAGGGAAAGGAGGTAACATGGTAATGAGGAGAAAGTGAGAGAAGCAAGGAAAAATTTTGGATCCTAAACGCATACTGAGTTATAGAAGACTGGATCATGTTGACTTGGTGACCAGAAACTCTGACCCTAGAAAGACAGGGGGACAGAGACCATCTCCTTGCTCATCAAACAAGATCTCAGAAGTCAAAGCAG
Organism: Mormoops blainvillei; assembly: GCA_004026545.1. Lineage (NCBI taxonomy): Eukaryota > Metazoa > Chordata > Mammalia > Chiroptera > Mormoopidae > Mormoops > Mormoops blainvillei. The sequence continues at coordinate 310,455 of PVJD01000089.1, read as the reverse complement.
TGAATAAACTGAGTTTCAAAAGCAAACAGTCTTTGATTCAAGTGTAAAATCTGCAATTAAAAAGTTAATTTTGAATTATTTATAGACTTACAGAAAGTAGCAAAAATGGTAGAGTCCCATATAGCCTTCACCCTGCCTCCCCCAAGGATGACATCTTACACAGCTGTTGTACAATATCAGAACCATGAAATTGGCATTGGTACATTAATGTTAACCAGACTACAGTCCTTATTCAATTTTGGTTTTTAACTCCAGGTAAGTAAATGTAGCCAATCTCTTTTATCCTTGGTTTACTTCTCTGGAACATGAAGGCATTAAGAGTAGCAACTTCATAATATTTATCAGTATTCAGTAAGATAGCAATAGTGTGTTGCTTACAACAGGAGTTGACACACAGTAAGAACCTGATAAATTACAGTATTTAATTATTAAAAAAGACTTTTGGGGTTTCTAGTTCTGCTCTGACATTTTCCTTGGGGCCTTTCTTACTACCCACTAATATAGAGATGTCATCTGCCACCTATAGTTCAACTGAACCCAAAGGACAAAAATACTAGAAACGCAACAAAAGGTAGCTTACTCTAAGGACTGAAAGGAAATCAAACTCAAAATTCCTTTTTAGGTGTGCATATGCCCTGATGTTTTTAACTTCATTTTTCCAACAGTGAAGTGACTCGGGTACTACTGACAATGCTTTTTAAAACCTTTGGGGAGAAAAGCAGCGAACCATCATCTAAGAATAATCTTATACTTTAAAGAGCTTTGCTTCCCCGTTGGGGGAGTGAGGGGTCGGTTTGGTTTTTTTGTTTGTTTGTTTCTTTTTCCTAATATAAGTTTTTAAGTCTTAATTAGGTTTTTTGAATCGAACAGATTAAATGCTAGCCTGGACCTCCACCCGGCCATAGTTTCCAAACCTATTGTGTCAAAACTCGAGGGACGCAAGACTCTTCAAAAGGTCAGCTCTTTCATAGGTTTTGACTAGGCCTTTCCGTGCACACAAGAAAGAAGTGCACATACAAATAGTTCCAGGCACAATCAAGACTCTCCACTCTGGAGCTACCATTCCCTCCCATCAACTGCTTTTGGAGCCCATCCACGTCCCTCCTGATTCAGCGTGACAGACATATGCCAGTACCCAGAGTGCTCCTGGGTCCTATCTCCTTCACAGCTACACTGTAAGGACACAAGTATTTATAATGGGGAAAGAAGAACTTCACTGGATTTTCCCCCAGCTTTGAAATTTTCAAACCCTGAAAATGAATTGAACTTTAAGGATTTTTTTGTTCTTTCTCTTTCATTTCTTTATCCTACTTTTTTTCTTTTTGCAAATTGGCTACATTTTCAAAACCTGCCACCCACAAACAATCTGAAACACTAAAGTATCTGCTCTGTTTCTATCAACAGACATTATTTGGAATCACTTAAAAGGACAATAATATGTCCACTAATCAGCCAAACAGCTAGAGTAGACATATTCGTTTCATTTTTATTCTCAGACCTCTCTTCCATTGTCTTAAAGTCAGACCAAATAAAAATCAGATTTGGATAGTTTCAGCTCTGGTTTTCAAATTGAGGCAAGCATCTCAAACAAAGTGATCTCCAAGGAAATCATTTGGTGTTAACTAGATCATAGGAAAATAATTTAACAAACACAGGACTTGATCCTCTCCAACTACCACATATTATCAATTAAGGAGCCTATATGCTTTAGTTTCCCAATCTCAAGATGTATTTTTAATTGGATCAAAGGAAAAACTTGGAGATGTAGAAAAGCAACTGATTTTTTATTTTATAAAACATACCAAAATAATCAAAACCTGATTTTCCACCTGAATTAAAAAGATGTCTTAAGTTTTGTGGGCCACAGTCCTCTGCCCAGTTCTAGCCCCCCTTTCCCCAACTTAAACATGTTTCCCTTAATATTACTTCTTTTTTCCTATCCTGGTGTTATGCAAGATTCGTGCTTACTTTGGCAATGGAAACAAAATAAGAAGAGCCACCCAGAGTTCTCCATTCCAAAGGGAGGAGCTTCCCAAGAAAAGCAGAGTGTTGTTGTGGCATTTCCTTTCTGCAGTGCCGAAGAGAAAACAGCATTCTCTAGCCAGGAAATTTAGTACCAATGGTGGGAGGTGAGGTGGGGAGGGGCTCCAGACTGAAATACCTATTAGAACCATGAATGGCAGGTGTGGGCAGAGACCATCTGCTTCACGATCACTTAGCGCCTGTAAAAAACAGGAATTGGCTAACTACATACATACGGGTGTGTGTGTGTGTGTGTGTGTGTGTGTGTGTGTGTGTGTGTACGTACATATCGGGGGACAGGTAAGTAGGCCCAATACACAATAAGAAAAGATGCTTTTCAAACACAAAATACAAGGTAAGAAGATGCATTTTATTTTAGAGAGAGCCCAGCAAAAACCAAACTCTCAGATTGAGAAAGTGAACCTTGACATTAGTTCTATCATTAAAATCCTCACTAAAATGGCCACTGGGCCTAGGTGAAAGCTTTAAAAATTTAAAATTTAAGGAGAGGCTTATATGCTTATACAAGAAAAACAAAGAGAGGCTTGCATATAGGATATCCGTTTCAATGAGGAAGAGTGAACGCCAAAAACAGTATAAGAATTAAGTACTCACATAATAGATCACTGTGAGCAAAGCTCTCCTGCAGATGTTGGAGTTAGTGATCTAAGCCTCACACTTGGAAAGGTTGTGTGACTGAAGCCATGATATATAAAGCAAGACCCATGCGCCAAAGTTTTGATTTAGCCAAGAAAACGTGGCTGTTTTTGTTGGGTGGAAGAGGCATTTTTTTTCTCCGAGCGAAGAATTACGGTAAACATCTGTTAACCATGCCCACAGAAGGGGTGATTGTTTTCACCCAAGGTCATTTTAAAGGAATAAATGTAATTAATAAAACCACACAGTAGTAGTATCCAACCTTCCAATAAGTCTGCTTGCTACGATCCACATACCTGTTTATTAAAGAAGCACTTATTTGAGAAAGTTTCCTGACATTGCCATTGGTACTTCTTGGGAACCACTCATGTGGGTTAAGGATTTTCTGTCTCAAAGGATGCTTAAAAATACTAGTGGACTTCACTTCTTATCTCACTCCTTAGGTAATTATTTTCAAGAGAATTCTCTTACTCTATTGGCAACGTCTTACTATAATATATATATTATTTAGGTAACTAAATATCCATTTTTTCTTTCTTTTTTAAGATTTTATTTATTTATTTTTAGAGAGAAGGGAAGGAAGGGAGAAAGAGAGGGAGAGAAACATCGATGTGTGAGAGATACATCAATCTGTTGCCTCTCACATGCCTCCAGCTGGGGACCTGGCCCACACCCCAGGCATGTGCCCTGACTGGGAATCGAACTAGTGACCTTTTGGTTCACAGGCCAACACTCAATCCCCTGAGTCACACCAGCCAGGGCATTTTTTTCTTTTTTTAAGTTAATGTTCCCATGGGTTTACATCGCACATAAAAGTCCCAGAGTATATCTCTGTCTTTTGAAAATGACTATAAGAATTCTTATAATCCAGAATGGTTTGGTTTTTTAAAAAACTCCTTATTTGGTTTGTTCTTTTAGGAGAAAGGAGGAGGTAGAGAAACTGAATTATTCAGGCTGACTGTCATTCAAATCTGTCAAATTAGAGCTCAAAACATCATTTTACCTTTGAACAACTGACTCTCAGCCCTTCCACAATGGGAGTCACCTTGGATTATTTTTAAATGTTCCCAATTAAGAGGAAATAATCAAATTCATAAAATCCCACCTTCCACTCTGAGTTAAGCAAAGTTCTGCTCTATCTACAACATCAGAAGGGTCATCTAGACTTAGAAAAGCAAGTATTGATAAACTAAGTGCTACCACTCAATAAAGCTAAAAAACTGAAGTCTCCTATTTCTGATCTATTGTCATGCCAATACGATCAATCAACAAGATGCTATTTCCCATGAACTGAGAGCACAGCAATACAGGAAGGTCAGTGAGTTTATTGAAAAACACTAAATTCATCAACTCCATTTATTCCAATGGTTGCAATATTGGCAGTGTCCCGGATATTGGATCAGCTTTAAGGGCACCTCAGGAGCCTGGGGATGGTAGATGTCAGTGTTTCCACTTTTCCAATGAGTCCTCAACAAATACCGATTAAACGCCTCCTAGGGGCCAGTTACTGAGTTCTGTGTGTATGCATGTGTGAATGCACACAGGAGGGTATGTATGCACAGCAGGGAGGGAGTGAAGGGCAAAACACTGTCTTTTGAATGCTACTATATATCTGATAGAATCTTGAGGGGCAATTAACTCAAATTTCAGTGTTTTCTGGATCTGAAAAATTATCCTTGTGTTTATTTGTTTGTCCATTTTCTGTAAGGCTAAGTGTCATGTGCCAAATCAAGGAAGAAGGGACGCAGAGATGGAGCGGGAGCACGCAGTGTTTCGGTACCCAAACTGCCCTTAAGTAATGAATCCTTAGACAAGAAAAAGAAGGGACTACAAAAGCCCAATTTTATTTAAAAACTGTCAAGGTCTTAAAGAGTGAGCCTTAAAGCAAACCCACTTATTCCCCAACACAGTCAAGATTCATTCCTACAAGTCACCCAGTATCAGAGGCCACTGTGGTGGGAACTGAAATACAGCCATGTGCTGCTACACTAAATTATGCTTAAATAAAAATGTGATGCATCCATCATAATTGTGCAATAGAAGGATTAAATCAGCTATAATTTTCAAGCTTTAAAAGAAAATTCCAAGCTTTAAAGTATATTCCTGGTGAAAGATACTGTGATGAATGTCATAATAAAAAATTCTGGAGGAAATAATTCTTTACCCTTTTACATTTTCCTTAAGAAATGCATCATTTTAACCTAGTACATTTCAACATACTTATCCATAAATGTAAATTTGTTTTGATAAGAAGAGCCTTTTAATCCAAATTGCACAGTGATGCTTCCACAATGATCTGTTATAACTTAGTAATCAGAGTTAACAGACTGCCTAATTAACCAAGTCATCATTTGCCAAGATCCAAATATGGGATGAATTGTGGGCCAAGGAGAAAATATGATGGACATGAAAATTATTAATTCAGGGAAGCATTAAAAGCACGGGGAGTTAAAGTTCTTTGCTAAATCTTACCATCTTTAATAGTCTTAATTTTATAATATAAGTAACATGTGAATGTAAAAATATATATTACATTCAGGGAGTATTAAAACATTTAAAAATCAACTACTTATTGATATAATTAACTTTTTAAAGGCTTTTACAACCCGTGAAGTAAAATATCATAGATGCCTTCCTATAATAATAGTGAGTAACATCCGTTGAGTGCTTAGTAGATGCCAGCACCATATTTACTGTTTCATACGGACAAGAAGTTTACTCTCCACATAACCCTTAACCCTCTGAAAAGGGCTCTTTTTTTATCTTCAGGTATTAGATGTGAAAACCAGGCTTCAGAATATTTTTTGCTCATAAGAATATATAAAGAAACCAACCATATTCAATCTTTTCAAAAACCTTAGGTAAGTATTATTAAGTATTCTATAATTTAACTCACCAACATTTTACCCATGGAAGCTTCATCCATTCATTTATTATGTACTTAGGAGACAGAAGGCTGAGGGAACCTGAAAGGCACCATGTGCCTAACCTGTACCAAAATCTTTCATCTTCAGCTTACTATTCCTACCACTAACATCACTGATGTATCCTAAGAAGACATGTGTATTTCAACTGAGCTAAGACATTTATGAGCCAATTTCCCTAGGTAATTTAAATGTAAATCCACGTACAGGATTTAATCTGAGGAGAGATGGTGAATCCACCAATCTGACCATCTTCCTCTTAGTTACTTGGCAACTCCTATTCATCCTTCCAGGCCCCCACCAGGTCTCATTGCTTCCGTGAGCCCTTCCAGTTTCCCTCCTCCCAACCACACACACACAATGCACCAGTATTCTCGTCGCTTCTCCATCACTGTATTATAGCTGACCTTTCTGTCAACCTTGCAGGTATAAGTAAGTTGAAATCAAGGATCTTGCCTTAGGACCTAGAATAGTAATAAATGGTAGATAAAAGGTTGGACAGAAGGATAGATGGGAGGAGCGCAGCAATGAATGAACTCCTGGCTCCTTCAGGGCAGTCATGTATAAGTATACTGAGGCACAGCCCATCTCCCAGGTAGTGAATATCACTGGAGACGTCCAAGTATCAAACAGACAGCTTCATGGGGAGAATCTCAGAAGGTACTCAAGTGTGGTTAGCTGCGCTGTCTGATATTCAAAGGTACCTTCCAACCCTATAATCCTATGTATTCACTGTGCATCATCAGTACAGTGCCTTACAGGATACACATGCACAACTGCATCTCCTAGAATTCTGTCCCCATCTTCTGAAACCAGCACCCTTTTTATTCCCTTTCCACTGCCTTTTGTAGGTGGAACACCAACCACAAACATCATCCAGGACTCTAGTGACCCACTGCAAGCTGTGCACACTTTGGCATCCACCTCCAGTTCGGCTCCAGCCCCAGAGAGTAATTCAGTGACAGGTAATCCCACACACTGGATTAATCACAGGACTGGGAAGATCCAAATACTACGACAGCTGCTAAGATGCAGAGGGCCGACTGTATGCATTGCTCTCTGCCATTTTAAATAGGGGACTTGAACATCCGCAGATTTTGGTATCCACAGGGGTTTTGGAATCGATCCCTCATGCACAGTGAGGGATGGTTTAATTTTGGGGGTAGTTAAAAGTTATATGTGGATTTTCAACTGCACAGGGAGTTGGCACTCTTAGCCCCTACATAGTTCAAGGGTGAATGGCAACTCTTCTTTGTGCCTAAGCTGGTCACAAGTAACCAAAGAGGCGTACACATAGGTGGGCTCAGCATTTTAAACACAGGCCCTAAAAACTGTCTGCTGTTTAATAAGAAGATACTGATACTTCAAATCCTATAGGTAAAAATTGCATATATGAGGTCCCTGGCAACTAGTTTTTATATAGTTTTTCAATATATTATGTGTGTATGTGTATGTGTGTGTGTGTGTGTGTGTGTGAGAGAGAAAGAGAGAGAGTGTGTGTGTGTGTGTGTGTGTATACATATGCACACATATATATGTGCCCCAGGTACAGACTGATGCTTTAGGAAGGAGACCTTGCTTATTACACTTTTTCACACAGGTGATTGAGTGGAACAAATCAATTGCTGGGTGGTCAGAGGCTAATACAAAATAAAATGAGGGCTACTGAGATGAGGTTAATTAGAATAAAGTACCAGAGAAAAATGACTCAAAGATCTAGAGAAAATGTCTTACCAGGCACATCCAACTAAGGATAGAAGAATGTCAATTAAGTGGGGCTGTCCTCATTCTGAATCACATTGGGACACTTTTATTCCCATTGCTCTTGTACCAGCAAAAAAGAATCAAAGCATCTGAAAGAGTCTAGTAAGATCAAACAGGCCCTGCTAGATGGCATTGAAGTATAAAGGCTCAACATGCGGCATAAAAAAACAGTCCCAGGGTGCCTGCAAATCAAAACCATAGGAAAATGCTTACATGGTGAAGACCATATGGCATAGTGGTTAGGAGCCATGGTACCAGGGGAAAGGTGGCTAGGTTCAAATCCTACCTCTACTTTAATAAGCAATGTCTGAGGGAGTCATTTAAATTCACTTATGCCTCAGCTATCTGCAAAATGAATTTTTAGAACGGTACCTCTCTCATAAAGTTGTTTCGAGTTAATACATATCAAGTGGATTTGTGTCACCGTTAATGGATGATTTGGGACAGATACAGACCAAGGCAAGGCATGGCCTCTCTTGATGAGAACATTCAGAGTTGGCATTGAGAAATTCCACCCCAGCACATCTCAACCAGACTCACCTGGCACTGAGGGGCCAAACTGGGCATGAACATGCAGCCACATTTCAAACTATGAGAGAAAATGCCCTCAGAAGGCTCCCAATCTTCCACCCTGATACTAAGGCAGAGGGCGCAGGGATGAGGGTCCATAAGGGCTGTTCCGGGCTGCCAAGTCCACCACCGAATGGGCAGCACTCAAGTCTTGCAGCACGTGGGTCTGCTTCCTCTTCTGTAACTGTTGTTTTAGTTTCTGAGATGATATTTGGAGATGGAGTGCACCATGTTTTCAGAGATGTAACAGGCAAGTTCTTTGCCACTCTGTAGAATATCAGTCTAATACAATTTTTTCCAGGATTATTTGTATCACTTGACTGAAACTCACTGAATTTTACCTTTTTCTTTACTAAAAAGGCTATTAGAAACCAAAAGTGATGCCTATATCTTAACTATTTTCTTTATTTTTATAAGTTGAGAGGGTATAAATTATAAATTAATAAAAATCTGTCACTCTTTGCATTTCTTCGATAAGCCTTGCTATTCCATTAACATGTAAATAATAGTATGTGACTTGACGTAGTTCATCTTTTACCAGCAAAAGTTAAGGGATGTAAAGACAGACAAAGCTGTTCTCTGAGTCAGTTTTCACATGACAAATGACAAGGAACAGTGCACATCAAGCACATGTGTCTGAAACAGCACGGAAACAAGAGATACACCATCCTCTATAGGCACATGAAAGAAACAGTCAATCTGCAGAGACTTGAGTTTTCTTTCAAAAATAATACATGAATTATCAGGACAGAACCTCAAGTGCACAATGTTTCAAAAATAAGAATTTTCCAGAAATTTAAGACATGGTCTCTTGTGGGGCAGGAGGTGAAACCAGCTCTGATGGACAAAATGTATCCTTAGCCAGGCGACTTAAGGAGATTGCAAGCACCCTAGATTCTGAATTTCCAAGGTTTTGTAGATGCGGGTCAGGTTCCACTCATTGAGCCATCCCTTGAGGTTTATCACTTACATTATTTGAAACAAGTCATAAACAACAATCAGCCAACATTCCACCAACATGTCAACAACAAGTATAAAACAGATCACCCCGCTGCTTCTTCATTTTGTATTTTTTAAAGTGAATTTAGTGTGTGAAACATGAACACATATAATGGGGAATTAAGGCTCTTCACAATGTTTACCACTTTATACCGAAGACTGCAAGAAAGTGCAACGTAAGTTTTGTCAGTTTAACTCCCAACACACTTTGCTTATGTCTCTAAGTCAACAGCATGGTGTTCTGTTCCAGACCCTGTGCAAAGTACTACACCCATATCATCTCATTTAATCCTTGCACTAACGCTATGAGCTATTGCGCCTGCCTCGAATAAGTAAAATGAGGCCCAGAGAAAGTAATTTGTCCAAGAACAAAGAGTCAGTGAATGAGAGTGTTGAGAACTAAGCTAGGAAATCCAATATCCTTAATCATCTTGTACCACTCACAGTACGTGTTAGGCCCAAATGGCAAATGATTCTGCCTTCATGGGAAAGGTGACATATAACCCATTCTGGATGGGGCACACGCAGTGTCAAGATGTGTGCAGTATATAGTGGAAACTCCAGAGAAAACCCAAGGGTACTATCCTATTCCTATAATTAAAAAGTTTTATTTCTTCTGTTACTCTCTCAACCAGAAACTCACAGGAAAATTCCCAGATATATTCTGTACACAGTGTCTGTAGGCATGCCTACCATATCCTGGCTTTATCCGCCATGAGGAAGCCATCCTAGATCAGAAAGACCATCCTTCCCCTTGCTTATGACCTGGTAGAAAGGCACATTCAGAAAATGACAGGTGCTGCAATAAATGGAACAAACAAGAAGGTTGGATGGAGAATAGTGAGAAGGGAGAGGAGGGAGATCTCCCTTAATGTGGGTGGTCAGGAAAGACCTGTCAAAGAAGTAGATGTTAAACTGAGCACTGAGGAGTGAGAAGGAGCCCTGAGACACACAGAAATTGTTTCAGGCAGAGCGGAGATGGTCCAGAGGCAAGAAAGATTCATGGCATCTGAGCATGAACATAGTATCCAAATAAAATATTGAAAACCATATAGCAATAGCTCAAAGTTGACAACGGTCTTTTGAATAGGCAAGAGCTTCTAGCCACTCTCTCCACAGGGTCAACTACCTAATGAAAACAAAGCTTATGTTAAACACTCTTGTCTTTTTACTTCACCTGTTCTTAAAATTTTTTAATTGTGGTAAAAAACACATAACATAAAATGCACCACTTCAAACATTTTTAAGTGTACCTTCCAACAGTGCTAAATAGTTAATGCATTTGCATTGTTGTGCAACCAATCTCTGGAACTCCTTTCATCTCATTAGCCTTAAGAGACTCTTGATGGGTACTAATAAAGTCTGGGGGTCAGTCCCCACAAACTCATCAACTCTGATATGTCATAGGCAGTAAATCACTGCAGGTTCCTATCAATAGGTAGTCTACCTATACTTATCATCACCCAACAGTGCTCAAAAACTCGACATATGGCTATACTCATGTGGTTGCTACCACTCCTCAATTTCTGGGACACAGTGCCACCCAGGGCCGCCCATGGGCACTGCTGACAGTCTGTGCAGATGGCACTGCTGTTTGAGGACCATTCCCAGGAAGACCTGTGGGGCCCAAGGCCTGCACTGCAAACTCAGCATAGAGGTAGGACCTGGGATGAGGCAGGAAATCAACATCACGTAGCATCAGCCTGTATGAGTGAAACTCTACAGAGTTTCAGATTATCATCAGCAATACTGTCTTGAAAGCAGTGAATTCTGCTTGCTAGGCATGCCCATTGTCTGAGTAAGTTAATTAATTAATTAATTTAATTAAATAAAAATTGAAAAAGAGCTGCATACCTCTTGGGGGAAATTGTCAAAATGGGAACCAGAAATCAAAGTTCTGTTTAGCAGGGCTGACCAGTTGCATACATTGCCACAGTGGCCTTGAAGGTAAGCATCAACGCCACCTCCCAAGGCTCTACTTAAATACAAAGGAATATTAGGCAAGAAGCAACAGACCAAAACATACATTGTCTACCAGTAAAACCACCATCAATGAACCAGCCAAAGGATGATGAAAACTCCTAGAAGACAGGAATTTCCGCCACATTACCCGGGGAGCACAGCACAATGCTGGTATTTGTTGCCTACCAGGATCGGGGCTAAGCTCTTTACAAGCATCATCTCACTAACTCTTCACAGGAGCTAGCTCTTATTTTTATCCCAATTTCCTAGATAAGGAGGCTGTGGCCCAGACAGGTCAAGTATATTGCCCAGGGTCAGGCAGCTAGGAAGTACAAAAGGTAGCATTTGAATCTAAGCTGATCTCACTTCAAAGCAATCATTCTTAACCGTATTGCTAACTGTATAAGGATATAGCAAGCATCCAATAAGTGTCAGAGAATGTATCAACTACCACGTTTCATGGGCACTTATCATATGCCAGTATAGGCAGAGAATATATTTTGAAGCATAGGAAAATCTCATTCTACTTATTCCAGGAGGTGGAAATTTTCACAAGAATAATATACAGGCCAATCTGGAATAGAGAAATTGGACAGGGCTCACTCACTTGTTTCCCCCATCCTCCAAAGAAAGGTTTCAGCAGAGTTATAGGGGGCAGAAAATCACATAGATGCAGAGCAGAGAGCACTGTCCAGTCTTTCAGGGACAGTGCAAAGAAGTAGTGAATTCCCCAGCACACACTGGGAAGAGCAGAATTGGGTGTGAGCTTGCAGGATGCCAGGACCTCATGCTGGTACTCAGACTTTAACAAGAGCTTAATATCCAGAGGACAGTAAATCCAATAGAAAATCCAGTAGTTTAAATTACGGTTGATCGCTCTCTTGAGAAAGAAATTTATTTCTCAGATTTGCCGTGGTACATTCAGTAAGAATATTATGGTCCTAAAATATTTACAGAGATATGTATCTCTGCTGAGAAGTAAAGAAGCCGAAATTTTAACACGTAAAAATTCAAATAAGACATTACACATGTAAGTCAATGGAGGACAAGGCATTTCATTGAAAATAAATAAAAATTAAGCATGTAAGAAACAGGGATATCATGATCTCGTGTGAGTAACCACAGTTGTTGCTCGGTAACCATTTCCCTTTTCTTCATTATTACTAGACTCTGTAATTTATCTGGGACAACAGATTTCTCAGGTCTAAGGATATACTTCTCGAACGCCCTCCTGTTAGCGGTGGCAAAAAGGATGTAAGTAGAAGTCACTGAGTAAGACTTCTGAGAATGTTCTTTAGGAGGCAAAGTTCTTTAAAGGCGCATGCCTCGGCTGGAAGGACCACATTTTGTCCCTTGCACTTTTGCTTCTTCCTTTCAGGATACAGAGGCAATGGCTGGAAAGAGAGCAGCCATAATATGACCTTGAAAATAAAGCTACACTTGAATACGCAGGCAGAGCAAAAAGAAAGCACCAACTGCTCTCCCCCAGACGTCTTTCACAAGAGCGAATAGACAACTAATTTTTGAATTAATATAATGCATCTCTGTTAGTGGAAAACAATTCTTAAGTGATATAATAATATGAAACAAGTCTGAAGACCATACTACTATTTTTGTAAGGAAAAAAACAGAAGAAAATTAATGAACTGGGATTCTGATTACCAAGCTGTTTGTTTAAAGTATGACTTCCCTTCATCATGACTAGTCCAGAGAAGCGTATTTACTGAAACTGTCTTTAATGTTTTGACATGCAAGACTTATGAAATTCAAACATACTTGTAGACATTCAAAGCACTATTACTTATTAAGGCCTATATTAAAGGTGAAAGATCTTAAAACACTCTCAGATTATGATGATTAAAGGAAATTTAATCACTCCTCATCGGCATTTGATCTTTAGCCTGCCAAAATCTATCTGATGAACTCTTCATCCACGTTGGTACTACAAAGACATTTCAACAGCTTGCCCATCAACTGTAAGACAGAAGGAACGTACAGACAAACCAGAGCACTCAGAAAAAAAGAGAGTTCTCCCCACACTCTTGAAGCTCTCGAAAGCTCAGTGTGATTAAAAAGGCGAAGAAGCACACTCCTCTAGGTGAACCAGAACGACTGTGTAAGGAGTTTCATATACATTCTATCTTGTTTCACCCTTACGGCTATGCCCACGTGCTACTATGGGCAGGTATTTTTCTATTCACATCTCTTCTTGATAAATGGTTTGCTCAAGATCACAAGGGCTGATACCCAGTGAAGTATCCTGTTTACAGGTCATATGTTCCCTTTTGATGCATTAGATCAAGAGTCAGCAAACTAATATCTGGCCTTTGGGTCAAATATGGCCCACTGTCTGTTTTTGTAAATAAAGTTTTATTGAAACAGTCATGCCCTTTTGCTTACATATTGTCTATGGCTTCTTTGGTGCTACAACAACAGAGTTGACTAGTTGCAACGGAGAATGTATATGGCCCAGAAGGTTGACAATACTTACTATTAGCCCTTTATAGATAGTTTGCCAAACTCTCTATAGAGAGTTTTAGGTCAGCTCTCCAAAAACATGATCCAAGTTATGGATCCTGTTCTTAAGAGGCAATAAAGTTATCATGGAGTGCAGCTTTGAAATCCATGCTTAATAATGGAGCATCCCTTTACCGTCCTAGCAATTCCCAAATCCACTACTGTGTCCTCTGCAAAAGTGGATGGCAATTTTACGTAGTACACAATATTAGCGTAGTTTGCCTCTTACCATTTAATGTGTCTCACAGCCATAAAAAGCCTGGAGGTCACTGGTTGGAGGCACCCATAATGCCACAGGACTGCCACACACAGAGGGACGCTGACAGCAGAAAGAACAGAAGAGGGTAAGTAAACATGGCAAATTGTGACACTTCACAATTGTATGTATACATGTATATATAACAACACAAGAGGGGATCCCCCCAAAAAATTTATTTATAAAAAATTGTGTATTTATTCTTACATGTTTAAACTTCAGTCATCTTCAAAGTACTCTCCATTTGATGTAATATACCTATGGAGACTTTTTTCCCACTGCTCAAAACAGTTTTTGAAGTCGTTGAATTGGATGCCTTTTAGTGCTTCTGCCACTTTGTTTCACCTCTTCCACATTGGCAAAATGTTTCCCTTTAAGGACTTTTTCCATCCAGAAAAACAAAAAAAAGTCACCTGGGACGAGGTGAGGTGAATAGGGAAGGGTGGGGCATGGGGATTCATGCCAGTTTTGGTCAAAAACTGCTGCCTCGGTGTGGTGTGGGCAGGTGAGCTCGTAAATCACCCATCATGAAATAGGCAAATGATCTGAAAGAGACTTCAAAAAAAATTGACTGAAGTCAAATGCAGCCTCTCACAATAACACCAGCTGGTACACTGATAGAGATGGGTTCCTAGAACACTCACGTAGCCAGAGAAGCCTGTACTCCACCTTCCAAAAGATAATTCCGATTTTTCCAGGGTTCCCCCTTGTAAATATATATACACTATGTATAACACATGTAATACACACACAGTAAGTACATGTAGATATATAACAGACATATCGCAGCACGTATTTTGTTCTTTCTCCTCTGGCATCAGCATTTCATCAATCCATAATCTGAGCTCAGCATTATAGGACAGCAGAACTTGTGAAATGTTACACAGTCGAGTGCAACCGCCACTCACTTGGAAAGTTTGGTTCCTTGAACTTTTATCATTTCTTATTTTTTAGGATAAATTCTCATAACGACAATGTTATCTCTTCCTGAGAAATAAGGACAGGGTATCCACAGGTCCAAATGATGATTTACTTTGGGTTCTGGTCTTTCAGTCTCTCAGGGAATCCAGCAGAGTGACTGAGAGGAAACACACACACACACACACACACACACACACACTCTACACACACATGTGCAAAACGCCGCTTGCCACAATTCACAGTTCTTTTCCAGTTATACAGAAGGAAGCCACGGCGCAGCCTTCTTGGGGAAACAGTAAGCCTGCACACATGCTCGTGCTAAAGCTGCCAGCTTTCATGGCTTAGCTGAATTATTGGGATATTTACCAAATCCAATTCCAAGTAAGCCGAAGTTACTGACATATAAGTCAACTCATCCTCAAATAGTTGCAATTTTTGTGACTAGCAGCCAGTAGCAAAGTTTTGCATACCAGGCCTTTTCTGCACAGGTTCTTGGAAGAGGTTGCCACCTCTGTGGCACTCAAGATGACAGGAGAGGCTCTGTCAACAGGGAGGTGAAACTACATAATGAGTAGGAAGCATGATCTCTTCAGAGACTCTGTGTGTGTGTGTGTGTGTGTGTGTGTGTGTGTGTTGTTCTCCTTCAACAGTAAGCACAGATAAAACTCCATGAAGGTATGTGTTTTCTAATCCAGTCAGACAGAGAAGTGGAAACCGAAAAAGAGATGTACGAAGTTGAATGATTTGAATAGTCATGCACCTCTGGAAACTTTGTGGTTTGCCTGTCTATCAGAGCTCAGAGAAGGGTCAGGAGGCGGCGTTCCCAGTGAGCGCCCCTTCTTGGTAAGAGATGGCTTCAGGCCAGATGAGTCCACCCGATGATTTCTAGGTATCGGTTGTCTACGTGCGTGTGAACTCTGCCAAATATATTACAGCTTAAGAATGCTCATTCTTATATGAGTTTGACATGATATATTAGCATTACTGATGAAGAGTATGATAAGAATGCATCAAAAATATTTTTAAAGACAATTTCAGTTGGCAAAGGGTATACTTGTTCAAACTTAATTGGTGAACTCAGTGATGAGCAACTGCCACTACAGGCAAGAAGACCACTGTCATCCATTTACCAGAGCAAGGAGAGAACAAAGTTAATTACATTGTTTTCCATGTATTTACACTTGCTTCCTTTTAGAATCTATATTTTCCAAACGATGTCTCTGACATTCCGTGCTTTTGCTCCTCTTAACAGAAGCTATCAGCTCTGGGCTCCTCATGGGAAAGTCAGTAGATCATCAGCGCAAAGCAACGGGAACACTCTTCTACCCTTTATTATCTACTTTTAAAATGTTATAAGCCAGTAAACTATTTAATTTATGAGCCACGTTAATAATTTACTCACATTTGATCGCAGGTTTCACAAACAGGGTTTCCAGGGATGTGGAGGATAATTTGTAGGTCTGGCTTCTTTCCTAAAGGGGCACTATCTAATGTGACACTGTAACATGACATCAGTGGTGGGGCACATTAATGACCAGACTCCATGATGTGACTGTCAGCCTATCGCTCCAGTGAGAAGCCAACTGGCTTTCATTTCAGTACACGATGCTCAACTAATTATTCAGACAGCGACATTAATGAGAGCCCTCATGTTTATTTTCAACACACTAACCAGCGCTTAGCTGCTATTCATCTGAATTGGTCGCTAATTAAAATGTGTTTCATGAGTAGTACATCTGAATTCTGATGTAACAAAGGAGCACCAGAGAAAAATAAGGAACAGCTGATCAGAAAACCATCCTCGCCAGGTCAACTTTTATTTTTTTGTCTCAAATATTGTCAAGGACAAAGTGACAGGTAGTAGGAAATGCCATGAGTACCAAGAAAACTGAAAGGAATATTTTTAATCACATATGTCTATGGACAATCTTGACTTTTGAGTGAGGCCACTGGGTTGCAGTAAGACCAACAACAACTTTTGTCTCAAATAAACTTCGCTAACTTTATGATGCAGAATAAAGATTTTTTAAAGTCAGGTTTTCTGCAGAATGACAAAAACATTTGTTTGCTTTACTGTGCTTTTTCAACCTTACAAAAGTTTGATCTTCGATGACACTATCGCAAATACGATCTTCACAAACATCTCTAAATGTAATTTTTTCTAAATATAGTGTACAACTATACTACTGAGGGTTTTTAAAAAAGTGTTCTTTAATATCCTCTTATACATCTTGTTTCTACTCTACTAAACCTTGCAACCAAGTTCTTTCTACTTTAAATTAAATTTCTATTTTGATATGATAAATTTTGTCCTTCATTTAATGATAATTATAATCCTAAAATATTTATATGATAATTTAAAACAAATAACTTTTCAAAAAGGTGTGCTTAGATATACTAGAGGAACAGGAAAATTGAAAAATCTCCTGATGTGGTTTATTGTAAAATGTGCACTTTGAATTACATAACAGTGATTGTATGTCAACAAATATTCTATCTGCCATAATGGATCAAGAATTCTACTCAGTGCTGTGGATAACTTCTGATTTAAAAAAACAGGAAAATAAATGAGTCCACGTAGACCACTTTAAGAATAAAAATGTCATTGCAAGCATAATTTCTAAAGTATGGACAAGTATTTCTGAACTGACCATACAATACATCTGTGATTTTGGAATGCCAGAATATGAAAATGGCACACGGCATGTGGGAAGCAGGTTCAGATCTCAGACTAATTGTTAAAGTATATTTACACAAGTGTACAGATTAAGTGCCCCAACCCAGCATTACTATCTCCAAATGCTCTATTTCCATGGGTACCTGTTAGAGACAGGTTTTCAGATTATTGGCATCTCTGTGCAATTTATGTATGCTAAGCATACCTAGTAATACAAGAAAATTTGGTCGGCCCGTGGCACAGCCTGGCTCATGAAATCCATTTGTTTCATGGGCACACAGCTGGGATGTATTCCCCAGCTTCCCTCGCAGTTAGGTAGGGCCTTGTGACTGAGTACTGGCCCAACAGATGGAAGTGGACACATTACTTTCATTCTGACCCTGAACCCTCCTGCACCATCACGCTCTCTTTCTACCTTTGACTATGGGCCCGGAGGTCCGGAACACAACTCTTAGTTACTGCAGATGGTGAAGTCACTGGATGAAAGAAGCCAAGCTCCCTGAGGTACCACATGAGCAGAGCCAGGACCCTTGTTCCCCACCAGCCAGCACTAGACTGTGCAGCCTGAGAAATAAACCTGCACTGAGTTAAACCTCTGAGATTTAGAAATGTTTATTACAAGTGCCAGCATCTCTTACCAAATATATAGACCATTCTAATTCTCCCTGGCTCCAAAGTTACACTCGAATCTCCAGGCCACCATACATATGCAGAAGCACTGTGAATCTGGAAAAATTACTGGAGGCATTGTATAGTTGTGATTATCTGCTTCTCTAATTAAGCTAAGGGTAGAAAAGAGGAAAGGAACCAACCACTAATGCATTCCCAAAATGTATGAAGTGTATTTTCCTTACTTAATCTCCACCTAACCTTGCGAGGAGGTCTGATTCTCATTTTATAAATGAGGACGCTTCTAATAAGTGAAATACAAGCAAATGCCATGAAATGTATATCCAGTTGACATTTTCCCAGTTGGATATCTCTTGGCTTTTAATATCCAAATTATATAGAAAATGCTTATTTCTAAATCAAACATTTTTGGCTCTTACTAATAAAAGAAAAAATTCTAAGACATCCTCTAAAATGTAATACATTTTAAATAAAATGTGTGAGGTTACAATCAACTGGTAGAATATTAGGCCCTCAGTAGACGCTTTGATAGCCAGCATCACAGAGGGTATTGTCTCAGATGTTCTTGTTAATTTTTTTAAAAAGTCACATTAAAAAAACAAATACCCAAAAAACAAATGTATTTTGAAACTATATTAATGGTTGAGTAACAATGCTTTAGATATTTACATGCTTGATGTAATGATGTTGGCTATATATAAAGCGTTTTGTTATACTTTAGTCATATGTTAGAACAGCGTCGACAAACCTTTTCCGTAAAGGCCCGGCAGTGAATATTTTAGACTTTGCAGTCACGTGTTCTCCATTGCAACTGCTCAACTTTGCCACTGTACTAGGAAAGCAACCATAGGTGGTAAGTAAACAAATCGATGTTGTGTTCTGATAAAAGTGTGTGTACAAAAACTGGCAGTGAGTCAGATTTGGTCTGAGGGTCCTAATTTGTCAACTTCTGTTTTAGAGAACTGATGTGGGGGTTTTGTATGTTGACAAATAACATTATCATTTCTCCTGTGTAAAATAACAGATTTGGATCTGGTTAGCATTTCACCCAAGATATTTGATTGCCAGGAGTGGATTACTGATGTCCAGGGAGAGCAGCCTTAATTTGCCAAAGGTTCCAGAGACAGACAGTTGGCAGCACTCAGTTTTCATCTGAGGTCTAACTCCACTGCCCCATTCTTCCTTCTAAGTCATTCCACCTTACAGAGGTCTCATGGGTCCACATAAAATGCTTAAAGGCATCCCATGCCATTTTGAACAAAAATCCAAAAAGTACTGTACCAAAAAGAAAAAGCTGATGGTTTTTTCAGCCTGCACAGTCAAGTCCCTGTGTTAAAGTAATGTAGGAAATAGTTACCTTAAAGTGAGTTTATACTGCCCTGGCTGGTGTGGCTCAGTGAATTGAGCACCAGCCTGTGGACTGAAAGGTTGCCAGTTTGATTCCCAGTCAGGGGACATGCCTGGGTTGTGGGCCAGGTACCCAGGTGGGGGCGAACAAGAGGCAAGCAATTGATGTTTCTCTCACATATCGATGTTTCTCTCCCTCTCTTCCTCCCTCCTTTCCCCTCTCTCTAAAAATAAATAAATAAAATATTTTTTAAAAGTGAGCTTATATTAAGGTCTTCTTAAAAATAAAAAAGCAAACTAAATAATATGTCTATTTAAAATATCACTGCATGCTAGGAACAAGAAATAATCACCTCTAAAAGTTTCAAAATCAGGCATAAAATCTCCACAAATGAGAATTTAACAGGGTTCTTGGACCCAGGGGATGTTCGCTGTTAACCAATTTCAGAGTAGGAGCTATATGTCCAATAATAGAATATGGCAGCAATAATGTAGCAAATATAGTCCCCTATTATTCTCTCAAAAAGGTAAAGTTGTTGTAACAAATTTTTAGTTCACTTTTTTAGAAGGCAAAGTTCAGAGACATATACACAGAGAGATACTTTTTTAAAAAGTCTGTTTCCCATGAATGTTTATTATAGTAGTTAAGTGTACAAAATGGTTTGAGAAATTTTATGAATCTGTTTTACCTAAAATGTCACTCAAAACATAACAAAAGTGCTCTTCCCGCTGTTTTGGAGCCCATGGAAGCTGCTGGGAACAGGACTCTGTAACGACAAATGTGCCGGGAGGGCTGTGGTCCAAGGCCATTATTTCCGGCTATAAATAGGGTCCTAGGAACCAGAGTGAGCATACAGCTCACACAGCTCTTCTTAAAATTGAAGGTTTTTATGCTCGAGATGAAATGGAATTCTCTTCTAGGCAAGAGATGTGCTTATGCACACAAAGCAAAAAACAACATGGTGACTCCTGGTGGCAAACTGAACAAAGCCTGAACAAAACCAGAGTCATCTGGGGAAAGGTAACTCATGCTCATAAAAATAGGGGTATGGCTCATGCTAAATTCCAAAGCAACCATCCTGCCAAGAGCATTGGACACAAAATCTGTGAGATGCTGTATCCCTCAAGGATGTAAACTTACTGAAAAATAAATAAATGAAGTGGATTTGTCCTCTTGTAAAACAAACAAACAAACAGAGAAGTAAATGATAGTCCAGTCTGACAGAGAAATATTTTATAGTCATTAAAAATGATGCTAGGAATGGGCAAATATGTGCAAATGCTTGCTACAATACGACATGATATAAGCAAGACAGAAAAACTGTATCTACAATAGACCCTCAACTGTGTAAAACTATATGACAATAAAAAACAGAAAAAAAATTAATAGTGTTTGCCCTAGAGAGAAAATAATTAGGTGTTGTTTCTTGAGAATGTTTTATATTTTTCATTTTCTAAAACAAAGTATTTTCTAAAATATTGATTAGAGAATCTGAAAGTTAACTGAATTTCCAGAAAAAGACATTTTTTGCACATTTATACTCATTTATGAATGGCTTTTGATTGCCTTTTTTTCAAACCAGAGGTAAAGCAGACATTCAAGGTATCTCTCATGTCTGAAACAGCATTTTCAGGATCTTATGCACTCAAATAACATTCTTTGAAGCAACTCAACAGTCCATCTTACTTCTTAAAAGTCATCTTAATTTGATTCCATAAATAAATTAAAGTTTTATACTTCGAGCCATTAAAAAAATTGAATAATTTTGTTTCATACTTTAAGCCTTTAAAAATTAAGTAATTTTGGCCCTGGCTGGTGTGGTTCAGTGGACTGAGTGTCAGCCTGCGAACCAACGTGTCGCCGGTTCAATTCCTAGTCAGGGTACATGCCTGCGTTGTGGGTCAGGTCCCCAGTGGAGGGCGTGGGAGAGGCAACCATACACTGATGTTTCTCTCCCTCTGTTTCTCCTTCCCTTCCCCTCCCTCTAAAATTAAACAAAATCTTTCAAATAAATAAATAAATAAAAATTAAGTAATTTTAAAAGGTTTATTGCCTGAGGGTTATAGCTATAAATAAATTGCTTGATGCAAAATTATACTTTCTCCTCCGTCTTTTTTCCATGATGGCACACAATAATTTGCCTTTTAATAACTTAAAGTAATTCTGAGTTATTTTCTCATTAAAAACAAAGTATCTCTTGATCACAAAGCTTGGCATTTCTTAAACATTTACCTGAAATGAGCTGTCTGCTTTAAAAGTGGGATGGTAAGCTCCTGATTTACAGGTAAGTTCTGTGTTGGAGGGAGGAGACCTATTATGTCAGCTGGGAAAAGGGCACCATATTATCTTCACATTCACTCTTTTTCTGTGGAGGCTCTTTCCCAACAGCCAAAAAAACCCTTAACAAATGTGATCATCATTCATCATTGTTCTCTTTCCATCAATCAATCTCTCCCCCTCTCTCTTTCTCAGACATACACACACACGCACATGTACAAGCATTAACCCTGCACTCACTCCTGGCATGTACACCTTCCGTGGTTCCCCAGCACGCTTAGGATAGAAATCAAAACCTTTCCCTTGGCTCTGACACGGTGCTTGTGATCTGGCCACTGAAGATCTCTCCAGCCTCCAGCTCAACTACACATCTCCACTGGCCCCTCTCAATGAGCTTTGGTAAGGATCTGGGAGGATAGCAGAAAGACAGAATGATGAGGAGATGAAGATTCCAACTCCTTTCTGTGAACTACTAGGGTCAATCAGGTGGTGGGGGAAGAAACATATCTTAAAAAATAATAGAGCATTGTAACATAAGCACTTTTTATATAATTTCCTCCATGTAATTTTCCTGAGAAATTTCTCGTATTGTCTTCTGGATAAAAGAAAAACAAAACAGATTACTACACACACTAAAAATAAAAATCTTAAAAGCAACTTCATTTTTCTCCTTAAGACATAACAATGAGTCCACCAGGTACTCTGCAAGTCCATGAAAATGGCAAGTGCAAAGGTTTAGTTAGTCCTCATTACCACTGAACTCTTTTCTCCAAACTCATCAAGTCTAGAAGAAGAGAAAAATAAGGCCAAGTGCAGAAACAAATAGGTCCTACCACATGAAAGACAATCTGTGTGTAGTGAGACTAATTCACCACACAACGTAACATATTTCATTTTATGGTGAAAGGAAGGCAAGCTACAGCTGGCTCATCAACAAATCACCCTGCCGAAACCCAGAAAAAAGATGAGCTGTTTCTTGGATTTCAATAAAAGACATCCTACTCATAACATGCAAAAATTAAAGGCCTCGCAGGGTTAACACTCTTCTTGGAGAACAAAGGTATTTACTGATGAGCCGGTTACAAAGACATGAGGTGCTATGTTTCATTTTGCTCAAACCTCAGTGGTTAAAACCAATGTAACCTATTCTTCAGGAATAGGTAACTAATTCCATTTCATTTTCACATGATAACTAATTCCATTTCATTTTCTTCTACCTGGCATTTACATTGGGATTAACTGATTGTTTCTTGATCAATGGTTGTGATCAGAAGCAGGTACTTCACTTCTAATCGTGACAAAAAAGTCATCTGTGCTCCCTGTTCTTCGTCTCCCAAGACCATAGAGACCCCCAGTTTCCAAGTTTAGACAAATACAACTTAGTGGAAGTTCACTGAACACACACTGACAGGAAGAAAGACCATGTATACCTTTATAATGTTAAACTACGGAAACTTGTGGTTTATCAGTCACAACAGCTAGCACAACACATCCTAAACAGTATAGTGTATACCTGATTATACTCTTCATTAATATTTACCTTATATGGCTTCTGGTCAAGATGGTAGAGTAGGTAAATGATGAATGTGCCACAACCACATTAGAATTACAACTAACTACAGCACAACAATCATTCAGAACACCTGAACATTAATCCTGTAACTAAGAACATACAGAAAAAGCCACACTGAGACTGGTAGGAGGGACGGAGACACAGAATGGGCTGGTCCCGTACCCACATGTGGCAGTTAAAAATTGAGAGGGAGTTCTTAGCTGCAGAAGTTCACTCTAAGGAATGAAGGGTCCCAGCCCCACAACAGGGTTACAGTATCAGGACGTTAAGTCCCCATAACCGCTGGCTGTAAAAATCAGCACGGATTGTGGCTGAGTGAGACGGAGACTACTGAGGTCCCAGGCATTCCTCTTAAAAAACCCATGCAAAAGTTTACTTGGATTCACTCCCTCTGGACTCCAGTGTTAGGGCAGCAGCTCAAAAGGCACCAGGGAAATTTGGGGAGGAAATGAATCATCTGGCATCAGAGTGAGAGCTAGAGGGGTGGCTTTCTACCACACAGAAGTGCTGGCAAAGGTCATTGTTCCTTTTCTGAGCCTGCCCCCCCGTAGGCACAGTCTGGAACCAAGTCTGAACCTCCATCAGCCAGGCTCACACTCTTCATTCCACCCTGATGATTTCCTGACACTCCACCCCACCCATTTGCAGGCCCATTCAAGCCACTTCCAGTGGCTTTTCTATACAAATGACCTGTCTTGGCTCATGCTGCCAACTTTCCTAAAATCTCTCAAAGGTTCACCAACACCACACAAGCAGCATCTGACCTCTGTGTGGCTGGTACACTTGATATGTGGTGCCAGCCTGGGTACTAGTGGCAGCCAGCTTCACTTTGCAGCTCAGCCCCTCCCTAGGCACCTCCAAACCCAGCACAAATGGTAACCATCTGAAGATCACTTTGCACATACCAGGTGGTCCCAGGTAGGACACACAAAGCAAGTAATATAAGCCTACACCTCCCAAGAAGCTCCAGAGCCAACACACACGGTAGCCACCTTCAAAACACAACAGAGTACCACTCAACCACCTCCACAAACAATACAAAGTGTAAACTCAGCAACAGCCAGAGCCCCGCTAAAGTGAATCCTGCTCCATAAAGTCAACCCCTACGTAACAGTTCCTCAACTGTAGTCATTGCCAACCCTCACAATGAATCAGTCTGGAGGACAATCTCTCCCATTGACATCCAACAGCAATCAAAGCTCAACTACAATAGGAGGACACACACAACCCATACAAATGACATACCTGGAGTACTTGGCAAAGGTAACCAAGGAGATTGCACCACTGGTCCCCACAGAACATCTACTACATAAGGCTACTCTACCAAGACCAGCAGACATAGTAGTTCTGTCTAACACACAGAAACAAACACAGAGAGATGACCAGAATGAGGAAACAAAAACATGTCCCAAATGAAAGACCAAAACAAAACTCCAGGGAAAAAAAACTAAACGAAATGGAAACAAGGAATCTACCAGTGAAAAATTCAAAATACTTGGTTGTGAGGATGGTCAATTATCTCAGTGAGAATGTCAACTAGGAGATAGGAAACATAAACGTAGATATAGAAAACAACAAAAAAAGAATCAGTCAGAAATGAAAAATACAGTAACTGCAATAAAGAAAATATTAGAGGAAATCGATAGTAGATTAGATGAAGCAGAAGACTGAATCAATGATTTGGAAGACAGAGTAGCAGAAAACACCCAATCAGAAGAGCAAAAAGGAAAAAAGAACCCCCCAAAATTGAAGATATTTTAAGGGACCTATGGGACAACATCAGGCATAAAAATATCTGCATCACAGGGGCATTCATCAGGAGAGAAAGAACAAGAAATTAAAAACTTATTTGAAGATATAATGACAGAAAGCTTCCCTAATCTGTGAACAAAATAGACATGCAAACCCAGGAAGTAGAGAGAGTCCCAAACTAGGGCCCACACCAACACACATCAGAATTAAAATGCCAAAGATTAAAGACAAAAAGAGAATCTTAAAAACAGTAAGAGAAAAGCAGATAGTAAACTTGCAAGATAGATTCTGTAAGGTTATCTGCTGATTTCTCAACAAAAACTTTGCAGGCTAGAAAGGACTGACACAAAATATTCATAGTGATAAAAAGCTGGGAGAGATAAAGACCTTCCCAGACAAGAAAAGCTAAAGAAGTTCATCACCATCAAACCAGTATTACAAGAAATGTTAAAGGAACTACTTGAAGAAGAAGAAAGTGAATAAAAATATGAATAATAAAGTGACAATTACTACTCATCTATCAAAATTACTTTAAATGAAAATGGATTAAATGTCCCAATCAAAAGACTTAGGGCGAGAAATACCTTGTAAAGTATATGATTGTCTAACCACTATGCTGTATATCTGAAACTAATACAAAATAATACTGAATGTAAATTGTAATTGAAAAATTAAGAAATATTTCTACTTGGGGAGCTCTTAGGTTTAAAAAAGACATAGGGTAGATAAATGGAGAAGAAAACAAGACCCTTACATATACTGTCTACAAAAGACTCACTTCAGATTCAGACTAAAAGGGCTGGAAAAAGCTATTTAATGAAAATGGAAGTTTTTTTAAAAGCTGAGGTAGCTATGTACATACAAGACAAAATAGACTTTAAAACAAAGGTTATAATAGGCAAAGAAGGCCCAGAAATGCCATTCTGGATATTTTATCTGAAGAAACCCAAAATGCTAATTCAAAAAGATATATGCATCCACGGGTTCACTGGAACATTATTTACAATAGCCAAGATATGGAAGTAACCAAAGTGTCCATCAACAGAGGACTGGAAAAAGCAAAAGTGATGCATATCTACAATGTAATATGACTCAGCCATAAAAAAGAATGAAATCCTGCCATTTGTGACAACATGGATAGACTTACTGTGCTGAGTAAAATAAGTCAGAGAGAGAAAGATGAATACCATATCATTTTACTTATATGTGGCATCTAAAAAACAAAATAAATGAACAAAAACAGAAACAGACTCATAGATACAGAGAACAAGTTGATGGTTGCCAGATGGTAGGGGGTGGGGGCACTAGGTAAAAAAGATAAAGGGATTAAGAAGTACAAATAGGCAGTTACAAAATAGTCACAAGGTTGGAAAGTATAGCGTAGACAATATAGTCACTAATACTGTAATTAACTATGTATGGGTTCAGGTGGGGTGATCACTGTGTTAGATATATAAATGTCTAATCACTATGCTGTTCACCTAAAATGAATATACTATTGTATGTCAACCATAATGGAAAAATAAAAAATTATCTTAAAAAAGATTTACTTTAAATAAATACTTCTGGCTTTGTCTCCAATTCTCTGATATTGATCCCACAGGGCTATGTCTTAATATTCTGTTTATACCCCCTTTTATAAAGACTTACCACCATGTCTTCCATAATCAGTTAAACAGAGTAACAGAAGATAATATTTCTCCATTAAGAGAAAAAGTATGATGGATGGAGACCAAAAGAAGCTGGGGTAGCAATACTTATACCAGACAAAATAGACTTTAAAACGAAGGCTACAAAAAGAAACAAAATAGGACGCTATATAATGATAAAGAAATCAATCCAAGAAGGGGATATAATCCTTCTGAACATTTCTGCACCCAACATAGGGGCACCTATATATATAAAGAGAATCTTCATGGGCATAAAGGGAGAGAACGACAATAATACAGTCACAGTCGGGGGCTTTAACACCCCGTTGACATCAATGGATAGATCTTCCAGACAGAAAATCAACAAGAAAACAGCTACCTTGAATGACACACTAGACCAGATGCATTTAATTGGTATTTTCAGAGCATTTCACTGCAAAGCAAGAGATTATACATTCTTCTCAAGTGCACACAGAACATTTTCTAGGTAAAATCACATGTAAGGACATAAAACAAGTCTAAATAAATTTAAAAGGACTGAAAACATATCAAGCATATTCTCCAACCACAATGTTATAAACTAGAAATCGAATACATGAAAAACAAAAGAAATAGACGCAAATACATGGGGGCTAAATAACATGTTACTAAAAAAATGAATGGGTTAACAATGAGATAGAGGAAGACACACAACAACCCAAACCACATGGGACATAGCAACAGCAGTCCTAAGGGGGAAAGTTGTAGCACTACAGGTCTACTTTGAGAAACAAAAACACTTCAGATAAACAATCTAACCTTACACATAAAGGAATTAGAAAAAGAACAACTAACAAAGCCCAAAATGAGTAGAGGAAGAAAATAATAAAGATCAGAAGTGAAAATAAACAAAAAAAAAAATAGAGGCTAAAGAAACAATGCAAAAGATCAATGAAACCAAGAGCTGATTCTCTGAGTAGAGAAACAACATTGAGAACATTATGCTAGATGACATAAGTCAGTCAGAGAAAGACAAATACTATATGATTTCATTCATACGTGGAATCTAACGAATACACTAAAATAACATGCAAAATAGAAACAGACTCAGAAAGAGCAGGCTGACAGCTCTGGGACAGGATGGGGGTGTGTGGCGGGATCAAGCAAAAAAGAGAAAGAACTCATGGACATGGACAGCAGGGTGTGATTGCAGGGGGAAGGAGGATAGAGGTAGAAGGGGGTATTAGGGGGATAAATGGTAATGGAAAAAAGACAAAAAATAATTTAAAAAGTTTAAAAAGAAAAAAAGAGAAAACTCAAATAAAAAAAATCAGAAATGAAAGATAAGTAACAAATGACACCACAGGAATACAAATGATTATTGGAAAACACTACAAACAGGACAAACTATACACCAACAAATTAAACAACCTGAAAGAAATGGATAAATTCCTAGACACACAATCTCCTGAAACTGAGTCAAAAAGAAAAAGAAAATATGAACAAACCAATTACAAGTAATGAAATTAAAGCATTAATGAAAAAGCTTCCAGCAAACCAAAGTCCTGTACTAGATGACTTCACAGGTTAATTTTACCAAACATTCAAAGAAGAACTAATACCAATTCTTCTCAAACTATTCCAGAAAATTCAAGATGACAGAGGATGCCCAAGCTTGTTCTATGAGGCCAGCATTATCCTAATTATAAAACCAGATAAAGACACTACAAAAAAAGAAAATTATAGGCCAATATCCCTGGTCAACATAGATGCAAAAATCCTCAGCAAGCTAAGAGCTAACCAAATTTAGCAATACATTAAAAAGATCACACACCATGATCTAGTGGGATTTATTCCTGGGTTGCAAGGTTGGTACACTATCTGCAAGTCAATTACTGTGATTACGCCAAATAAACAAAATGAAGAATAAAAATCATACCATCATATTAACAGATGAAGAAAAGCATTTAACAAAATCCTGCACCCATTTACAATAAACACTTTCAGCAAAGTGGGGATGGAAGGAGCATATCTCAACATAATAAAGGCCATACATGACAAATTCACAACTAACATCATACTCCATGGGGAAAACTAAAAGTGTTTCCCGTAAGATCAGGAACAAGACAGGGATGTTTGCTTTCACAACTCTTACTCAACATAGTACTGAAAGTCCTAGCCACAGCAATCAGGTAAGAAAAAAAATAAAAGATATCCAAATTGGAAAGGAAGAAGTAAACCATCATTATTTGCAAATGACATTATACTGTATATAGAGAACCCTGAAGATTCCAACAAAAAACTACTAGAACTGATAAATGAACTCACTAAAGTAGCAGGATACAAAATAAATATTCAGATATCAGTTGCATTTTATATATCAATAATGAACTATCTGAAAAACTAAGAAAACAATCCCATTTACAACTGCATTAAAATAAAATACCTAGATACAAATTTAATCAAGCAGGTAAAAGACCTGTGTTCAGAAAATTATAAGACACTGAAGAAAGAAACTGAAGAAGATACAAGTAAATAAAAGCATATACAGTGGTAATGGATAGGAAGAATTACAATAGCACCATTAAAATGTCTATACTACCCAAAGCAATCTACAGATTCAATGCAATTCCTTTAAAATACCAATGGCATTTTCCACAGAACTAGAACAAATAAGCCAAAAGATTATATGGAATCAAAAAGACCCTGAATAGCCTCAGCAATCTTGAGAAAGAAGAACAAAGTTGGAGGTATCACGCTACCTAATATCAAACTATAGTACAAGGTGATAGTGACCAAAACAGCATGGCACTGGTATAAAATAGACACATAGATCAATGAAACAGAATAGAGAGCCCAGAAATAAACCCACACCTGTATGGCCAATTAATATTTGACCAAGGAGACAAGAACATACAACGGGGTCAAGGCAGTCTATTCAATAAATGGTGATGAGAAAATTGAACAGATACATCCAAAACATTAAACTAAGCTACCTTCTTACTTAAATGTAAGATTTGAAACCATAAAACTCCTAGAAGTAAACATAGGCAGTAGAATCGCTGACATTTTTTAGCAATATTTTGATATATCTCCTTAGGCAAGGGAAACAAAAGAAAAATAAACAAATAGGACCACATCAAACAAAAAATTTTCACACAGCAAAGGAAACCATCAACAAAATGAAAAGACAGCCTACTAAAATGGGAGAATATATTCACCAATGATATGATAAGGGGTTAATATCCCAAATTTATAAAGAACTCATACAACTCAACACCAAAAAAACCAAACTATCCAATTAAAAAATGGGCACTGGACCTGAATAGGCACTTCTCCAATGAGGACATACAGAGGGCCAAGACACATGAGAAGATGCTCAATGTCACTAACTGTCAGAGAAATGCAAACCAAATCCACAATAAGATACCACCTCACACCTGTCAGAATGGCTATCATCAATAAATCAACAAACAAGTGTTGGTGAGGAGGTGAAGAAAAGGAAACTTTCCTGCATTATCGGTGGGACTGCAAACCAGTGCAGCCACAGTGGAAAACAGTATGGAGTTTCCTCAAAAAAATTAAAATGTTAACTGCCTTATGACCCAGTGATTCCACTTCTGAGTATATATCAGAAGAAACCCAAAAGATTAATTAGAAAGAATACTTGCACCCCTATGTTCATTGCAGCATTATTTACAATAGCCAAAGTACAGAAGCAACCCAAGTGCCCATCAATAGATACATGGATTAAAAAAGCTGTGGTACATACAATAGAATATTATTCAGACATAAAAAAGTGAAATCTTACCATTTGTGACAGCACTGATGGATCTAGAGGGTATTATGCTAAGTGAAATAGGTCAGGCAGATAAAGACAAATACCATGTGATTTCACTTATTTTTGGAATCTAAAGAACAAATAAAGAAACAAACAAACAAAAATGAAACAAACTCATAGACACAGAGAACAGACCGGCGGTTGCCAGAAGAGAGGAAGGTTGGTGGGCCTGGGTGGAAAGGTGAAGGGATTAAGAAGTAAAAATTGGTACTTACAAAACAGTCATGGGGATATAAAGTACAACACAGGGAATACAGCTAATAATATTGTAGTAACTATGTCAGGTGTCAGGAGGGTACTGGAAACATCAAGAGGGATACTTTGTAAAGTATATGATTATCTAACCGCTATGCTGTACACCTCAAACACACACAAAACAATACTGAATGCAAACTGTAATTGAAAAATAAAAATTTTTTAAAAGAGTAAAAGCATGAATTTTACAGTTATTTTTTTAGTACTTACCACGGACCAGACACTGTATTTGAAGTGAAGTACAGCTTGGAATTGAGACAAATAAGGCCTCTGTCCTCCTGAGGCCCACAGTCCACCAGGAAACACCAACACAGGCACATGGGAATGATTAACACAGAGATTTGACCCCGGAACAGGAGGTCAGAACAGGCTACGTGGAAGAAATGATCTGTAAGCTTAAAGCATTAAAGGTGAGCGGGACTTGGCCAGGTAGATGGGCTGGGTGGAGGTTCAGGAGAGCAATGCTTGGGTTCCAGTGGCAGAGACTTCAGTGCCACTCTTGGTCAGAAACTTCTGCACAAGCAGAAATACCGGGCCTGAAAACAATCAATGTTCTGCCTTCTACAATGACTTTTAAAACATAACTTAGGATCATCGGGACTTCTAAACCCCAATCACAGCCAAATCTATTGAGTAATACACAAATAAAAGAATGCTATTATACTCTGCTAAGTGTCTCAATGGTGTAACTTAACACAAAACCCTTGCTCTTCTACCACTGACAGAAAGGAGTGGGTTATTCACACTAAAATTGTTTTTCTAAATTACGTGAGAAAAGAGTAGCAAGAGAAAAAAGGCAGCTTCAGGTCACAGACTACAGCACTATTCCTTCTTAAAAGTCCATCTACCTCTTTATAAATATCACAATTATCTCTCAGAAAAACAAAGTGGCTTTTGTTCATTCTATTCTTTAACTCCATAAACCCTTGAGGAAAGAGTGCTCAAGCAAGGTCAAGGGTCCAGGCTTCCATCGGCAATGGATCACCTCTCAGCTGAGTCCCTCATCTATGGACTGAGAATAGAGGCTGGGAGAGGTGGACAGTCCTTTCTGGTACTAATATCTCATAAAGGGCTCCTCAAACTTGTGTGCTCATCAGAGCCACCAGGAAAGCTCATTACAGCAGGATTGCTGGGCCTTAACCCCCAAGTTTCTGATTCACTAAAGCTGGGGGGAGGCCAGAAACTCACATTTTTTGGAGGCGCTGCTGCTGCTGAGGTGGGCTTAGCAGGCACCACATGAGGCCAGCGCTCTGCATGCTCTCCTGCACATCTCTATCAGAGTGCACCTGCACGCATCCCTGGGATAAGCGAGTCTTCTCCTAAGCAGGACCAGCCAAGACCGTCTGGGCTCAGCCTCTTCCAGGGTTCCTCGCCCAACCTCAGGGAGCCAGGGCCTTATCCTATCTCCCCAAGAAGTATACTCTCAGGAAGCCCCATTCTCCAGCAGCTATCATCCACGGGGTTTATTCTTGGACACGTGAATCATAAATGGCTGCCTTTGAGCGCTTGACCGCAGTCTCAGAACACAACCTAGTCTTTGGCCATGTTATGCAGGGCCCTATTGGTGCCCAGGTTTCCAGCCTCTCCCACAGCATCCCCACCCACCCACTGTCCTCGGCTAATTGTGTAGAGCCACACTGGTCTTTCTGCTCCCACACCATACTATTATTCCCAGCTCTGAGGATCAGCCACCATCATTCCTCTGCCTGGAAAGTTCTTTCTCCAGCTCTTTGTGTATGAAGATCATTCTTCACTTTCAGATCTGAAGTCAAAAGCCAGCTCTTCCACAATGCCATCCCTGATTCAACTATCTAAGTGTCCTTCCCAAGGTTTGGGCTATATACTACTTCCTTCATTATATGAATATACTGCTCCTTCCTTTCACTACTTACTTTCTCTGCCTCACTCTACTTGAGGGAAAATTCCATGAGAGCAGTGTCTGCCTCACTGTGCATCAGTCTGCCTGCCACTTGCAGCACAGGACTGTCACACACCAGAGTCACTCCATGTGTTGCATGCATGAATGACTAAATCAAATTACCCTGTGCTACTCTTCAATTAAAAAACTAAGGGAAAAAAGAAACCCCATAACATAAGCTATGATATAACAAGTTACGGAACCCACAGTGATTTGCAATGGCATGTGACAAGACTAAAGTCCCAGGAGTGAAGCAACTATGCCAGGATTTCAGGCATCGGAAATTAAGGTGGGGTCAAGAAGTGGAGGATATCCTCCCTCCGACAACTCAAATCACCTCCTAAGACCCACTGCAGGCTGCACAAGGCATTTCATATCATTTCTGTACCCTGGCCCTTGATGTCTTGAACTTCTAATGTCTTCCAGTTCCTGCCAGGTGCAGGGGAAAGCAGGTACTACAGTTCCTTGCAAGCTGAGCTCCTCTACCATGGATGGCTCTGGAAAGCCACTCGTAAGTAGTTACATGCTAACCACAGTTAACAAATGTGTCAGAGGTGTTTGACTAGAAAGGGGACAAGGCCTTTTAAGATAGCCCACCTCTCTCAGGTCATTGTGTATATTCCACCTCACAAGCCAAAAGCTAAAAAATCCTTTCTTTCAATGCCAGGCAACCAGGACAGGGAGTGTGGCATAGTCTTGCTAGGGGCATCCTATGTGCCCAACAATGTTCATGCCTTTACAAAAAACATGTGAAAGTAGAATTTTTACACACTTGCCATAAAAACTGATATTCGCCCACTGGAGAGGCAGTCAAATGAGTGAGCTGTACCTGGGTGTTTAACAGAGTATGGGATAAATATTCTTCATAAGGCATTCAAAGCATTGGGAGATGATGTGAATGAATGAATATTCAAAGTATGCTGTACCAAATGATTTTTCTATCATTATTTTTAAAGAATCATTAAAATGCACTATGCATTTTAGCAGCCTGGTGGGATGAAATATGTGCCAATTATGATTCGGACACAAATTTATTTACTGTGTGGTCTTAGAGAAATTACCCCCCAACTCTGAAACACATTATAAGGAGGTTAAATGGGTTCAGTCATTTCAATGTTCCTTCCAATCCATACTTTCTCTGAATCTATGCATGTTTCTGGACTTGTATCTTAGGTGGACAGACACAAAGAAAAGGGTGTGCTCACCTCCACCCTGTTCATCATAAAACAAACACTGTGAGAACTGCCATACTTTATCAAAAGCTAAGATGCAGGGTGGCTATAGGCTGGTTTATTATATCTATTCAAATAAAGTTATTTTCCATGTACTGCAGGAGGGTGAGTTGATGTAGTAATTACCTGTTACTCTTGACAAGTAAGGTAATTAATGTAGCAAAATACCACTGCAATGTGTGTAAATTTAGACTACCATAATTAAAGCACCCGTCTGTTCAACAAACTGTTCAATTAAGAAAAAAAAATTGATGGTGTACATTTTTTGAAATTAGAAAACGTATGGAATGAATGAATCTCCCTTGGTTGACATCCACTTCTAGAATGCCTTCTCAGCAGGCAGCATCCATAAAGGGTTATAATGAAGTAACTACCACTAAAAAACCAAAGTACTTTTGTGCATACGCTATTTAGACAAGAGTCTCTTCTGGAAGTGTTTTATTTAGCATTCTCATTCCATAAAACATACAACAGTCAAAAAACAAACTCAAGGAGTGCCTGAACTCCAAAACTACATCAAGTAGCAAAAAGCTGAAAAGTCATTACTGTGTAACTGTCCAAGTACAGGCTGTCATCAAGTGTAGCAACCTGAAAGAAGTGTTATCTACTTGCCAATCTTAAAGAGCTGGAGACACTGAACATACCCTGGTGTTCCTTGCACAGGGAGAAGATGGTATCAAAGTTGGCTTCGCTATTCTTTTACTCTGGTTTTCCCATGTCTACAGGATGTTTTCAGACTCAAAGGTTAACATGTTAAACAAGAATGTCACCCGCTCCTTCACAAAGCAAAATTATCTCCTGGAAAATCTGCTCTGGAAAATCTTCAACCACACCAAGAGTCAAATGCCCAAAGAAATGAAACCAGAACAACTACCATCGGGCTGAGAGAAAAAGAATTCAACAGTTACCAGATTAAAGGAAAAGTGGTGACCTCTAAAGTTGTTCATACGCGCGCGCGCGCACACACACACGAGCTGGCCGATATCTACAGAAGTGGAGAACTGGTCAGAGGACCTCAAAGTTTGAGGTCAAGGAAATCCCAAGGGTTTTTTCTCTTCATTCTTCTACTCAGATAAATTCAGAGGAAGTCAGAACAAGTTGGCCTAAGGGACTAAACAGCTGGAATTCAGACATACTAAACCCTGTGACATGGGAAGGAAATGGTGTATGATTTCAGTGTCATTTAATGATGTATACATTTATTTTTGGTTTTGTTTTTATATTTCCACAAACCATATTTTACTATGGGAGACAAAAATCTAGAGAGAAGTAACTAAAACTTACCTTCAAGTGAATTCTTAGCTTATCATACTAAAATTAAGTCCTAAATGTTCTATGGCTGAGAACTTGGATGTATACCCAAGTAAAGAATAAAAAGTACAAGGAGACATTCTAGACTGAAACATGGTGAGAAAAGGAAATGATTTCTCCAACTAAAATACTCTGATTTCACACTTGGAAATAATAATGATGTCATTAAGAGGACAAGGGTGAAGAAATCACTTGTTCTAGCTGTGATTAAAAACAAGGTTTGAATGTCCTAGCATGGAAGAGGGTTTTGGAAAAGTAGCCTTGGAACTTAGTTTTCATGGAGGTGCCGGAGCATTAACTTTTTAAATGATTATGCTAAATCCATGGCAGGGACAGGGGGTTAAAAAGGGGTGGTGGATAAGAACTGTGGATCTGACACAAGACTGATTCAGGAACTGCAAACTAAAATTTCTGATTCTCAAATGCTGCATGAACCACTCAAATTGCAAAGGAAAGTCAGTAATGTTCTTGCTCACTGGGTGAACTTATGGAGGAGGAATCCATAAGGACTTACTTCAAAGATTATATTGGATGGTATCTTATGGCCTATGTAATATTACTAAATATCACAAAACTATTTCACGTTGGTTCTATCATTTGATCCTCACAAACCACTGAAGTAAGATTAATTCTATCTTACAGATTAGTAAACAGGGACCCACAGAAACAGCTAACTGGTATGGCTGAGCTCCTAAAAGCTACTGTACTAAACAATTTGTTCTCTTTGGAATGGGATAAATATGTCCCTTGGCCCCATTGAATCAATTTAGAGAGAATATTTGAATATGTTCCCTTTAGAACTTAAAGTTGTGACTCATGTCTTAAAACTTACACCTTAAAATTACCAGGCATACTGCTTAATATGTTCCAAAGCAACGGTGGTGTAAGTTGTTAAGTAATCAATCACCCAAGTTAAAAAAAAAAAAAGAAAAAATCTGGTTCCAAATTCTGGCTTAGCCATTAAGTAAAAATACAAACCTGGAATCTGTGACCTTATGAACCCAAAGAGTTTAAGTAGTCAGTTGTGTCTAGAATTTGCCTTACCCCAAAAGAGGGCCCAAGGAAAAGAACAACACCATCTTCAACTTCCAACTTTGTATCAATTAGTTCTTGGTTTAACTTTCTTTTGACCTTTTCCTCTTGACCCTTCAATGGTATTGCACTGTTGTCTGCTTTCATCTCACAAAATCCGAGAACCATGGGGCTCAAGGGTGACTTTTACAGGTCACATCTATTCTCCAGATGTAGAAGCTGATGCAAGAAATTAGAAAAAAAAAAAAAAGGGTGACAGAGAAAGAAGGGAGGCAAATAAGTATCTAATAATGCCTGTCATATTTATTCATTTTTTTACTTACAGAAACTTGAAAGTGAGAGAAATATAGACTAGATTCTTCACCCTTTTTCATTCTCAAAATTAATAAAAACTGGAGAAAAAACTAAATGGCAAACGGGTGAGCAGGTGCAAATGAATTGATGTTAAAGTGTAAAAACGTGTGAGTCAATGTTTCCTGAGTTTAAGCAACTTTAAGAGAGTTCAGTGGGCCACGAAGACTTCAAATTACCCAAATTCTGACCTTATATGAGCCTCATGCATACTTCCTTTTCACATAAGAGAATATTATTTTAATCCAGGTATTAAAAATGTGGAAAAGTGAGATGAATATTTAAACTATTATTGACTCCTAGAGTTAAAAGTTCTCTATTACTTAACTCCAGTTTAGGCATCCAGCAAAACAATAATAATTTGAAATGCTTTTTATTAGGTAAATAAATATCACATAAGGACTATTAATTTTCACATACCATGCACTGTTCAGGACTAGTTTGCATAATCCCATTTAACCCAAACACACCTGATTAACTGGGATACAGACAGTGCCCAATTTATGATGGTTCGACTTAACAATTTTTGGACTTTACCATGGTGCCAAAGCAATATTCATTCAGTAGAACCCTTGCTTTGAATTTTGAATTTTGATCTTTTCCCAGGCTGGTAATCTGTAGCACAATGCCCCCATGATGCTGGGAATTATAAAATAGGCTTGTGTTAGATGATTTTGCCCAATTGCGGCTAATATGAGTGTTCTGAGCACACTTAAGGTCGGCTGGGCTAGGCTATGATGTGTGGTACGTTAGGTGTACGAAATGCTTTTTTGACTTATGAAATTGTCAACTTACGATGGGTTTATCAGGACATAACGCCGTCGCAAGCTGAGGAGCATCCGTCCCTTAAGATCCTACAATGAACTTAAAAGGACAGGTGCTTCTTCACCTCCACCTTCAAATGGAAAAATGAGGCTTCAGAAGATTAAATAATTTTCCCAAGGTCACAATGTTACTAAGTAGCTTAGCCAGCATTTGAAACCAGATCTCTTTTCCCAACTTGAGTAATTACTTAACAAGTAAGGACCACACTTTAGCACATATCAGCTAATACTCCTAGTGTAAGGTTTCCTGGTTCATGTTGATACTGGAAAGTAAAGCAACTTGAGAAAACAACTTTATTTTAAAAAACTTATTTTGAAATAAAAATCATTTCTGTACGGGTAACACGAAGACGTTATTTTTCAGGTTGTGGTAATAATTATTACCCTATGAATGCTATATACAAATTCTTCCCCAGAATTTGGTGGGGTGTTTTTTTTGGTCTATCATAAAGAAAACAAAAATACTTGAATGCCTATAACATCTAAATTCGTGTATCCCCAAGATTTCTATCTCAAGAATGAGATGAAGACACACTGGTCCTGGTTCCCTAACGCAGAATTTTGTCAAGAAAGAACTCAAATATACTTGTCCACATCATACACTAAACCCAATCAATACAGGCCAAGAAAAAAGCCTCTATTTGAGGTGTAGCACTAAATTAACCACTACAAAGAGACATTATCCTGAGTCACTAACTTACTTTGTTCCTTTTGCCAGGGGAGAAGGAATACTGACAGAAACTTCTGGATGATACACAAATACCAAAGAAACTGCCACTGGGGAGCGGGGGTTTGGGGGGCGGGTGGGAGGAGTTGCGTGGGTAACATCAGTATCATACACTATGATGTGTTAGAAAGATGAGCGAGGGTAACAGGTTGGCTGATAAAATATTCAAGTTGTTGACAATTTCTGATCTCATTAAGTTCTTCTCTTCTTCCAGGTATTTGCTCCGTTACCAAAAAAGCCATTCTTGCCCTGGCTGGGTGGCTCAATTAGTTGGAGCATCGTCCCATACACCAATGGGCTCCAGGCACACACCTAGGTTATGGGTTCGATCCGTGGTCAGCGAGCGTGGGGAAGGCAACCAATTTATGTTTCTCTCACCAATGTTTCCTTCTCCCCCTTCCTCTCTCTCTAAAATCAATAAACACATCCTCAGGTGATCATTAAAAAAGAAAAAACACAACCATTTTTTCATCCCCTCTTTTGAAACACTGATCTTGTTGGTTTGTAGCTTTGTGTTGAAAACCCTCCCTTCATTCATGTTCTATTAGTAACTCTATCTTCAATCTGTGTAAGGAGGAGAACTGGGTCAGACAAAGGCAATATTACTAAAGTTCTAGATTTAAAACTTCTGATGATTTTAGAAAGTATGGACAGAATAAATCACACTGAGTTGCACATTAGAAAGCTGTTCTCTCTCCAATTTCATTCCAACCCTTCTAATTACATAAAGGACAAATCACCATTTGGGTATTGGTGTGACACCTAATACATGCTAAAGTCTGTTTTTAACAAAAAGAGAACTTCTCTGGCTCAATATCTTCGACAGAAGTAGGCCACAAATAAAGCGAGTTGTTATCAGGGGTCTGCATATTATGATCTGCAGGCAAACCTGGCCTGTTGCTGATTTTTGTAGAGCCCATGAGCTAAGGATGAATTCTGCATTTTCAAATGGTTGAGGGGGAAAATTTTTTTAAAAGAATAATATTTCATGACACATAAAACAAAATTCTGTGTCAGTAAGTAAAGTTTTATTGAGACACAGACATGCCCTCCATTCACTTATGTATTGTTTTATTGCTGATTGGGGGTTACAATGGAGGTGGTGAGTAACAACAGAAACCATAAACATTTTGGGAAGCCAAAAATATTTACTACCTGGCCCTTTACAGAAGAAGTTTGCCAACTCCTGTGTCTACCATCATTCTGCCTTCATAGTATTTATTTTAGGTTGCCATAGAGCTCTGGCAACTGATACGATTTTTTTTCTTTTAAGGGATAACGTAAACTCTCCTTTTAAATAGACTGATTTATATTCTAACAAATGAGAGGATGTAAGGGGAAATAGAAACAAATAAAATATGGGTGGTATTTACATCAAAATCAGGAAAAACATAAGCAAAAGTATGAAGAATGCCTGGGAATGGTGAAGTTTGAAAAATGATAAACCAAGAAGATGGGTGCGGGCAGGGAGGAGTTGGGATATAAAACTGAAGACTATGTAAATAAGACATCCCGATGTAGCCATCTGTCTTCTGAGGTCAGAATGGAGTCTGAAGGGCGGACCCCGAGTGGGCAGGAGGTCAAGCAGGCCACCCAAGAACATCAGGTTGGCCAACCTCACCACAGGGAGCAGCAGGCTCTGACTTCACATCCACAGGACCCGACACACTGGCCGAGGATTCCTAGGCTGGCGCTGGTGAGAAAGTCAGTCCAAAACAACCAAGGTTGTGCAGGTCAGGTAAAACAATAGCAAAAAGCCAAGGGCTTCAGCATGAGTCTAGGCCAAATGCTCATACCAAACACCACTTTGCACTGATAACACATCCAGTATGACCTAAGAAGGCCCCCGTATCTTTATTCACTCTGATGGAAATGTTTCCAAAATGCACTGAGCACGAAAGCCTTCCTGCATCTTAGAATATGCTCACATTAGCATTGACAACACTTTACACCCTTCAGTGTTTGATATGCACAATGTTTATTCTTTAACAATGAAGTTTCCTCAACAGTTTGACTATATTCTTTTTAGAAATTTCTTTTTGTAAAACAATCTTACGTTATCGTGTTTGCCTCTCATTACTCTTACTGAATATGCATCTTTTCTGCAGCCTTTCAACTAAACATTTTTCCCCCAAGACAGAATTGTTTTTTGGAGGTTCCACTAACAACAATTTCTGTTGTTGAGTCACAGACACTATTGTAGCAGTGTTAAAATTCATCATCTTT
This sequence comes from Mormoops blainvillei, assembly GCA_004026545.1. Taxonomy (NCBI): domain Eukaryota; kingdom Metazoa; phylum Chordata; class Mammalia; order Chiroptera; family Mormoopidae; genus Mormoops; species Mormoops blainvillei. The sequence goes on along the minus strand of PVJD01000089.1, from coordinate 270,261 downwards.
TTCTTTCCATATGATTAATGTTTTTTACAACGTGCTAGTAAAGCTTAAAACTTACCATATCTAAGAAAAAAGATTTGAAATGCTGAATTTTAATTTTTGGAAATAAGACTAGTACAAATGAATGTCATTTTTTCCATATCTGTACAGTATTTCAGCTGGTCATCACTTCTTAGATGAATTACCATTAGTTTTAATCTGCTATTGACTCAGAGGCTGAGACTAAGAGGTTCCCATTTTTTTTAAACCACAATGAACTACTTTTATTGAATTCTAAGCATGCCAACAAACACAGACACTAAGTTCCAGAAGACTCTGCTAGCTAATATTATTTGTTAAGTATTAATTAACTCCTACAGAATTTCTACCAAATTGCCAATCAGAGCCCACAGATTGAAATATCTATGGCCAAAAGCCAAGGAACTTGACAGTTTGTTTAACCCCAGAAGCTTTATCTCTTACAAATGAACGTATCAACTCTAGTCCTTTTCAAACACACACACATAAAAAACAGCTGAATGAGGTGTACATTTGAAGCTGTATCCAATACACCCTTTCCTCCAAACCTCTCCCAAACAGTACCAACTGACAGGCTGGGAGTCACGGGGTTCTGGGAAGGTTGACTCCATCCCAGCTGCAGTGGTCGAAAAAGATCACCTAGGATGTGTGATTAACATATGCCATTTAACTGGCCATCAGCAGGGTAGAATGTGCTGGAAGCCAGTACAATTAGTGTTTCAAAGATTTTTCTGAAAGTCTCAAGCGAAGATTTCCTTTTCCTCTCTTCTGTTTGGCATGTTCAAGGAAATCCATGGCCCGGCAGATGGTAGGAACCCTCTGGTGACTGCAAATGGGGCCAGTCTAACAGACAGGCCAACACTGGAAAAGAGAACGGAGAGTGGGGTGGATTAAGTCTCTCCTGAAGTTTACCAGCAAAGGCCTTGCCAGGGACACTGTTTTGGCCTAAACTGGACTTTCTGTTACTTACAGCCAAATTTATTCTAACCTAAATGCTGAAAAACTCCATGATTATGCTTCCTAAAATCCTGAGATTCTAGAACCTTAGGCTTTGGGAACCACTGCTCTGGCGATAAATAGGTTTTGTGTGTGTGTGTGTATAAAATAAACAATAAGTGTGTATTTCAAACTTGGTAAATATTTTTCAGAGTTTCTATAACTCCAAACCAGGCATGGTACTTAGAAAACTGCGAAAGATAACATCAGGAACAGCCTGATTTTAAGACAGCCATGAGTGAAGCCAACTCCAAGGGGCTCACTGAAGGCAAGCCTTTCAGTGAGCTCTCCATCGAAAGGTACCGTGTAACCATGTCATTAACATCCTTAACTTCCAGGGGAAGGGAGAAAATTTACTATCATAGAAGGCTTGCTTTAAATATGGCCTATAAAGTGGTAAACTTTACAGGGAAGATTAGGTGATCGAAAAAACAAATACGACACTACTGAGTATTTCTAGAAACTGGGTGTCGTAAAGTTGAGACTTGGGGGTTTTGCCCCAGATTTAGAAGACAGAGACTGTTGGCCTAGTATAAGAAAATAAGTATAATGAGAAAATGCTAGTATTTAGGGCTGGTATTTTGAAGTCCTCTTTGCAACTCAAGACACAACCTATTTGGGTTGACTAAAGGAGAGCAGGTGTAAAGAGCAGCGTTTGCTGGGTAGGACCAAAACTGGAATAAAACCCTAATATGTCCATGTAAAGTAGCTGTAGCTGTTGCTGCATCTGCGGGAGAGGAGCCGGCGGAAAGGAGGCAGGGTCTAGGCACGCGTATATAGGCGAAAAGACGATCATTTCACCAGTCAGCAGTTCCCCCTGGATATGCTGCTTGAAGAGCAGCAAACAAGGCCCCCAGGAGCCCGGCATGGAAGGAGGCGGGGAACAGAAAGAGAAAGCTAAATTGCTGTTTTTAAGAAATATGAGCAGGTAACAGAAAGCAGAGAAATGAGAATCAAGAGAAAGATAAGAGAGAAGAAAGGACAAGTTAGGCCATCGGTAGGTCACAGTCTATGGAGAAAGCCATCCAAGGACAAATTCAGAGTGGGCTAATGTGTATTTTAAGAACAGGCTGTTGAACATTGGATTCTAAATTTCTCTGAGGCAACGGTCCTCACACTCCCTGAATGTCAATGCCCTGTGTGAACTGTGTGGAAGGAAATTATACATAGGGCTGATTTCCAACTCTGAGAGAAGAAAAGAGAATAGCGATGAGAAGAGACAATATTGAGAATTCTTTAAGCAAATCAATCATAAAATTCTCAATGGAATTCCCATGGGAATAAAGGTTCTAGGCAATTTTATTAGAATCTCAAAAGTCAGGGTGACCTCACTTGATAAATGACTTCTCAAACCATTATCACAAAGCCCTCAGTAACATGGCCAACTGAAGACTCCCAGGAGAAACTTGAATGATATTCCAACTTGACACTGGTATGAAGACCTGCAGAATTTTGTTAAATCTATTTTCTTAATGCGAGTATCACCACCTGTGAAGGATTCATATGATTTGCACAATACTGGCAGTATGAGTACTGGGTGGCACTGAAGTTTTTAAGGTATTTCAAACCATTCTAATCCTTTGGTAAATATCCATGTAAGGATTCAAGAAGTAGATGCTTAAGTCTACTAACACCGGAGGGCAATTTTGTCAGGGTGACATTTTATAGAACGCTGAAAGGAAATCACCTAGTGGTATCTTGAAAAGAAAAAGAGCACTATCTCATTCTCCAATCAGTTACACAAAGTAGACTTGTGCAATAATGCAGCATTTCTCTGCCTGTTGGAAAAAAAGAATTAAAGACCTGGATGTCTTAATTGTTAAACTTATTAGTAATTTAGGAATTAAGAAGAGGTACAGGGGAGAGAAGTAAAAAAAAAAGTCTGAACTACAATTCTTCACTGGCTCAAGCAATGAAAAGCAGTGAAAGCAATGGGCCTCCCATACACATTTTAGCAGATGAATGGATTTTCAAAGGAGAAAAATATCACCCCAAATGAAAAATTAACACATTTATTGACCACACTCTTATCCCATATTTCACAACATAATGGTAATCTTACTGAATTCTGTGAAATCCTATTATAGATCATTTAGCATTTAAAGCAGCCAGGCTTCTGTGTTGGAATAAATTTTGGCAGGGGAGGGGTGGGGTGGAGTGTATAAAATTCTATCCGTGGTCTGAACCTCACACACTCTAGAAGTAAACTCTGTCTTCCCTCTACTGTTCTCAACCTGCAGACCATGGAGCAGAATCCCACTCTATCGGCCACTCAGGGGAGTCTCATACAGAGCCTACCCTTTTTCCCCCACTTGCTAACCGAGGTGGGAAAGGCCCCCCAAGTATATGTGTGCTTAAGGCAATGGCCACGCTCATGATTCAGATATGAATACACACAAGGATACATATGAATGTATATGGGACTACATATATAAATATGTACATGAATATGTATACAAATATGAATATGGATAGGTATATGTCTAAATCATGGCCCGCAAATCTGTCGTCTTCAAAGTGCAGAAAGATTTTTATCTCACAAGGCTGATTTATTTCCTGGTCTCCTTCCCCGGCGACTCTTTCTTCTCCCCCTCACTAAATCTACTGGCTTCCTTCTCCAGGCTCCCTTCCTTGGCTTCACATCAATGTCTCCAGCCCGAACACCTTCCCAACCTCATGTTCAATGTGTATTTCATCACCTTCCAGAAAGACTCTGCCTGCACCTAAAATAATATCCAAACTTCAGTTCGTCACTTCCCAGCCTGCCCTCCCTCCTGTTCTGGCAGCGAGTGCTGGGAACACAACCCTGATTCTCCCATCATCTCTCTCTTTCACAGGAAGTCCAGCCCATGAAATGTCAAGATTTTTTATCCCTCCCCATTGCCAATCCAATCCCTGCAACTACCCCACTGAAGTCTCTGACTGCAGCTCTTCAGAAATATCAACCTCCTGTAATTTGGGCTCCTCAATATATTCTATGGAATAATGACAGATGAACTACCCTGGAGCCCAGCTTTGACCAGGTGGCTCCTGTGCTCATAAAAACCCTGGTCATGCGCACTGGCTGTGGAGTCAGAATCTTCAAAAGGCTGGTACTTGAGTCACAGAGATGATTTGAAATCACACTCCATGTCACTACTTTGTGCCAGTGGTAAGGTCACACACCCATTCCAAGACTCAATTTCCTCATCTGTATAGTAATCTATGGAAAATGCCAGTACCCCCTTCCTTGAATGTTATAAGGAATAAAACATATAAATCACTATGCTCTATATACCTTGCCCATAGCAAATGTTCTCTGCTATTATTAATTAATATTACTGAAGACATTCCTTGCTTTGCAACCTTAATTTGAAGTCCTCTTGTAGTCATGTCAGGTATCTTTCCAACTCATTTTCTCTCTTCCCCTTTATGAACTCTATGTCCCAGCCAAAGGGAATTATTCATTGTTCTCCTCAAGTACCAAGCTTTTTGCTCTTTGTTGTCTATTCACTCTGTTCCCGTGAGCCAGACAACCACCTCTCTTTTCCTAACCCAAATATCTGAAGTTTACATCTTCAGCAAGCTATAGCTTAAATTCTCCACAGGGGTAAAAAAAAAAAAAAAAAAAAAAATCTCACTTCTCTTAACACTTTATTCTTAAGACAGCATTTAAGTATGAACTTTTGTTTTTGCAAAATTGCCTACAGCAATTTTAAACATACACTGCACTCTCAGTTCCCTAGTGGTGAAGGGGTGGGGCAGAGGAGACACACAGGCACCTCATGTACACGGCGGGGGCTCGTGCAGCCCTGCACCGCCACAGTCCAGGCTCTCTTACTGACGACTAGGAGGTAGTCAACATATCACCTTTTTTTGGTTAATTTAATATTGATATGATTGGAACAATTAATGATTACATATCTAAAGTATCTAAAATTATATTTCTTTTCCCATTATAAGTAAGGATTTCAGATGCTTTAATAAACCATATTAAGAACAAGTTTTAGCTGTCAATGAACGCACTTCATACCCAAATGACTTCATATTGCTTGAAATTTGTCTCTTCGAACTCATAATGTTTATTCAACAGAGATATATAAACTTCTTATAGCAGAGTATGAACAAATTTATATTAATTCTTAAAAGCGATATATGCATCTGTGATTATTACCTGTTTTAACCTCAATAACCACACCATGTCACTTTTAAATGGTCTTTATTAAGGACCCAGACCCTCATGCTGCAGGGCAGGAACAAAGACACTTCAATCCAGCTGCTATTTATTTCAATATCTAATGTTGTTAGAGAATGGTGGTTCTCTGTTATTGAAAGTTAATAACTATCAAAACAAGAAACTGACTTGGTGATAGTTAGAGGCTTACGATGCCAATAGCAAAATAATGCCAGAGCACAGAGTAAAAAGAAAAATTCTGTCAATTTTTCCACCTGAAAATCGCTTTCTATACATTTTCTACATATCCAGCCAATTCACGGGGATGGAAAGTGAAAACCCTTTGCTGTAATGTAGCCAACACAGCCAGTGGGTTTCCTTTTCTAACTTTATTTTTTGAATGTCCTGTAGACTCATCGTAAATCATTTCCAATGTAATTCTGCTTCCCAATTTTAACTGTCGGTCTTATTTAAAGAATCGCCTCTATATTTAACAGATTCCACATCCATTCTGAGGAGCTAGTAAGCTAAAAAAGAGTATGTTGTTCTAAAATGCATCTTTCAACTGCCTGACTTTTTAAGCAGCTTAAATGTTAAACATCCCAATTGCCTTACCTAGCAGTGATTTGAAAACTACATATATGACTTTGCAGCAATAAAGAAAATCACAGTTCAGCACAGGTTTGACAGTTTTCACTTCTAGGTTTCAGGTGAAATACTGTTATAGGTGTGTATTCTCTAAATCTACCCTGAACGCGCACCATTTCACCACCACCACCCCCTCGCCAAAAAAGTATTCAACACAACTGCTCGTTTTCTTTTTATGTAAAGTAAGATACACACTGTAATACTGACATTTTTTTAACCTATAGATTATTAGGCCTTTTATTAAAATTAAAAGTTAAATAAAGTTTCACAAAGCACAAGGGTTTGCCAGGGAAGAAAGGGAAGGAGAAAAGGATTGCCACAGCAGTTACAACAAATTAACAACATGTAATAAACATGTGGCTTACGTAACAAATCTAATCAAGTCTGCAGGGCGGGCAGATAAAAATGATTAACTGCCACTAACTATCCTTCAAAAGAAAAGAAAAATTTTGTCCCCTGTTATTCATCACAACTAATGTTCTGACCCTAAATCTAAGATGCAGATCAAATGATGTTTATAGTAACACACTGTACCAAGAAGAATGGCCTTTTCGCTTCCTATTTTCTTTTCTGAGAAAATAAGGGAAACAAATAAGTTACAGCCACTTTTTAATTAAAGGCGTGGCTTTGGGAAATATTAAGAAAGGTTCTCAGAATCCTCGTCTCTATCAATAGAAAAAGAAGTAACAACAATAAAGCACTTGTCTCTGGCACTGATGGAGCAAACTGCAGCAGCCCCACTTATCCCGAGGCTCCACTGGGCTCCTTTCCCTCTAGTCCCCTGCATTTGTCCCCTCTGCTGTTCAGAAGGCCTCTGTCCAGTGCAAAATATATGCTAAGCCTGTGAGGTGTGGACATGCGGTTTCCCGGAAGGAAAGCTAGGAAAACTGAAGCCTGCCTAAAAGGCAGCTTCTGAGGCATAGCAGAGGCCTGGATGGCTTCCGTGACAGGCACGACTTCCATTTGACAAAGACGATCACCTTGACAGGTAACAGGTCTGAGGCTGCTTTGCTCTCACAGTTAAGATTCTCCAGACAGAACCGCTGTGACAGGTAAGGAGGATTAACACACTGACATGTAAAAAAATAAAAACTAAAATAACTTTTTTTTTAAAGCTGAAGAGGTTCAAATGAACAAACTCCTACTTGTTCCTCACAGGAAAAACAAAGAGCTTTCAGAAACATCTCCTCTGAGAGGTGTAATAGAATATGAGTAAATTATAACAATTAAAAACCATTAAAGATAGAGTAATTGAGAATACCTGTTTCAGTAACAATGACTTTCTTGAGTTCCTCGGAACAGAGGGTCTATTTTTAATCACTCTTTTTGTAAAAACTTGCATAATTTAACAATAATTACGATTTTTAATTTTTATACATCCACAAGAACATAAAGTAAAAACCATAAATTATATACTAACTCTAGCTGTTAAATGTTGGCATTTTGTCTTTTAAAAAAAGTTCAAAAATCTGTTTCCTTAAACCAAGGAAATGTGGGAAAGGCCATCCTGCCAGTGGAGCCTCGGCAGCAGAGAGCTCCTGCTGCGGTTTCTTGCCGAGGCAGCAAACTCCACCGAAAGAGAAGTTGCTGCCAACTCAAATACTGTTTGCTTTCACACCCAAGAACAAACTGTGTGCACGGTGAAGCCATCGAAGGGCTGAAGCAGCTGCCGAGGACGGAAGGAAGGTAACAGGAGTATCGGAGCTACTGTAAACTGGTTCTCGTTTTCCTATCAGCAAGTCAGCATCCCAGAAAACACCGCTGCCTCCTCCCGCGTCCCAGCAGCCCCAGTCAGTACCTGCTGTAATTCTAAACCTCCTATTGCCAAGTCCACAAGCCAAGAGACTTTTAAGAAAAAGAAGACGAAAATATCACCCAGACAAATGAAACACGTACTCCTTCGGTGAGATTCTAAGGTCCAGTGAGGTTCAGGTTTACATGGAGTTAATGAGAAATTTCCAGATAGCAGTGCAACAGGCAACCGCTTTCTCTGTAAGCAGGCAATGTAGAGGAAGTGTTCACTGCAGCCTTGTAAACCAAAGGCACAAAGCTCTGCCAAAACAAATAGCACTACTGCAAGGTTTCCACTGTTCCAAAGACCCTCCAAGTTGCCTTTGTAACAGCCATCGATGGATGTCACTAACAGTGCACCACGGGAGTCAAGAATTCCACAGGAAAACAACCCAAGTCTCAAAAACCAAAAGGTTTATTCCATGGTGCCTTTTCTTTCTAGTTTCAAGTAAACAAAAGCTGACTTCTTGTTGAGATGGCACCACCGCTTAAGCTCCAAATTAAAAACGGTCAAATAAAAAAGATTTTTCCCTTTCCTTTGCCCATACTGCTTTGAAATAATAGCTTAAATTATTGTGTAATTGGTTAATATGGTCAATTTCATGTTATGCATATTTCACCACAATAAAAAAATTTCTGTGCCGTGCCATGGGGGTGGGAAGAAAAGAGCCAAGCTATAAATTCTGGAATTCTGCCTCCCACTGCCTGGCATTCTGTACATTGGAATCAAACAAAGTTAATCATTTAAAGGAAGAATCCTTTTCAAGGTAGAAATCATATTATGTTTTCCAAAGCCTCTAACTACAACTAGTCCCCCTTTCCTGAAGCACAACTACAGAAAACAGCTCACAAAAATGGCATGGGCTCAAAAGATGGATATGAAGGTTAGGGTGAATCTGTAGGAATGGAAGATCTAAACATTCTCCACCTACGATAATAAAGTCCATTTCACCTAGGGCAAAAATAGCACATATTTCCAATTCCAGATTGGACGTAGTAAGGTTTCAACATTAAGAATCAACTTTAGTGACTAACTCTAGTTTAAAATTAGAAACCTTTTCTTATTGTCTTAACCACCCATGCCTACTGCCCCCACCACAAAAAGTTCAATGGTCTGGACACAGGTTTAAAAAATCTGTCCAACTAAACAAAGGCCACCTTTCTTCTCGGATGAAAAGGAGTATAAGAATTTGCCAACTTTTCCCCCAAACACAACCCCATAGTAAACTCTCCTTGCCTCCAAAGTGATTGATGTGATGTCTTTCTCTTCTTTCATCACTCCCTACCTTGTCTGGTCGCTGGTGAGAACCAGGAAGCCACAGGCACACACACAGTCTTTTGCTTATGTGGGCCTCAATTCTCCAATGCCAGGTTGCTGCCAATGTCCTTGCAGCCAATGGTAAACAGGCCACAGGGTTCACGTTAACTGCAGAGCGTTACCACACTGAACATCTGGTCATGAATGAACGGATTGCCCACTAACCCTCAGCGTTGGGCAGCTGATGAAAAATTCAACATTTTCCTTGTTGGCACAGTTGTTTTGTAGAATTCTCTAGAGCTTCCTGAATTATATTAAAAAAATTTCACTGCAGCAATCTATATCTGTGACAACAGCTGGTGTTGAAAGGGATCCGCTGCTCTCTCTCCGTGCTGGGGGACCTCATGTTGGATCAGGGCAGTTTACTACATTTGTCCTTGAAAACTCAGCCTCGGCTTTGAGGAACTGTGTAAAGTAAATGGTAGGAAGGGCAGCTCCCAGGTGCTGGATTCCACACAAACAGATCTCTTAATTGGGGTAAAAAAAAATCTATTCCCAGCTAAGACCTTACTCGGAACTTGTCTTAGAAAACATATCCAAACAGTCATCAAAACTACCGCTGGGCTCTGAAATCAGACTGGTCCTATCAGAACTTTACATTTTCTGAAGATTTTCAGTATAAAATACTCCCTAGTCTTTTACAAAACCCAATGAGATGCAATGTGTCTAAATACTAGTGTTTTTTTTTTAACACATGAAGGATTTTAAACTTAGCCAAGTCTTCTATTAAACCTAAGGGTGACACAAGTCAAGCAAATTAAATGTAATATGGCATATGACGCTCAGTCCTGGAAGAAGTCACACTGACAGAGGGGTCCACTGATGCTTAGGAAGTTCTCTAAAAATATAACAATAGCCTTAAAAAAAAATTAACTTGTTAGTGGGTATATGTGATATATTATTATTTCTTTTTGTTAAAAAAAAAGGAAGTGGTAAACTTAAGTCAAGCTAAATTTAGGCTATTATCTATGCAGCATAAATTTCACTTCTGTGTATAAATGCTAACTTGCATATTTCTCCATGGTAACTAAACTATGATTAAAACAACAGTGAAATCAGCCTTTAAAGGCACCTTTTTTGCTAGGAACAACCTAATTTACAGAAATACTTAAACTCTGGAAATTTCATGGGCATCTATATCATGCTTTTCCCAACAGAAAGCTCACTTTTGCATAGCGTATAATTGCAGTGTACTTGGCCTAGGTCGTAATCATTCTTTTTTTTAACTAGGGTAATTTTTTCTATGTTGTTCACTCTAACGTAAGTGGTATTTAAGATTATAAAGACTAAGATTCTAATAATTCTTTCCAAAAAGGAAGTTACTCTACTGCTTGGAAGGGATTAATTTACCTAGAAAGTATCTTCACATTTTACAAAAAGAACTAATGAAAGGAGTGAGAAAATTCCAAAGTGAAATGACTATTGAGATGGCAAGCCACATTCAAATTAATTTTTTTATTGAGATGGTCTTGTAATTTGCTAATGAAGAAATGGGCTATTTTATTGGTGAAATTAAAAAAATAATTATAATATGTCTAAGAATAGTAAAATGTAGGTATAAGCAGTATTTTCTTATTGAATTATAAAACATAAAAGTAGATTTGAATGTGAATCATTCTGAAACCTTAGAATTAGGTTTAGAATTTAAATACTGAAAACCCCTTGAAGTCGAAACATAATCATAATAGGTCAGGTTTGGTGTGAAAATCATTACTCATATTCATGACACATATTCAGAAATGCCTCATATTAAAACTTTATTATAATCAAAAATTGATCCTCAGGGTTTTGTGGGGGGGGGTGTTTTTTTTTTTTGGTCTCTTGGTCTTTACATGATGTAATGTCTAAAGCCACATTTCACACTGTTAAGTAATGATGACTGTATAAGAACTCATGATTTTAAAAAACTCATAAAATGTCAAAGTTATCATTTTATGTATACTCGCCTCTCTAAAATCATGTACATTTGCACAGTGGATGTTAATTAGATAACAATGGTATTACTATATTATCTATAAAACCTGCCTTTAAAACCAAATTCTGTTAAAAATAGTCTTTTCAAGCTGACATAGCCCATTTCCAGGGTCATATTTCTAATAATTAGCACCATTGCTAGTAAATGTTCTAATAAAACTAAAAAATGATTTCTAAGCAGAATGCAAAATTCTGTAAACCTTAATAATAAAAATCTTCCAGTAATCTGAGATAATCTTTCCAAGTAACATCGATGAAATCAAAGGAGTGTAAGATTTTAAAATTCAGATTCCCTGGGGCCACGTGCACACCTCCTGAAAAGTAATCTTGGAGAACTGGACTGACGGAATCTATTATCCCATCTGATTCTCTGACACATACAAACGTTCTGCTGAGCAGAGCAACAGATTCTGAGAAGCGGCAAAAAGAGTCAAAAGCCATCTCCTACATCAACACCATCCACTACTATAGACCAAATTTCCACAAGAATTATCAGCTCCCAAAGAACAGTATGTACGTTGCTCTTATCCACAAACCCAAATGCAGGGCAGTTATTTTGGAGATGCAGGATTTGTGTCTTATAAAAACTATTGTGAATCCTCTTTAAAGACAAGTCTTCAAAAAGTTACCCCTCCTTTTTAAGCTTTTCTGTATTTCAGAGTCAGTCCACCTGAGACAAGAAATCTAGGAGCAGAATTCCATAGGTGGTGGCCATTTCTAACATCACAGACTTTGAAAAAGAAGGCCAAACAGTTGTGAGTGTGAACCAGTTCCTGGAAACCATTTAAGGAACAGAGTAACCATATCCATCACGAATGTAACTGTCTTTAACTGTCTATGGGTTGGGTACGAGCCATCAAGTGGCAGTTCCTGGAATTGCATCATGAGTGCCTAGAGGCCGAAGTCAGTCTGGAAGGGACCAGGCCTAACTGGATTCTAAGGCTCCAAACTGTAAATTAGGGGATGGCAAGAGTCACCTGAACTGCTGCATTAATTAGATGGACAGTTATTTATCATTTAGCAAAGTTTTATCTGGGTGGAGAAGTGTTCCCTAAGTGACAGTCTGACTGTAGGACATTGCCCATGTACTTCTTTTGACTCAGTCTACAAATACTTGTTGAATGTACTGTATGTGCCAGACCATATGACAGACCTAGGGACACAATTCCTGCCTCTCTGGATCTAACAGATGGGACACCAGGGTATAAATGTTAAAGCAAGTAATAGTATAAACACACATGTAATCTCAGAAAGGATGATAAGGCCCTGGTCAGGCAGCTCAGTTGGTTAAAGCATCATCCCGATATGACAAGGTTGTGGGTTCAATCCCCAGTCAGGGCATACACAAGAATCAACCATTGAATGTATAAATAAGTGAAACAACAAACTGGCATGTCTCTTCCTTCCTCTCTCTCTCTCTCTAAAAGCAATAAATAAAAATTTTTAAAAGACTGCTGTGGTTGGGTGGCTCAATTGACTGGAGCATCATCATGAACATCAAAACACTGCGGGTTCGGCTCCCAGTCAGGGGGCACACCTAGGTTGCAGGTTTGATTCCCAGTCAGGGCACGTACGGGAAGCGACTGATTGAAGTTTCTCACATCAATGTTTCTCCCTCCCTCCCTCTTGCTCTACATATATACCCCTTCCTCTCGCTCTCTAAAATCAATAAACATATCCTTGTGTTAGGATTGAAAAAACTTTAAAAAAGAAAGAAAGGGCAGTAAATCAACAAGAGGTATCAAATCTGTAAAACTTGAGAGAAGTAAGAGGAGGAGAGAACACAGCAGGAGAGAGTATTATGAACATTCTAGCAAAGCCTTCACTGGCCTCACAGATTTCACCTGAAGTCTCTAGGTCTCCAACTTATACTATGGAATCTTTCTCTACACCCTGAAAGGGACAGGAAAGTTGCTATGTCTGGCATATTTTTAGGTCCCATGCTATCCAGACTCAATCCCACAGTTTAATTCTCCTCTACATAAAATTTTCCAGGAAAGTAAAGGAAGACACAAAGAAGGTGGAGAGGGGGAGCAGGGGGTAAAAGATCATTACTTCTGACCACAGAATAGCTTTACGATATAAACATTTTCTTTTTTTTTCCTTTCTTCCTCCCAAAGCTAAAAAACACTATTCAAACCACTCATAGCTTCTATCACTCAAGGGTCTTAACATTATTTTAACAGAGCTTTGTCTGTGCAAATAATACAAAAACCAGAAATTGTGCTTCTTCCTTAGAAGCACCTACCTAATCTGACTGCATATATGTCAAGTCTGCGTGCGCAATATGTATGTCAACAGTGCTTAAGTAATGCCTTGCTTCCACTTGCTTCTGATTTCTTTGAATTCTCGTATTAACTTCTATCTTCCTTTTTTAACAGTGCTGGGATTTTCCCTCTTTGAAACTTGACAGAAACATAAGATATTTCAGTTTTGTTATGAACCACTAAGCAAACTGAAAATATCACTAGCACTTTAGTCTCATTAGTTTCCTTTAAACACCTACTTTGCTGGTATAAGTTTATGTGAACCTTTCTCGCCCTGTTTAAATTCCAACATAAAATCTGTACACAACAATAAAACATGTGGCTCATTTGTCATGCTTGCATGAGCAGCTATGTCACTCACACCGAGACGCACAGGTTGGGTGTGCATGGCAATTCTGTTCCGATTCCGCATCACTCAATTGAGCCTTCTGTAGAAAAGCTTTTAACAACCACATCTGGCCACTAATAAATCACTGCACTCTGTCTTCCTGCCAAAACTCCTCCTTTATCTAACTTACATCTTCATGAGGAGATAGGAAATCACACATTATGGTGGTGACAAACAATTGTAATTATGTCATTAGTAGCCATTTAGTCTACAAAGGTGCTCAAAAAGGAAACAGAATGCACAATAAGAAACATAGGATAATACATTGATCACAGTCCTAATCCGCTTTTACTTCATGAGTGTAAAAAGCTGGCCTAATTCCTGGGCACGGCAGGCAGTAATGGCATACCACTTTATGAACTATGCAGCTATTTTATTCCCTGATCTACCTAAATATAAAAAAGCATTTAATGGCTTGATTTAGACATAAAAGTTATTTGTGATGCCTTGCAGATTATATTTATTTTTCAACTTTTTGTAGGAGTAACTAGAAAAGAAACTAGAAAAGAAATTAGAATTATTTGGGTTCAAACAATTGAACAACCACATATGCATGCATGTGTGCATATACACAAGTATACATTTTGGTATCTATATGTATGCATATGTGTGTGTGTGTGTGTGCGCGCACATGTGCGTATGTACATACATTCCTACAGGAGTGAATCATTTGATAAGAACTCCAAGCACTGAAGAAAAAAACTACAAAACAGAGATCCAAGAAAATGTGACATTTATCCAGTATACCAGCACCTCCTGCCATGAGGTTTAGTAATCAGAAATTGCAATGTTTCAAAATACAGTTGATCCTGAACAATGCTGAGATTGGGGCACTGAGGCCACATGGAGGCAAAAATCTTCGTGTAACTTCTGAGTCTTCCAAAACTTAACTACAGTAGGCCTTCAGTTTCCACAGGGCATTGGTTCCAGGATCCCCCATATGAATACCAAACTCTGCATATGCTCAAGTCCCTTATACAAAATGGCATAGAATAGTACATACAGTCAGCCCTCCACAGTCTCGGATTCCCAAACACGGATCAAAAATACTGTTAAAAAAAAAAAAGAAAATACTATTTTCAATCTGTGGTTGGTTGAATCCACGGATTCAAAACCTGGGGATACAAGGGTCAACCGTATATTGATTGAAAAAAAAAAAAAACAAGTATAAGTGGACCTATGAGGTTCAAATCCATGTTGTTCAAGGATCAACTGTATTTGAGTATTCCTAAAGTTCCAAAACCCTGTGCATTTCTCCAAAGACAATAAAAATAAAATACATGATTCTCCACAGTGCATAGCTCCAACATCCACCCATACTGAATGAAGCATAGCGACAACTGTGAGACAGAAATGGGTAGGGGCAATACCTTGGAGAACCTACAGCCTACTAAGATGGAACATGACAAGATGTCCTCTTACCATGTCTCCAACTTTGAAATATGCACATACCTAAGATATGTAAGTAAAACAAATCAGAAGGCAACAACTCTAGCAAAAGCAAAATCATATTACAGGCAACTTCAATTAGCTACTTCGACCTTTATACTTCTTACAAGCTTTCATTTTACTGTGAAATCTCTACACAAGATGAGCTTTGAATCAAGTATGTTAAAAATTCCCATTTCTTTGAATTCAACAAATGCCTAGTAAATACCTACCACATTCCATATTGACCTGGTAATCCAAAAATAAAGATGTAGACACAGTGACAAAAAGTTGAAATTTGAAACACTGATGCAAATCTAATTAAATCTAATGTTAATAATATGTCTTGGCTGGTGTGGCTCAGTAGGTTGAGCGCCAGCCTGAGAACCAAAGGGTCGCCAGTTTGATTCTCAGTCAGGGCACATGCCTGGGTTGCGGGCCAGGTCAGGGCTTGAGAGAAACAAGAGATCGATGTTTCTCTCACACATAGATGTTTCTCTCTTTCTCTTTCTCCCTCCCTTTCCCTCTCTCCAAAAATAAATAAAAGCTTTTTAAAAATAATTATGAGCATTATTTACAGATATGGAATTGGTTTTTACATAGTAAGCTTTCGGTTTTCACCTTGCACTTAGCGGTGTATGTTTTCTGGAGGGGCTCTGAGGCTGAATTCATTAAAAAACAAACTTTTGCACACCTGTTAGAATAGCTATCATCAAAAAGTCAACAAATAAAAAGTGTTGGTGAGCATATAAAGATAAGGGAACCTTCCTACAATGTTGGTGAGAGCATCATTTTGTGCAAACACTATGGAAAACAATATGGAGGGTCCTCAAAAAAGTAAAAGTAGAACTGCCTATGACAGCAATTCCATTTCTGAGTTTTTATCCAAAGAAGATAAAAACGCTAATATGAAAAGATATATGCATCTTTATGTTCACTGCAGCATTATTTACAACAGCCAAGATATAGAAGTAATCAGATACCTACTGAGAGATAAATGTATAAAGAAGATGTGATATACATATATGCACATACATGTGTACATACTACGTATATAATGGCCATATTATTCGGTCATAAAGAAAATGAAATCTTGCCATTTGCTAGAGCGTTGATGGACCTAGAAGGTATTATGCTAAGTGAAATAAGTCAGACAGAGAAAGACAATGTGGAATCTATATAAACAAAACAAACACATAAAACAGACTCCAAGATACAGGATGTAATCTGCAGCTCACAGAATATAGTCAATAATGTAAGGATGGAAAGATGTCAGATGGGTACTAGACTTACCAGAGTGCTTATGTCATAGGTTACACAAATGTTGAATCATTATGTTGTATACCTGAAACTAATAATACTGTATGTCAACTATAATTTAATTTTAAAACTTTCACAAGCAAGTGAAATATTATGCTCTTGTCTTCAATACTGGGTAAATCTTGTTGATATCAGTTGTCAATTGAACTGGGGACTGGCACAAATGCACTGAAGCCATTTATTTCAAAATTTTAATAAACAACATAAAAAGCAGGTACTTAACTGGATTGGGTATTTACAAAGCACAGGTCTATTCTGTTTTTTTAATTTACTTATAATTGTTGTTTCATGTTTACCTTTTATCTGAATATAAAACCTCAGATTTTCAAAAGATACTTGGGAAGTAAAAGAAGCTGAATTTTTATTCCGGAAGTTGTTAAGAAAAAAACAAATTCCCATATCCATAATATATGTTGTATAATATGAAGACATGTTTTTCAATGCACTGGGAAATTAGAAAGTGACCATTACAGACAAAAATAGAAAGTAAAATTACAACAATAAATAGAGATTTTAAGAGAATACATAAGGGAAAAGGAAGTCTAAATTCAATGAAAACAGAAGGACTTTCTGCCAAATATACTGATATATTACCAGGTTGATCCTCTCTTAATTGGTCCAAGGTCTAAAGATGTCCGTTAGTACTGGACATCTTCACCTCCCTACCCTCACTCAAAAAACTTTGACATTTAAAATTTTAATTTTTCTAAGAAAAGCTTATCTGGAACTCACATTCTCTAGTTACATATGAAAGAAATTGTACTCGCATCAACATTATCTTTATTTATCAGCTTTCCTGCACACACCCATGGGTACTAGCAGTTCAAAAGTTCAAAAGGCTTTAAAATAAACCAAGATAGAAAACAGGCACCAATTCCTATTTGGAACCTACATTTCATGTCTTCTAGCATTCTCTAGATGATGGATCAAGAGGGATGATAAAAGATAGAGAGTGGGGCAGCTGCCAGGGGAGGGTATCAGTTGGTGTGGACAGCAGTTCTCACACTGCCTGAAAAATTCATCTTGTCCTCACAAGCTGTCAGGCCTAAGCACAGGACAGACCTACATATCACACCTCAGAATAGGAAGGAGCAGTGGAAAGCTTATGCTCTCAGAAATTCTTCCTCCCTTTTAGTCTTGTATTTTTCTTTTCTTTTATTCTATTTCCATGTTCTGCTGCTTCGAGCATTCCTCCCTTAGCCTCCTGAAAGTGATGTCTGAGAAAGCTTAAAAAAAAAAGTCTGTGTACAGGACAACCTCCATTGGGTATCTCTACATTCATCCACTCTCTTGCTGGATTAGTTAGTTGATGCCTTCCTTTCTCCAGCCGTACCTCTACCTGTAACAGAAGATGAGGCTCTTGCTGTTCAATCAATGTAGTGGGACATCTCTCTTCAAACAGATGAAACGAATGGACAAAGCACACCCTGAAATCATCTGTTAGAAGACACACAGGACCTAAGCAGACCACTACCTCCTTTTGAGGGCTCCAGTGCAGTCCACTGAAATAGGTCACTCTACGGACAGAGCTGTCCTTCTCCACCTCCTCACCAGACACCTCGGGGGAAGGAGGGACACTGACATCTTCCTCGGCTTGTTGTGTTGGCCAGCTCTGCACTGGGGTGGCAGAACATCTATGTAAGCGCGACCAATTGTCCTAGTAATTCTCTAAAGAAACTCTGGTGCATGCCAAAGGTGTTTTTTTAAATAAAAATAAAATTATAAATATCCATTAACATTGGAATAAATTAGCACCATTCACTGTCAAATGACAGAACACCACATGTAGACTTTCAGCAGGGTAGCCTAGATCCATAGGTACTCACACTTCATCTTTCTCTAATGAAGGCTGAAGTACTGAGGATACTATATAGTTTGATGCTAAACTTAGAAACTAAATAAACAAAACAAAAAAAAATCGCTCAAAAAAAAAGTTATCTGTGTAAGTAAATGTATAAAAATAAAATGGAACAAGATACCCCGAACTCCTGATGAAATTCACTTCTGAGTTATGGGAAGATGAAAAATTAAATGAATCCTGGCTGTTGCTGAAGTGTTTTATACCTTTTAAATACATCTGCAAGCCAACAGGACAAAATGTTAACTGGTACTGAAGGCAGAGGGAACACAGGTTGACCACCAGTCCTTGTGCTTTCCGCTTTCACATGTCTTGGCTTCTTCTTTCAGCCCACCCCACTGTCAATTTAATTTTGAAGATAGTTTAAAAAGTATTTAACAATTAGGCTGCTCTGTACATACATTCCAAGAGATTTTATAAGCAAAACCAGGTAAGTTTCACAAAAGAGAAAGTACAGTTTGGAGGGTTTACTGAGGGGGAGGAGGTGTTTTTGTTTTGTTTTCTTGGTGGCAATATCATAACCCAAAGTATCTGAAAATTGAGAATAATGAAGTTGGACCTCTTCAAATTCACAAAACCTGAATGAGTTTGCACATAGCTGTCCATAAACTGCTCTCCTCAGTTCCAGTAGAGTGAGGGTTAGGAGTCCTGAACAAAAAACTCGCTTGGACCTCTGGACTTTCAAAAACACGTGGCCCACTGAAAGCCTTCAGGTAGATGGCTTCTAAATGGCAATGAAAGTAAGGGTGACACAAACATGAGGGAACCACTTCAAGGTTTGGATTCGGATTAGAAAAGGGTTACTCATGTGATACACACATGCCCCTCTTGTGTGTTAAACTATCCATACTAACACACAAGAGGAGAAAGGGATGACAATTCTAAAGACAACAAAACTGCCCACACAAAAGGATGCTATGTGAGCATTTAAGATGATCAAGTTTAATTTCGTCATTTGCTTTTAATAATATTGACACCAATGATGACAAAAGATGTTATATTTCCTAAAATAAATGAGACAGGGCAATGACCTACAAATAATTAATTACCTTAAAGGAAGGGACAGGTGAGAATGTCCCTTTGGAGGCAGGAGTTGGCTGTTACTTCTGATATTGTTAACTGGTTTCCCAAGAAGCACAGGGTCAAAGCGCAGGTTTTCTTAATGACACTTGACCAGGTTTCTGAAATTGTTGTACAAAGGCCATTAAGTACAGAAAGAAAACATAATTGTTGACTTTAAATATGCAGGCAAAAGTCACGGTAAATAACAATAATTTGCTGGAATATTGTTCCATATAGCATTTCCCAGAAATCTAGCATACAATTTGTGAGAAAGTGCAGGCAAATTAATTGTATACTTTCACCTTTTCTTCTCAACTCACACATGAGAAGAATAACATTTTACCCCACACAGAGAAGCCCCATAGGCCACATAGGGTTTTGAAAAGAATCTAATCAATAGTATCAACTGAACCTGGGATTAGATTAAACGGCAGACAGAGGGAAACAGCCTCTAACTGTTAAGAATCATCATTCCCGTGGCTTTCAACCTCCTTTTCGTTGACGGCGGGCAACAGGGCAACATGGTTTATCGTGCAGAGACTGAATCTGGTACAAATGCCACCCCCCCAGCCCAAGGACTGACGCTGGCAATGGTTTGTGAAATGCCTCCAACAGCACCCTGTGAGCATGCCGCCGCCAGCTCCGCATTCCTACACATGTGCCATGCAAGCCCGGGCGTGGCACAGACCTCAAAGTGAGACCCAGGCTTCAGGTCCAGGCTCCTGGGGCTTATTCCCTTTGCTTGCGGCTGTGTTTAACTTTTCAGATTTCCCTGCCCTCGTTGGAATGGGTATGATAACAGAAGCTAGGTAGAAGGCAGTTGTGCACACAGGTGTGCAAATCAGCCAGACACTGTGCCTACCATTACTTCATCAGGTGGTACATCCTGTGCATCCAAACCTTTGTGATAAGAACAGTCAAAGCAGCAGCTACCATTTACTGAGCAGTTAGCATATGAGAGAGACATGCCCTTGGACATTTCAGGATCATACAAACCTAGGTGGAAGTTCACAGGACCTTCGTGTTACAGATGAGAAAATGAAGTAAAAGGATAATGCCCACACAGTTAGCTGTCTGGAGGAGGATGTTTAAGAGGAAGTCAGGTTGATCTAATGTCGAAGCCAACACCCTAAACCAGTGTCCCACCTCCCTGGTTGCACTGCTGAGTCACTTGGAAAACTTGCAAAATTCCAATGTCCAATCCACCCTCCAGACCAATGAAACTGGAATTTCTGGGGTTCAGGATCCAGGTAACAGTATTGTGAAAGCTCTTGGGTGATTCCACTGTGCAGCCATGTTTGAGAACCACTACTCCAGTCACCATGCAATACCAGGCCTGCAGTCCTTCTCAATGTGTTAGTTTCCTTTTGTTTGTTACAAATACCACAAACTCAGTAACTTAACACATACACATTTATATTCTTATACTTCTGGAGCTGAAAAATCCAAAATGGATCTCCGCAGGGTAAAATGAAGGGCAGGGCTGCGTTCCTTCTGGAGGCTTACAGGAGAATCTGTCTCCTGGTCTTTTCCAATTGCCAGAGGCACCAGAATTCCTCGGCACATAGCCCCTTCCTCCACAGTCAAAGCCGGCAACACTGGGGCAAGGTCCCTTTCGCTGCCATCCCTTTGGCTCTATCTCTTCAGCTTCCCTCCTCTGTTACAATGGGTGTATTGGGATAGCCTGCATAATCTCCCACGTGCAAGATCAGGAAATCAGCAGCCTTAATTCCATCTTCAAACTTAATTCCCTTTGCCCTGTAACATATCATACTCCCAGGTTCCGGGGCTCAGGACATAGACATTTGTAAGGGACATTATTCTGTCTACCACGCCTGGTAATCCTGCCTCCAGGCCAGGATCATGGGCAAAGGGACATAGTCCAAAGGTGGACTGAAAGTGGATCTCAGTATATGAGCCTCTAGCTTGTTTAATAGTCTTAATGAGGAGTATTTTAGTTGACTCTATTTCTTAGGTGCCAAGTATAGTGGTTGGAGCATATAAGGTACTCAACAGATGTTTGTGGAAGGAAGGAAAGAAAGGCTCTTCTTGCATTTCTCCCGCCACAACATTTTACATCAGATATGATAAAAAGATAACGGGTGTGTTTCTAACTGGATATACTCACATGAGAAATTTCTGCTTGATTCTAAATACAGCAACTCTACTCTGCTCTCACATCAGGAACTACATGCCACCCATTCCTTTAGCACACAGAAGCCTGCATCTAATTTTACAAGAGCTTGGAATTATGTCCTTTAACTTGAATTTTCTTTGCCAGTGTCCACCACAGAAACAAATTGCTTCAGCTGGGTGTTTTTCATTGAGTTTATGTATTGGGTTGTTTTGGGGGGCAGAGGGGGGTATAATAAAAAGCATTTATTTTTTAAAATCATGCTTCTAATCCTTAAAAAGACTAAAATAGTTTCATCCTTTCATAACCTGTCATCACGCATGTTTCTCTAAAATTAAACACATATGGCTCAAGCCAGAGTTACATTATGCACATTATGTAATTATCTTTTCAATTTATTACTCCTCAAAATAGAAAAGATTAGCCCGTGTTTCTTAAGTCTCAGTAAACATATGGCCTGAAGATTGTAAATGACATCCTATCTTTAAAAGAATTTCCAAGACTAAACAGCACACAAGAGTCCGTTGGCAAAGGCCGTATTCGACATCAGGGTTGAGATACTGAATTGTGTGTGTGTGTGTGTGTGTGTGTGTGTGTGTGTGTGTGTGTGTGTATCTCGGGGCGGGGTGGGGGGGCTGTCCAGAAGCTATCCGGCCACGTACTATGAAAAGTACAGACATTTACTAAAGAAGATACAAGAAACACTGTGCATAGGACAATGACACCTCAGTCCCCTTTAGAGTAGGCACCTTGGGACCTCACACAGTTCTCCCAGTCGCCATCAGCTGTCCCATTATATTCTCCTGAATCTCATCAACCATCTGAAATCTCTTCCCTTTCAAAGGTGATTTTAGTTTTGGGAAAAACCAGAAGTCGCAGGGCTCCAAATCTGGGCTGTAGCGGGGCTGAGTCACCTGAGTGATTTGATGTTTCACCAAAAAACTCTGTAGGAGACGTGATGCATGAGCAGGCACCCTGTCATAATGAAGCTGCCAATCACCAGTTGCCCATAGCTGCAGCCTTCTGGACTTTCTCTGGACAGACTATATATAGAGAGAGTCTCATATATATATATATCTTCTTGCTTTCTGGCCATGCCTTTAATGCCATGAAATATCCCTGCTGGTAAATTATAAACAGCACAAAAACAGGGACCAAGAAAAACTCCATCTCAGCATTTCCTCGTGTGCCTGGCGCCCTTGCCGCTGTTTAATCCACGAGCAGCAGCTCCCCAGTCCCCTAGGTGTTCGTACCCGAATTACCTGTCCCTACAATTCAGAGTTTCGTGCCCGCTTCCCCCTGCAGTGATTCATGTAACCCAGTGACCGAGGATCTGTTTTGAGACCCTCTGCCTGATCACTGTCCTTTGCTTCCGCGTCAGGAAAGGGAGCACTCACACAGGGACCCTCATTCCAGCCAATGACGCCCTTCCCAACAACTACATTAGACATTGTCCGGGAGGCCCCAGCAATGCGTTGCAGAGTTAAGGGTCTGACAATGACCCTATTATCAAAACCTTTCATCAGCGGGGGCTGCAACTTGAAGATTTTCAATTTGTAACAGGCAGGAATTTTTTCTTAGGGCTGCCAAGTGAGCATAAAGGAAATATTTCACAGACAATTCATACTCAAATCAGTTTAACTATTTATCCCATGTTGAGGGATATCAGAAATGAATTGCTGTGAGTGGGTTTCTGATGCCTTTGTAGTCTCCTTGATTAGAAAATATGGTTTGAATAATTTTTTTAAAAAATAATCCAGCAGTTGAAAAACAGCTAATCGGGCTTTCACAGAAATATTACCATGTGCACATTCACAAGGGTTTTAAATATACATTGTGTTGTGAATGTCTATCGAAAACTCACAAATTTTATAAGACCTTTTCTCAAGAAAACGTAATTGCCAATGAATCGATATCAATAATTTACAGTGATGTTGCAAAGCAAATTAAGAATATAACATGGGGTAACATTTTATTGACTAATAGGAAACCTTTTGACTGAGAGATTAAAACAATTCAAGGTGTTTTACTCTGTCCCGAGGCAACTGTTACCTGTTTTCAGATCATACAGGTAATTCTGTTCATTCGCTCTAAATGGGTAATCAGAAGCATGGGGACCAGACCCCCACCCTGTCACAACCACTGCATAATAGGACATATGGAACTCGGTTTTTGATCCCTATGATAACACTAAAGCCCACTAAAAATAACACATTCACTCAGCTGGGAAAGGATGTATCTCAGGGGCAGTATCGCTGAACAAATCTTTTGGGTTACAGTCCATGTCCGCCAAACCTTTGGAAGCAGAAGTGCCATGTGTGGGTTTTGTGGCACCACATCATCTAATACAGATCAACATGGACATGCCCTGGAGAAATATGCGACAGTCAAGTCAGGAAGGAATATACAGGTGCAGACCAGTGTGAGCAGGCTCCGTCCCGGGGCCTCTGCACTCGCTGCCCCCTGCAGAGCGCTCTTTCCCCTGATGCCCTCACAGCCCCTCGGCCTCACTCTTCTTTCCTTCCTTCATGCTCCTAGGAAAAAACAGCACATCCACCCTCAAACGGGTGCCCCCACAAAACCTCCTACAAACACACTCCATATCCTTGCCCTCGTGTACTTTCTCTAAACCACTTACTACCATGAGACACATCCTATGTTGATTTGATTTCTATCTTCCCTACTGAAATGTAAGTACCGCGAGGTCAGGGAGTGGTTCCGTCCACTGCTGTATGCCCAATGTTTGAAGCAGTATGTGGAATGAAACTGGCACCAAAAACACTGAGTGGACAAATAATAAGCAAATGAATGAATGAACATGCCAATACAACAAGCTTTTTGTCCTCTTCAGCAGCACTAGGCCAGGAGCACATCAATCTGCCTACAGCAGCACAGTCACACTGAGACTCACCCATCATCTCAATGAAGAGGTGCCTGAGTCTGAGTTACTCCCCTTAAAAAAAGAGAAATCTTGGGCTATTCTGTAGTAAACAGTGTGAAAAAAGAAACAAACCCTTGAAGTAAAAACAATATAGCCCAGTAATGAGGGGCTTTCACTCTGGGTCACACTGCCTGGGCTCAGGTCTCAGTCCCTCTGCTTAAAAGCTGTGTGTCCCCAGCAAGTAACTTCTCTCTCTAAGCCTCGGCCCCGGCCGCTGTGAAAAGCGGCCTGTAACAGGCCTTTGCGCACTGAGGCCCAGAGGGATCGGCGAGGGCCTGGGAACAAGGACTGCGTCTGTACAGAATGCTCACTCACTGTATCTACAGTTATTTTTCATTTCAAAAGAGCAACTAATTAAGAGAATAGAAATGAGATTTTTGTTGCTCTTTTGTTATGTTTTACCTATTTAATTGTCCACAATTTTTTCAAAAGGGGAAAGTTTGTTCCTATATCTGTGTTTTATAGCATTTATAAATTTCGGGTGGATTATTACTTTGATGCTTCAGTTTTTTTTCTATTCCGACGACGAATGGTGTGCTTCCAGCTACAGCTTGTATTTCCTGATGTCATTTTACCCAAAGAGGCACTGCACCTTCTTCATTCACCAAGAGATGTGTCCTTGTGTCTGTGCACCCAACAGTCCCTCCACACATCTAATCAGTGTTTCACATAGACTCCTGAAGGAATTATGAAACAAATGTCAAACACTGCTGTCATGCTTTTTTTAAGAATTTCTCCAAATGTACACTTTTGTGCTTCTGATGTGCTACAGGAATATACCATGGAAAAGTCAGGACTTCAAAGGGAATATGCTTTGTTTCCTGACACATTACCTTTCCAAAGTTAAGATATACATCATATTTTTGTCCTTTGCATAAAAAAGCAATATATGTCTTTTACCCAGAATATTTTTGATACGACTTTTTTAAAGAAGGGCTGGTAGCTGTATCTTTTCTCACGTACTGCCAATGTTAAAAGCCTACTGGCGGTATTGCCAATCCTTATCACATGGGGCTTCATACGTGTAGCAGACAGGATAAACCCGAGGGCTTTTTACACCACGATTTGCAGAGTTATTAGGGTTTGTCTTAGGAGCTCTACTGTTTGATGTATGCAGATATGTAACAGAACCTTCTTATCTGAGGGGTACCACATGATGTAAAATAATTTTAAATTCACATATATTAAGTATCAGTGATTACACTTTGACACAACAAAATATACAAGATTTCTTCAAATCTGTAACCCCTTGTTCCTTTTATTTACATGTTATATATCTGCTCCAGATCCCCGCTAGAGTAGACAGACCTGTCCTGGTATCACAGAGAAGGCCGAGTGGCCTTTGTGCCACATTTTCTGACTACCTGATGCTGGTCAGAAGCATCAGAAGGACAGCAGATGGGATAATCCAAGGAAGGAGAAAGTGGGGATTGCAATATCCAGCAGTGCCCAACACTGTGACCGATACGTAAAGATCTAGAATCTCGAAAGTGATCACACGTGGTTTTATTGCTATGGAAGTGGAAGGGGTTGTGCACAGAGTGGTCAGCCTTCGGCCCTGATGGCACCTGTCTCCTCCCCCCGTCTTGGCAACAACCTGTGTTTCCTAGACCGGTGGTTCTTTTCTGTTTGGCGATCTATTCAAAATCCTTGGGAACCTCAGCAAGAGCAGCAGGCAGTGTGACCTACGGGATCTGGAGACACCGGGACTTGATTCTTACACGTGGGCACCCTTGGGCAAGTTATCTAATGTCTCCGAGTCTCATGTGTGTTGCCAGAAACTCCATAAGGCCTCAAAATAACTATCTCCCAAAACTCCTTCTGCAAAAAGATTGTGAGATTTACAAAGTGGGGTGAAAGACTGGTTATAAGGCTGAGTGCCTTTCACATTTCAAATTCTGATCAAAGGACCCCCAAGGGCATTCTGCCATGCTTTCAATGCAATGACTCTGTTAAGGAGCTCAAAGCAACACGGCACTCCAACCGAAGTGGGCACAACCAGGGACTGGGGTACAACGCAGGGGCAGCCACAGCTGGGGAGCCAGAGCACCCAGCTACTTCCGCAAATGAAGGTTTACTGAGAGGGATGAGTCTTTATGAATACTTCTCTCTGGGTAAAGAACAGAAAGAAAGGCTACAAGAAGAAAAGATGGGTTTTTCACAACATTGGGGTTCAATGTGTTTTCCTAATTAAAAATATCGTCCTGCTTAATACAGGCAAACTGAGTGGAGAGTTAATGTGCCACCTGTCCACA
Organism: Mormoops blainvillei; assembly: GCA_004026545.1. Lineage (NCBI taxonomy): Eukaryota > Metazoa > Chordata > Mammalia > Chiroptera > Mormoopidae > Mormoops > Mormoops blainvillei. Next base: position 243,713 of record PVJD01000089.1, on the reverse strand, counting down.
CAGTAAGAGTGAAAAGTAAAAGTAGGAGTTTCAGTAGATGCTTTGTGTCCTGACATACAGGAAATACTGCCCAAACTCAGACACAGGGAGGAGACAGGAGGGGGTGAAAAGGTCAATGAACTACTCAGCTGATTAACTAACACACACACACACACACACACACACACACACACAAAATATCCATCCAATAAGGAACTGGTTAAATAAACGGCAGCACATCCATATGGCACATGCTGTGCCGCCTTTAAATTGCATGACACCATCTCTAATGACAGAACATGAAGTCCACTCCATATACTGCACTTTTATTACTTCCTTAATTTGTCTTCTCCTCACTCATTGGATTTCCCCTTTTATTACGAAAATGTGCAACCACCAGAAAAGTTGAAAAGACTATCCATTTAATACCCAAACATCCACGTCTTAGATGCTATGGATTGATATTTTGCTTCACTTGGCTTACCATACATTTCTATCCATCAATTTTATTTTTTGATGCCTATCAGAGTAAGTTCCATGATAATTTTAAATGGAGAAGACAAACTACCAAACCACAGGGACAGTAAGATTCCATTTTGGAAAATATATATGGGTGTGTGCACTTACATGCCTAGAAAAAACAATGGAAGGAAATGCCACAACATGTTGCCAGTAACAAATTTGACATCTTGTTTTCTTCATTATCGATATGCATTTTTTTATTTCTTTCCTTATTTTTTGAAAAATAAGCATATATTTCTTGTGAAATAAACAGCTGCATAACCAAGGTAAGGAGACAAGGATGAGAAAAGAAACTCAAGAAAGGCAGCAGAAAAGTAATACCCCCATCCCTCACCCAGGCAGGGGTAGCTCAAGAGAAACTACATGCTCCAAATACCCGTGGAGGTGTTGGCCATGAAGCTCAAAGAAAGGCACCAGAGAAGTAACCCAAATACCCTCCCTGCTGGTCATTCAAATCCTTTACTATCAGACTGACTATCTTTCAGATGGAGTTCTAAAACAACTCTAATCACCTCGCTGAGATTGTCAGTGGGCAGTGATGGGGGCTTCCTGAGCCCAAGCTCGAATGTGGACCAGTCGTCACCAATGGTCCACCACATCAGGGTCAACATGATAGTGTCCTCACTTCTGCAGCCAGCTCTAGGGAGCCAGCACCACCCCAAACACCGGACTGCCCAATCACAGCACCATCTGCATTCCCCACATCACTTTGCATCACCTGCTCAGGATGTCATCTTCCCAGCATGCATCTGCCTACCCATTTAGGGACTTTCTGGGTGAGATTTAGGTCTTGTTTCCAATTACTGAAAGAGGGCACAAATGAGGGGGATTTCCTCTGCCCCTAGTACTATTCTCACAGCAGCTCTTGGACCCTTCCAGACACACCTCAAGCTTCTGATGAATGCCCCTGAGAGAACACCTCTGGTAAGGAATAATAAGACAATCCAAGGGCAGACAAAACAAAATGATAACTGAGATCGGCCACTCGGAGTTTTAAACAGCACTCACCGGTGAGGCGACAGAATTTAACAATGTCCTGGTGGAGTTTTCAAATCCTGCATCTTGCTGCATGTTAATATCCCACTGCCACATTCCCACTTAGAACACTATATTCTCCTGGCACCTTCTCACTGTTGTTATTGTTCATTAAAAAAAATTAAAAGGTAGTTCCAAAGTAGACTCTAATCATACTCTAGAGAAATCCAGGTATTTAGAAACTCATGAAGTTCTTCATATCTTAAGGTCATCTGTACTGAAACCTCCCCCCGCCCCACAACACATACACACACATGTATTCCAAAGAACAGCATTCCTTGTCATGGAAGGATATTCATGTTAAAAGAAATGTACTGTACCCAACCCTGTGGAAATTCATAAGGCACTTGCGTGTGTCAGAGGTTCTGAGGAAGAAAGCAAGCACGGTGCAAACTGGTTTGTCAACAGAATCTTTTATTTCCTCAAAATCACCTATTTAAAGTCTCATGAAAAAAAATATAGAGAACTGAAGATCCCAATTATTAAAGTTAACATCCTTAAATATGATAATAATTTTTCAGTCTCTAAATTATGAATGTAATTTTCACTCCTGTTGGTAACAAAAATTATTTCAAGCCTCCATGAAACCTGTAAGCTTTATAAGACAAACAAAGCAGCATGTATTTGAACCTGGGTCCCTGATGTGAGAACCCATATTTCTACAAATAAAACCCAGAGTGTCAGAACCAGAAGAGAACTTAGATATCATGTAACCCAACTCTCTCATTCCACAGGTAAGGACACTGAGGCTGAGAGATGTTATGTGGCTTTTGCAGGTGTGGGACACAAGTGGTCCCACAACACCAAGTGAAGAGGTGGGGAAGGAGGCAAAGGGGAGGGGAAGTTGGCATTATGTGGAAGTGGAAGTGGAAGTGGAAGTGGAAGTGGAAGCAAAAAAAAACCCCCTCAAATAAACTGGGTTTTTTCCATTATAGGTTTTTTAATCTAATGTTTGGATCTTTGAGTATAAAATAGTCATGACCACAAATTGTCCTTAACTTCACAAAACACATAATCACCCCCTCCCAAAAAGAACCTCAACCCTATAATATAAAGGCTTTCTTAAAAAACTGATAAAGTAAACCACTTAAAGAGTAACCGCTTGGTTTATAAGTAAACCATTTGGTTTGGTTTTAAAATAAGACTCCAGAAGGACTCAAAATATTAGAAAGCTGAGACTTCAGCATCTTTCAAAACAGGAACAATAGACCAACTACTATAGCCATTTGCTAAAGAAATCTTTACCAAATTATCTACTTTGTGCCAGGCATTGTGTACAGAGACCAGACTACAAAAGCACCCAGAAAGTTATACTCTTGCTTGCTGAAGCTGATGAGAATATTGGCATTAATCAATATGGAAACAAAGAGACATATAAACTACACAGAAATGAATTCCACAAAAGCAAATTACATGGAGTGTTTTGGGAAATACGAAGTTTCAGAGGGACACGGGCATAGCCAGGGAGATCAAGGAGGGCTTCCCTGAGGTGATTACAAATGAACTGAGAGCTGAACGAGAGGTAGGAGGTAACCAGATGAGGAAGGAAAAGAGACATTCTGGGCAGAGGGAACAGCATATGAAAACGCTCTGTGGCAACAAGGAGCAGAGTAAGACATAACCAGGGTGGTGGCAGCAGGAAAAAAGATGGAGTGGGAGAGCAGCACAGAATGAAAAGAGGCAGGATTCACACATAACAGCTGTACAGATTTTGTAACAGAATTTTGTCTTTATCATAAGAATAGTGGGAGGTCAATAGAGGGACCTCAGCTTGATAAACAAGTGGGGCACAATCATATCTGCATTTTAAAGAGATCGCTCAGGCCGCTAAATGGAGCCAGTCAGTCTATGGTAAATGTCCAGCCTTCTTCACTAGATTCCCAGTATATGCAAAAATTAGATAAGGTCCTTAAAACTGCCCCAAGCAATTCTTCAAATATATGTAAGATAACAGGTAGAGTTGTGTTGGGAGAAAGAGGGCTCTAAAGACAAATGGCACAAACCTGCAGCATCCTCAGAGCTGGTCCAGTGGTCCTTGGGATGTGGACCCCCAACTCCTCCTGGAATTTATAGATGGTTTACCCCCACATCTGTTTCACACTGGCTATGTTTCATCATTATTGATTTTAGACTTCCAATTATCTTTGTATCTGAGCTTGTGAACTAAAACATGTAAGACCCAGTACCAAAACCAAAACCATAAACCATTCCAAACTGTACCCCTAAAAATGAGCACTCTTCTTCTGGACTGTTTCCTTTGGTAGATGCTAAGGACCGCAGGGGGAAATAATGGACCACCCACACAAGATTTTAATATTAGTATTTCACATTGAACCTCTTGTGATTTTAAGTTTATGTCTGAGACAATCTCAAAGTATAATGTTTTCAGCTTTTCAGAGACAAAATTGATTAAGTTTTATGTGGAGCTAAATTCCTTTTCATGCATGAGACAAGAAACAGTTAATGTATCACTTTATTTTTTCTTCTGAAAATCTACAAACAAGGACAGGTATCTTACCTGGTCCTGGACTACAACAAGTTTGGACAGAGCTTAGGTTGCTGGGTTTAACTTGGCCAAACAAAGGAACTCTCAATTCAATGAGCATTTGGTTTGTGTAGTCGATTCACTTCATATTATAGATCAAGAAAGCCAGGAGTGCTGTTCAGACACACAGTCCCAAGAAGACAGGCTGGATAGGAATGTGGTCGGCTACACTGTTATCCTAGATTTTTTTCCCTTGTTCTTTCTCTCATGAGTGCTTTTCATGTAATTTTTATTCATAAAGTTGCCAGTGTTAATTTCTCCAGGCCAAATTTGGCTCACTTATTCCTTGCCAGCTCCACAGTGAAATGCCGTGTGCTTGTGTGCATGTGCTTGTGTGTCTCCCTAAACTGCATCTAACGCCAAAGGGATTTCTATGACCAGAGATCCCAGAAGATAGTAGGCAGCATCTCACTTGGGTATCCCTAAAAACAAAATCTGTCTCTATTAGCAAAAACAACCACACTCTCCAAGCTGGCAGAAGACTGAACTCAGCAAGATGCATGGGTCCCAGTAGAACCTTTACAAGGAGGTGACAGAGCAGCTACGGCAAGGCAATTTGCATATTCTCCTGCACAAGAAAAAGAAACACAGCAAAGCAAGGCTAAGCAGCATGTTCCTTGAATTTTCTCTCATGGGCTCTGTAATTTAAATGCACCGTTCATTTTAGGGAGCTGGGTTCAAATGGCAGAGAGAAAACAACGGTCTGTTTCCTTATACTAATTGGATGCTGGTCCGTTTTTTATTTTAAAGCGATAAAAGAAATGAATTGTCTCCTCCACTCAAAATGGCCAACAGAGAAAGAAACTGTTAATAGTCAGAACCACAATATTCTATTATGTCCACCTCAGATACAAAAATCAAAAGACAGGATATGAAATCTGAACCAAAAAATTAATTTGGGGCAACCGCAATCTTAATATTTTATTCCAGTGATTCACTCGAGGCCAACATCACTGAAGAATTAAGAAAGCACCTACTCAATCAGTTATTCATTTTCAGGAAGGATAATATAAGAATTTAAGAATCAGAAGTTAATGATACATAAGCAGAAGGGAAATGAAAGAGAAAACAGTATCCCAAGTTACTGCTTCCACCCTTACAACAGAACTGTGAAGAAAAAGGGTCAACAGTAGACGCGGACAGATGTAGCAGGTCCTGGGTGAGACTGGGCTGATCTGACCAAAGGTCATACCTAACACCTTCTATCAAAAGGTAGGAGAGACAATGGACCTGTGGCAACATTTTTAGCCTCAACCAGGAGCACAATAAGGGTGACGACCTTTACAGATGGGTCTCCCCATTGCCATATCATCTGCAAACTGATTTAAAGGCTTGTGGTCTAACTCAGTGTTTCCCAAGGTGTGGTACAAGTACCATGGGCGGTATCAGGATGGTTTAAGTGACAAAGGGAGATATACATGCCTGCGTGCACACGCGCGCGCACACACACACACACACACACATATATTTAATAGCTAGGTACTTATTTTTATAGTTTTCTTTCCGTTATAGTCCTCCATCATACTGGTTTTCCTAATAATGGACAAATTCTGAAGTGCCTTTTACAAAAAATATTAACTGAAAACTAATAAAGGAATAAATAAATACTCAAAAAGCAACTTTAAGGAAAACATTAAATATATATTTCAAGGATTTAACAAGATATGGCCAAAAAAGAGTGTGGAGTTTGACAGCCAGTTACATCGATGGATCAAGAGGTGACACGGAGGCTGACAACCACACTAGAGCAAATGTCAGGAAGGCAGAGGCCTGGTGTCTGATTCCACCCAGACGCTGCAGTCGTCCTTCACGGCTCTGAGCTCCAGTGTTCTCATCTGTGTCCTAGGTTAAATAATCTAATCTCACCTAACACAACCCAAATGTTTCTAATATGATACCCCCTAAATTATTTTAAGAAATGCATATAGACATAGTGACATATACATAAATGTCTCTAAAGATGTATGTCTGCACATGTCTCTAAAGGTCAAATACAGGGTGGGGCAAAAGAGGGTGTACAGTGTTCATATAGAAAATGATACAATAATTAATAAATAGTACAAGAATAAACTTTGTTTTGCATACTTGCTACTGTAAACCTCCTTTTGCCCCACCCTGTGTACAAAACATATATACATAAACAGATATATATACACACATCTAAATACACAAACACATAACATGTATATACATATACTACACATATCTATACATATAATATATGCATGTAAAACCAGACCCAACCCAAGGTGGTTAACCAGGAAAGTAGACAGCGACTAAAAGCAGCAACGAATGCAGTTAACTCTTGATGCCTGATCTGAGTTTCCACCTCCTGTCCCAACCAGTGTCTGCTGAGCTCCAATTAAATCACAGGAGTGGGTCTTCACATTCCTGTGTAGCTCTTCACTGTCAGTATTCCAGGAAGGCTCACCCTATGATGGCCCTTGAGATGAAACTAGAAATGCCCACATCACAATGGATGCTACTTCTGCAAGGAACAGATACATCAAAGGAAAACTTGTTACCATCGCTTACAAAGGCAGGTGTTTCCTAAAGAAGTGCCCTAAGCAACATATTCTTTGGAAAAAGCCATGTAAGAGTAAGCAAAGGAGGAACAGCTGTAGGAGAGAGTAAGTAAATATAATCTTCCTCAGTTCTGACATCATGATAAAAAAATTAAACAAATTAGAGATGATTTTAGCTAAGCAATACTGTCCTCTACCCGCAGGTAAATTTATGCCTTGTTCCTAATTTCAGAATAAAGAATAAAGCTATATATGATTTCAATATTTTCTCTGTGCTAGCAAAATCTAGTTATCTTTTTATTCAATAAGGCAACCAAAACTGTGTTTCCTAAATGCCCTTGAATTTATACAAATTTGACTTTTTTCCCCAAAGAAGAATAAATTGAGGGCCATTTCCTCAATGCATGCCATAGAGTACAGTCCATCCTATTTTAGGATAACCACAATATGCAAACGTCAGTCACCAGCCAGACTCAGGACACAAGCCACCTGCATGATGAATGATTCACCCTAGAAACAGAGAGGACCCTGGTCTCAGGACCTCATGCCCACAGGAAGGCTGGCTTGACTCTCTTTCATCCAAGTAGTATTATGTCAGCAAGCCATTGCCCAAAGCCCTCCCTCAAAATGGCAGACTTACTCTCAAAACCGCCACCACCTCTCGTAATTCTCTTAAACCAACCAGAACACTGGTCCCCACCTGTGATTAGCACCCAGCTGCCCTCACACTGCTGACAGAGCACCTCCATCTGAGCAGCCCAAGGGCACGTCATCATTTCATCTCCTCCTGGCAAGGCCTTGGTTTCCTAGTTCATCATGTCAGGAGCTGCTTCTTTTTGAAATTTTCAAACTACCCAGCCCAGTTTCTTAAAGGCAGTCTGCAGTCACCAAGCAATCTGGGTGCAATCACCAAGCAATCTGGGTGCTGAGCATCTTCTCCTTTCAGACATTTCGACATCTTAACGGTGTGATATGGAACAGGAAATACAAACTCACCTGCTAGTTTCAGTCACACTTCACAGCTTTCTAACACAAGTCAAGGGCAAAACATAAAGGAAGTCGGGAGTCAAAGGTAGTGATAATGCAGATGCTTTGGAAGAAAGAAGCATGTAACAGCATCAGCATAAATATAAACTTCTCAACCTAGAACCACCAACACCCTCTTTTTACTGCTAGTAGAAAAATACATATAATTTTAAATGTTCCAGTGTTTCTCAAACGGTAATACAGATATGAACCACCTGGTGATCTTAGCAAGCAGGACTGATTCAGTAGGTCTGGGACCATGAGCTCCTGCATTTGTAACAAGCACCCAGGTGATGCTGCAGCTATTGGTCCAGGGACCACATTTTGAGTAGCAAGAGCATAGGATCCCTCCCCTGCCTCTACCTCTCTTCTCACCTTCCCAGTAAGGTAAGGAGAGCCCACAACTGACAACAGTTTTGTGCCTGAGCCAGGCTGAAAACCCTTATCAAACGAATTTGAAGTATGGAAAAACAATTGAAAAGAGAACCCACAAAGAATAATTGTTTAGGCTGCAACAAGCCCTTACAATTAGAGGTGAAAGTAACTAATATGGCTGTTCAGCTCCCACGCTTCTGGGAGGGATCTAGTGGCCAAACTTGCCATCAGAGAAAAAAAAGGCATCTGGCCTCTCTCTTGGCTGTGTAAGTCTAGAAATTCTGTGTCTCACTTTCAGTAAAAGTTACCTACAGATTATGGGTTGATCCTCATTCATTCATTCTCTTCCCCGCCCCCTTCACCTCCTCCCCACCCCCTCATTCCTTTCATATGGAAAGGCAGCAAAGTGGAACTCCAACAGAAGTTGTGGTTTCTACGCTAAGACAACAGCCATGTTTTACTCAGAGAAAAATAAAACTTGATCAAAAGCAAAACAAGTGCAACCTGAAGTCCAACACCCAGCCCCACGATCACTGACCTTTGACTCCACGGCTGCAGCAGGCAAACCAGAGACAAGAGACATGAGCGCCTCCAATCATAAATACTTAGAGCACCTCCAAGCCTTTAGGGACAGCTTCACATCTTCAAAGCACTTTCTGAGGGTGAATTTATTAATCCACACAAGCCCTGAGAGCTCTGCCTTTCCTGGCAGGTAGCAGGCCCATTGTACAGATAAGGAAGTAGACAGGCACAAAGAGTCCAAGCACCCATCTAATGGTGATGGGGAGTCCCCTGGCTCCCACTCCTAAGAACACCCTAGTCACAGGCCCGGAGGTGGTGATCCTTTGGCAAGAATGGAGACTCATCCTAAAGTTCTGCCAAGGAAAACATGTCAGTCTTAAAGGTATGCCCTCTGCCTCCCCGCATCAAACTGTTCGACTTAACAAGACAGCCAGGGTTACATAGCTTCTGTGAACACAAGGAGAACCTCCTGCCAGCTGGTACATTTGGGCATGTCTCTACCATGGGCACAGGGAAGATGGCAACAGGCTGCAGCTGCCCGGGTCCACCAGTGGGCATTGCACAGAGACATCTCTTGTGGTCCGAGCACTTTGTATCTCCTCCCTCACCAAACTGTGCCGCAGCCTGGCAGGGAAGGACAATGATGGCCCTGCATTCTACATGGGATATAAGTGAGTTGGACATCTTCAGTTACATTCAATCGGTTTGTCCTGATTCACAGGATTTCTCGTGTGGCCCTAAGTATACCCACAGGTCTATAAAGATGTACCAGCAAACACATGTCAACATCTCTGCCAGAACACACACCTTTTTCAATGAGTAACAATAAACAGAGTGGAGAGATGCTTTAATATTGAATAACAGCCTAACCAACAGTAATAAAGAAGAAACTGTAATCTTGGGAACTGGGCACAGAGAAGCAGCACCCCCTGGGCAGTCAAACTGGGAAAATCCTCAGTTTCCTCTTGGACTTTCAAATCGCAGTAAAGAAAGTGTTCCTCTTTTGTAAACTCTGGCTATGTCACAGGTACTGGGTGGGGAACATCCCAATGACAGTCCTCACCATGACTATGCAATGTTACCAAGGAAGAAAGGCACAGACATGGGCACCTTGCCCAATGCCCCAGAGCCAGACAGGACAGGATTCAATACCTGGTTATCTGAACTCTTGAGTTCGTAATATTTTTAGCACCCACATTATGGGTGTTGAGGGCTTAGAACATAGTTGTAGGGACCACCATGCCTTAGAATCGTAAATGGCTGCTAAATCTCAATGAAATCTTAATTGGAATCTAAAATTAGCAAAAGGTTTTTAAAATCCCACAAAAGTCTACAGTCCAATTTTGCCACCGATTTTCTATACATCCTAGGAAAACCACTAAATAGAACATGGTGTCCCAGCTGAGCCAGAGAACTGGCCCTCAGGATTCACCAAGCTTTCACTGCACTTGCTCCATGGGATGGAAGCGGTAGTTAGAGCCTTTGCCTCCAAAAACCAATGGCCCAGCTGGAGAAACAAAACCCTCTCACGAAATCACCTCTAGGCTGGCATCAGGAGGAAGGCACAAGTCGAATGTACGAGGCAAGGAGTGATTGAGGAGAAAAAGGACAGTTTTTCTAGGCAAAGGAAGATGTACATGGCAGCTATTATACTTCAGGTGTTTACTGAGAAAAAGATAAATGCACTATTTTGAATTTTTACTAATATGCTGGAAATATACTAACTTGTAAATGTCAGATAATAACCTATGAGGTGTCTGTTCTCATTTTACTGTTCCCAGTATAGACTGTGGTTTTCAAACTCTGTTCCAAGTGGCCCCTGTGGTGTAGGAAGGTGGGGAGGAGAGACCAGCTGCTCTGAGCTGGAAGTCACACAACTTCCTGATGTATAACTGTCTCCTCAGCTCCTAGCAAAGTCCTTGGCAAAATAAGTGCTTAATAAGTATCTGCTGAATGAAACAACAAGAAAGAAGCTTTGAACTCATGCCCCTAGTCAACCATTAGAACTTTGAATTTTGTTTATTTTAAAGGTGGGAGTGGTGCCTCGAAGTAAAATTTCATTTGGGCAAGGCAGCCAAACCACTTTAAAAAAATGAGCCAAAAAAATACATGAGATTTATGAATATCTCTACATTTGCCCTCATTTCTTACTCTACCATGACATTCACTCAACATGAAGGTCCACTAAATTGGGCTCATTCAAAATCTTAACAAATTTCCAGGATCACAACCACATCCAGCCAACCACATAGTGTTGAGCCACATCAATCAATCATGTGGCCTGTTCAAGACCATAGCCCGTAGGCCAGCTGGGTTTGCCCAACATGCTGGCTCACCCGAGTTTCTGCCCGGAACTAAAAAAAACCTAGCATAACCTCCAAGCTCAATGCGTAAGCCTCAGGTGATGCCAGCTCCTTGATCCCATGGGAAGTCGAAAGAGAATATTAACTAACATCAACTCCTCTTGACCTAACAGCAGGAAAACAAGGCACTCTGAAAAGACAGGTGAGTCTGAGGATTGAAGATTCTGTGATGTCCAGGAGGGTTGGGCAAAGAAGCCAGGGGAGGGAATCAACAATATAAGCTCTACTGTTGGCTAACAGTATAGAGCTATTTTCCTAATTATATTTGCAACAGCAATAAATAATTCACCAAATAATCTGTAAATTCTTGTTAGCTAAGTGTCTCTTTTGGAAGGTGTCAGGAAGAAAAATGAAAATGTATGGTGCAAAGTCATTGTTTTTAAAGAATTCAGGGGAAGCACATTCAATAAATTCAGTATGAGGCAAAATGGAAAAGGGCTCCATGGGAAAACCAAGGTGGTGAGCCCACTGTGGGTAGAGATGAACAGAGCTGAGCCAACCAATAGTTTCTGGTAAGAAGAGGAATATAGTGGACACATGAAAAACCCATTAAAACTTCAACAGATGAAGAACGAGAATCTCTCAATTCACTTAAGACTCCTGCTTACCCTACTTCAGGCCTTTGGACATGCCATCCTGTCTGACAGGAAGATTCTTTTCCCAGCTCCGTGGATGGTGGTCTCCTTCTCATCCACCAAGCCTTCCCTTAGGCAACACATCCTTGGAGAGTCCTTCTGTGGCCACACAACTAAAATTGGCCCCTCCCTTTTCACCGTCTCTTTAAACATCGAGTGCAGTGTTTTTTTCATATAATCACTCTAATTCATACATCTGGTGTGTATCGATTACCTGCCTCTTCCTTTAAAAGTCACTAAAGGCAGGAACCACAGCTGTTCATGTCACCTGCACATATCTAGAATGGAGCCCACGGTCTGGCCCAAATACAGGACTAGGTCAGTGACTACAGAGCCTGTGAACTGATAAATGAACACAAATGAAGAAGGAGGGGCCCAGCGGCACGCGGCAGGAAGGCGTCAGTGGTGTCGGAGGGGCAGGGTGCAGGGTCTGGCTGCTGGGCAGGACGGAGAACCAGAAACCGTGCTGCAGAGGGTTTTCGGGGAGATCACAAAAGGCCTGGAATTCTAGGCTAAAAGTCTGGGCTCTTTTGTCAATAAAAAGATCGACTGAAGGTTCTTAACAAACATATGACATAATTCAGGTCACTCCTACAGGAATGTATGGAGGCAGAGTGGTCAGTCACAAACTACCACAATAATATGGGCAAAATCCACAGGAGACTTAAATGGGAGAAGAATCCAGCAGGGAGAAGGAAGGAGAGGATGAGAATGGGCACATCCGCGTCACAGGCTTTAGCAACCAGGGAGCGGAAAGAGTGAGGGGCAGCGGGAGAGTAAAGAGGATCCCTGACTGAAAGGTGGGATGGGAGTAACAGCAGGTGCAGGAGAATGAGCAGGTACAGGAAAAAAGATGATAAACTCCATTCCAGAAAAGCCTATTCAGAGATCTTGGAGTAAAGGGCAAATCTTTGTGCAGGTATCTTCCAGGAACCTGAAAAGAAGTGCTCAGAGTCCAAGAAAGAGATTAGCTCAAAACAGGAACATCTTGGAATCTTTCATCTGGAGGTGAAGAGTGGAACTATGAGGGGAGGAGACTGCCTAGAGGTTAAACTAAGGCAGAGAGAAGCTGCACCTTCAGGCTCCAGCATCAATGGCTTTTAACTGGGTCCAGACACACTGTGGTAGGGAGAATAGCCTCCTTCCCCCCAGGCAGAAAAGTGAAGCTGTCCCGTCTGTGTTCAAAATCCTCATCCCCCAGGAAGGATGACTGAGCAATCCCATTCCACAGGACCGTGGTCATCGCAGAGGTCTTATGAAGCATTTCTGAAAATCGTCGGATGTCTCCAGCCCACCTCAGGGTGAGGCACTGTCAAGTCCTCTACAATCCCTTTTTAGTTTTAAAACTGCCCTTCTTCCAATTCTTTCCTGCTCTGACCAAATTAATAGAACATCACAGACACAAATGCCAGTGCAGGCTACAGCAGCAGTAAAGGTTACAGAGCTAATTTTCAATCGTTGTAGCAAAACAGCTTGGTCCACCCCTTCAGGTCTGGAAAGCAATAAGCTTTTGAGCAGAGCATGGGCTGCCATATCTCAGCAAGCTTGTTCAGAGGCCACATTAGAGGTTTCCTTCATGAGAATTCCCCCTGACAGTACACTGTTCTAACAAGGCTCCTGTAGGATGTGTCTTTCACACTCAAGGTCTGGTAACAGCCTTCACACAAGAGGCAGAGCTACGAAACAAAAATAGGACAAGTCACAAGACTCAAACGAAATTCAGCATCGAGATGTGGTCTGGACACACGTACACACAGAGGAAACTTGAAGGGGAACACTGCAGAAAGGGTTAAGTGCATACTTCACCCTGAGTGGTAACTGTTACGGAGTCCCCTCCAAACTCGGCTCATCTGGGAGCTGCTGGTGGAGCAGGGGCTTTCCTGGCCCTGAAGTTTAGCTCAGCTTGTCCATTTTACCATGCAATTACAGAATCAATAAAGCATCTCTTTGAAACTCCCTGGACTAGTGCCAACACGCAGACAGTAGTCGGCTGACATTTTTTTGCTATTTCCATTATTACAGCCAGCAAACCTGAGGAGAAGACATCAAAACTGAAGCATGGCAGGACAAGAAGGCAGATGTGAGGTCTGGCTGCTGGCGGCTGCCCCTGAGTGCTGTGTGGTCCACGTGCTCCCAGCAACCTCAGCTTTGAGCAGGATGCCAGGCCCAGGAGGAGACATCATTTCCACGGGGACACTGAGGAAAAACTACGGAAGAGGCTGCACTGCATGTGCCTTCACCACTCTGGGGTCGGTGGGGCAGCAGGAAACTATTTTTTCAGGAAAACAAAACATTCTTGGACAGGCTTACCTGAAAAACACCTTTTTTTTTTTTTTTTTTTTTTTGGTCTGCTCTAAGCATTTCAGGAATCAAAGGCCTGTGCCAAGAAGCAGGCAGCCAGGCGGAACTCAGCACTTGTGTGTATAGCTGGTGAGAACTTGGGGGAGTGGGGGTGGAAGGAGGGGGTCTTGAAATGTTCCTGTCCATATGTTGATGTCTGGGCAGCAGAAAATATTGAAATAGAAATAGAAAGTTAGAAAAATCCTTAGGAGCAAAACCTGAACAAGTACTGTATTTGAAAAGGAAATGTTAGACTGATTGTACAAAAATGGAAAAACAGAATTAACATGTTCCATAATGATTCGTTTGTGTTAACTAAATATTGAGCTGAAATTTGGTGAAACCCTCAAAGTAAGGCTTTCCAAGGAAGTCATTGTCTTCAAGAATCATTATTATCTAGACATAGCTACGTAACTCCATGGTGCCCTATGTGACTCACCTGGGTGATAGCCTTTTCATTCACTTTATTTAAGAAAGTACAAAATTAAGTGCAGTTTATCTCTCATTCCAAAACCCCAAGTCAAGCCCATTACCAACATTCGTCAATACGTATTTGCATATCCAGTGAAAAACAAAATTCAAAATCTTTCCAAGGTACTTCTGTTCTACTGGGAAGTTATAAACACTGGCAACTTGGGGGAAATGAAGATTCCTCTTTCTTTTCCATCCAAGTTCACACAGGAAGTGACAGGAGAGGTCTGCTCAAATTGTCCTGCTACACTGACCACAATCTCGACAGAAAAAGACCACCCTTGGGAATGAGGCAATTCAGGTTTTTAACTGGCTCCCTCCTGACCATACCCCAAAATAACCAGCCTCAAACCACCAAAAAAGCCTGACTCGAGAACTTTGCAGTGTGAGCGATTTCGGCATTGCTAACTCAACCCAACAGTCCTTTCTTAAAAAATAAAGACCACAGCCATGCATAAAATGAGCAGGCGCAAATCTGGCACAGTACTGCAAGCCGAGTGAATAATAGTACAAAAATATCAAAAAAAGAAAGGTTATGAAATTTTATAACAGATGACAAATTGGTAGCTTTTCCCTGCTTTTTTGGAATAGATTCAGTAACAGATTTGAATCTTGGGCTTTGATGCTGTCTGTGATATGCAGGGATCCCAAGTTCAAGGGGAAAAAAACAAAACAGGAATAGTTATCTGCACAGTTACTTCACTTACAGCAGGATTTAGCCTTTATTATTTACTTTAGAAATTATTTGGTTCCTTATTTAATACACTTTCATTCAAAACATTAAATTTTTAATTTTCAATGTCTGGGTTTTCTGTACTTGAAGCTCTCAGAGTTATGTCTAAAAGATGAAACTACCTGCTCAGATTCCAGGGAAACAGAGAGAAAGTACTGCATTCTGCCACTTTGGAAGAGATGCTCAGAACTCTGCCTTATGGTGTCTGTCTGTTACCCAAGCTCGCTGGGCTGCAGGAGAGACAGTGACAAGTTTACGGGGCAAGAACGTCCATAGGAGAAAGCTGTATAAGTCACCGTCCGGGCTGCCTTTGGAGCAACTAAGCAGCCACAACCAAAAGGGAACACAGGACCAGTATCAAGGGACCCTCCTTTTACGTAAAACACCTTTGCAGACATTCTCCCCCTACACTTTCATCTCATTCCAACAAAACGTTTGGAAGACACCTGGTGGGAGGAAGCCTGCAGGGTGATGCGCGCCAGAGGAGGATCCAGTAGACACAGCCCTAGCTTTCAAGTGGCTCAGGTTATCGAGGGAGGACAATGGGCATACAGATGAGCCATGTAAAGACACTACAGACAGGAAGAAACCAGTGTCTGAGTAGCTTCACCAAACCTCCAGTGGGAGCAGGGTCCAGATTCATTTCTTTGGTTGGTTGGTAGGATCGAAAAAGGTTTCAAGAGAAAGTCCATGAAGGATAAGAAGCGACGTACTAGGACATGCTTGTCCAGGAAGTACCTGTGCGGTTCACATTCTTGGTTACTTATGTTTCATGCCAGCAGAGAGAGGGCAGTTTGCTAATAAGAGGGGACATGACTCAGCATTCACACTGTACTAGGCACTGGGCTAAGCCATGGGCTTCATGCAGGCAGTGCTCACTTTCCCATTTTACAGATGGAAAAACTGAGATTCAGAAGGATAACAAAACTTGCCAGAGTCACCAAGCCAGTAAACGGTAAGTAGGGATTCCAGCCCTTGTCTATCTGGTCCCAGATGACCCTGCGGTCTGATTAGGATGGTTATTTCACCGAAACACATTTTCCACAGGTATTTGCTGAAGTTAATTAAAACTTAAGAGCGCTTTACTGCAAAGTCCTCTTTTAATCACTAACAAACACACACAAACGGCAGTGTAGATTGATATTTCATGAAGCCACCCTAAAAGGACCTTGGGTCATTTTCAGACTTCACTGTGCTTGTAACATGGAAAACCAAAGGTGAACTAAATTTAAACCCATCATCTCTCACTTCCTGCTCCTTTGTCAGCGCGTCAGCACGTGGGTAGCATCACCGAGCTACCTGAGCAGCTGAGAGAACCTACAGCAGTCTCAGGGTCTCTTAAGGCTGACAGTCTTAGAAAACCTATTTGTAGCATGTATCTCTTGAGTGCCAACCAATGTGTCAGAGGGGATCCTCAGAAGAGCTAATATTTGTATCACTGTCCTCAAGAAACTCCAGCTCCCAGAGTAGTGGGAAAGACTGCAGGAAAGGACCGCTGTGACCTGTGGAGGGTCAACCCTGGACACCTGATCATGCCCAGCCCTCTCCTGCAGGCCTTGGCACCCCTCAGCCCAGCCCCTGCCCTGATCCAGTTTACTTTTTCTTCTCCTCCCAAGCCCCACACAGCCACTTTTCCTCTTCCCCATTCCTACCTCTCCACCCTAAGCCAGATTGTGACCCTGTGTCCCTCCCTGCATTCAGAGGACAATAGTGTGCCCCTCCCGGGCCCTGGCCCAATGACCCTCATTCTTCTCCTTTTGGAAGCTTCCTTTTCCTGTCCCTCCCTGGTTAATAACCCTATTCCACTGGGTCCCCTGGGCTGAGGCTCCACTTAACGGGCAGCGCCTGTGTTGGAGCTGGGATTTCAGCTCTGATCTCAGATGGCTGCAGACACGGGCTGTCTGCAGCGCAGACCTGCTTCTCACAGCCTCCCCCCATCCTCAAGCACTGCCCCCCGAAACCCAGAACTCTCAGCGCTTACATTCATTTTCAGGCTCGACTGTGCAGCTTCTACCTAAGCCTAGCCTTCAAAGCAATTCAACACTCAACTCTGACAGGAAATGTGAACATGTAAAAAAAAAATTTTTTTTAACATGATTTGGCTGAGGAGCTATTCTTTGCAATATTTCCAAGGATGTACCAGAGTCTGAGCTTTAAAATGGATAAAATAACAGTGGGTTTGAATGATCATAATGGTCAGAACTCCCTGATCACCTTGTACCTGTAGCAGTATTGATATTTAAAAAAATAAAAAATTAGTGACAAGAGTGAATTGCTGTCTTTTATCCCCCATCCTGACATAAAAAGAGCAAATAAGTATTGATGGTAGATTTATATGTACGAATTCACTAATCAGTGAAAGTCAAGTCACAAACTGTTAACACGCAAAAACCCTGAAGGAAAGAAAAGAGAGTCAGCCTCAATTAGCTCAGGCAGTGGAGTCACTGTTTTTAAAACTATAAAATCAAACAGTAGGTGCCAGACTTTTGATATATTCCTTTTTTCTCTAAATATACAAACACTCTATACATGTCCATCAGAACAGAGCAATGATGTCTCATGTTTATTATCATCATTCGCACACAGTCGATCAGGGAAACAACTTTAACCACAAGAAATAAAAATGTTCAAAGACTTCCCAACACATTCAGTATCTGACATCACACATCAGAGGACGGGCAAGCAGGAGAGACTTGGAATAATCCCTGGTTGTGCAGGGGAGAAAGGCCTGTAAACTAAAATAAAAACACATTAAAACCACGCATGCTGCTCAAACAATATAAAACAGGTTAATAGGGGCTGTATTTTCCTCCACAGTGAGGCAAGCTCCCCCCGGCTGGCTGTGTCTCCTGAATCCCTGCTGGCCTGTTTCTCCCCTCCTCCAAAGAGCAGCTTCAAGCTTTTCCAAGCCTCCATGTGGGTTCTCTCTCCCCTGACTGGCTGGCTGGGTGTGAAGGCCTCTGGTCTGTAGGTAAGCAAAGGTGTATCTGCACTTACTTGCACTGTTTGCCATCCTCTGATGGCAGGCAGTAAGGAAGCTTATATTATCAGCTACAGCTCCATGACAGATGACATTCCAAGCCCACGTTATAGCTTCCTGGCTGGCTTAAATTGCAATCATTTATCTTCATATGCGTCACGTTTAGTTTTTGAAAATTATTTAAAGACCTAACGCCATAATAAAGGTTTCTACTACACAGTGCTTTGTAAAGAAATCATGAAGTATTTCTTAGAGAAGGTACCAAGAAGAGAGCAAAAGATCAAGAATCCGAGTCTGACTTGTAAAAAGTCTGCAGTCCAGGTGAAGAAACAGGATGTATGCATCTGAAAAGATTAGCTCCAAGGAAGCATGTCAAGTGAAAGGTTCAGAAGACAGTGGTGGCTAAGAACTTGATTCTAAAGGCCCAGGGGAACTCTGGTCCCCTGTTCAGGCAGGATGATAGCTTCAGAAGACCCTCTGGTCTGCTTCTGCTCCAGTGAACTCACCTACTGTGGCACCACACATGACACCTTCTCCTCCTGGAACCTGTCTGGCTCCAGTCTCAACTTCCTCTAAACCAGGAGTCTAGAGGTGAGCTTCCAGAGTCTAGGAAGAGCCTGAGGTCTTCCATTTAACAACGTCCTATATGTGCTCTTTATGATGTCGATTATGCCAAAGAAAGAGAAACACAAAAGCAAAATATGCCCCCAAGCCACATACAAAATAGTAAGATCCTTGTTATGTGTCTATGAGGGGACTTAGGAGGGAGAAATTAGCCCTCCTAGAACTGTGGGATTGGAGGACACCTTTTATCACAAATGTTGTATTTCTTAAAGTTACCAGAGTAGAGGTGAATGTGAGAAATGTCAATACAATTCTGGGTGGTGGAAAAGTGGACATCGAGGGACTCAGAGATTGTCCACTTCCACAAAATGGGGGCTCATGGCCCCCAAAACAGTTTAAAGCCCTCTACTTCCAAACCCCCATGTCCTCCTCTTGTCTCTCCTTTGGTCTCCTATAGCCAGGCGTTAAATGACCAATTTGCAACCTGTCCGTCATGCTCAGCTTTATGACATTTCTTCGGTTTTTAAAACTGTAATTACATATCACCATATTTTTCTTTACTTCACATGGTTTTTCTCTCTCCTCTTCAACTAAAGTATAAGTTTTTGAGACCAAGAAAGTTAGCTTCTATCTGACCTCCTTCCTTGGTTTAGTCTCACACAAAACAATCAATAAACTAAACTAGTATTATTAAGCAATATTTAAGACCAAGAAACATCAAACCAAATGTAGTAATAAGGCTAGTTTGGCTACCTTACATCCTGGAAAAAAAAAGCTATTCTCAAAAGCAGTAAATATTCATTTCCAGAGCAAGAGTTACCTCCTAGGTACATGCGTGTGTGCATGCACACGTGACTTTTCAGTTATGTCATTGTTTTTCTCTTAAGACACTAAAGTAATAGACATTAAGACAAAAAGGAAAAGGAAATAAAAGATGGAAGGGGGTGGAAGGGGAAACCCTCTACATATGTTGACACACACACAAGTTAATAAACATTTCTGGACTTTAACCTCCAAGGGGTGTGGGTTTATGCCATGTGGGAATTGCTAATTATTCCAATGAAGCATTTCTCAAACTGTATTCCTAGTATGGGTTCTTGCATAAGCCAAAAAGCACTGTTCCTCCATGCCCAACCCATTCCCAGTGAAGAAAATATAATTTGGAAATCTCTACGTATGTTCAGAGTGCCCTCTGAAGTCGACAATGCACATTAGTAAAGTCTGAGAAGTTCTACAGTTAAAAATAAAATAAAACTTTGCCAGCTTGGTATAATTCCGGGCATCCAAGCTTATTGTAACCATAGAATAGTTTCTGCATAGAACAAACCACCCAGTGGAGGACCCCATGGTCTGAGACACATTCTGGCTCTTATAATGATAATATCTTCTGGATTTAACAGTACAGCTCACACTTCTATTCTCGTTCCACTGTCCTCGTAAATATGACCCATTCTCATAAAATCAGAAATCCTAGTTTTAGCTTCATAAAATACAGTCCCTTCTACAATGCCAGGTATTTCCGTAAAACCCTTATGAATTGATTCACATACCCCTCATAATAATAAGAAGAGAAAAATTTCAAGGATTAACTTCATCAACACAATAGTGTTAAACCAACTGTAGTCATAAACCAAGCCCACACCCCATCCTCACAGAGTGGTAACAAGGATACATCAAAACACCTGGAAAACCCAAGTCTGCTTTGGAGTCTCTTTCTGCCCAAGTGGAGATGTTCTTGCAGGAATTCGGCATAATGTCTATTATAATAATCTAGTTTTATATAACTTTGATATCTACCTAAAGCACAAGAAATAATTTAAGCCCCACTACCAATCAAAACCATGCCAATTAAGACATTACCATTTTATTTATCTGTCAAGTTAAGGAATGTTTTCATGTAGAATAACCTCTGCTAGTGGTATTTAGGAAAATGGGTCTTCAAATACAAAGCTGATGGAAAACATACCTGGTATTACCATTCTAAAAAACAGAATTCTGGTATTAAGATTTTCTAATATCTCTGATGCAACAGTTCCACTTCCAAGAATACATGACAATGAAAACAAATCATGAACACATACAGGTTTAGGGTACAAAAGCCAACAGCAATTCTCCTGTTGGCTCACCCAATTCAGGAAGCACAGCAGAAGCATGGGACGAGGTACACAAACACCCTAGTTCTGAGTGTTCTCCAAAGGAGAGGGTATCTGGCAACTCTGCGTTGGCCCGCCATCATCTCTTTCAACCCCGCAGAAACCAAAGGCCAAAGTGTGGAGGGGCAAGAGCTTCAATGCACAGCTGGGATTATCATCTGCACACAGAAGCATCCTCGTGAGACCTTGGGGAATAAAAAGAAAGAGTCTAAGGCCATAACACCCTGAATGTACCCGATCTCATCTGATCTCAGAAGCTAAGCAGGGTTGGGCCTGGTCAGTACTTGGATGGGAGAATAAAAAGAAAGAAACTTTGCAACACTGGGAATGAGAGCTAACTTCTTTGGCTGCGGCACAGGAGACCCAGAACAAAAACGCGATCAGAGAAGAAAGGAGTTGCCTCAAAAGGATAGGATTCCCCTGTAGACAAAAAACAAAGCTTGGCCCTGACAGGGTAACTCATTTGGTTAGAGTTGTCCCGATGTGCCAAAGTTGCAGGTTTGATTCTCCAATCAGAGCACGTACAACAATCAACCAATGAATGCATAAATAAGTGAAACAATCTCAATCTCTCTCTCTCTCTCTGCCCCCCACACCCGTCAATTTTTTAAAATTAAAAAATAAAAGAAAGAAATGCTTGGCCCCAAGAAGCGAAAAGCTCCATACAAAAAACTGAGTGAAACGAAGCCCAGGGAAAGTTCCCGTGATCCTCTGAGGGAGGGGTAGAAAATAAAAATTAATTCAAACAATAACAGTGGCTTATATTCAGAAGAAAAGTGCTTTTTTTGTGTGTGATTCTAGCACTGGGACCTATTTCTAATATTTCTACAAAAAAATAGATAAAAGCAAGTAAAATAATAGGATAATTTATTAGCTTCAGGAGAATGTATGCATCTGAAGTGTTCAGTACATGGAGGAATTAGACGGGTGCAGTAACATGAAGACTCCTTACAAACAATGTATCTGGCTTTGCTCAGCAGCACTCAATTCTTAACTTTTAAAAAGTCTATTTCTGAATGAATGATGAATGGTGTCCCATATTTTGCATTTTCTGGCAACCTAGTCTAATATTGGCTACACTGGCCTGAAAGAACTGGTGTTTTGGAATACTTTTAAAAATATGAAGCAGCAAGACCAGTCCTACTTCCACTTATTTATCCACCTTTAAGAGCAAGTTGCTGTGGCGTCAGTCCCTTTGCACTCTGCTATTCTGCCGACTCTATCCTCCAGCTACCCACAGGGGAACCCCCATCTTGTAAAAGGTTTGGGCGTGATAGCACAGTAGGGATTTCGACTTCTGGCTACCTTCTCACCTTCTTCAAGGCTCCCCTCCACTTACATCATTTTGATCTCAAAATAGTGAGGCTCTCTCTCCCCTGGGTCTTTTGGGTCTCATTTATACACCCCAGGTGTTGATGACCAAGATCTAATTCTCAGGCACAAGGCTTGGTAGGCCCATTCTGCAAACAGAATAACAAAAATTCAGGGAGGTTTCAGTCTAATCCATAAAGAAAATGGGCAGAAAAGAGAAGTCTCCATAGATACAAGGTTTTCTGCTCTCCTGTGTCCTTACACTGAGGATGTCAATGCAGAATTGAAATACTTACAAGTAAATGACTTGTTCCACCCACCCCTCTACATGCTGACTGGCGACACCCAGCTGGAAATTCTGAAGCCCACGGGGCTGCCTGGCAGGAAGCTGGGATAAGGAGCTCTTCAGGAGTGAGCCATGGCTCTGCATGGAGCCTCCAGTCAGAGCTGCAATGTGCTTTCCAAGCTCTCTTGGGAAAAAGACACTGTCTCGTCCTTCTCATATAACATCTTCCTCTTCACCACTTCATTAAATTGCACAAGGATGTGATTGTCTATGCAGGTGTCAGACAGAAAAAGAGGTACCAGCCCTTGTGCTTCCACAGATGCAGAGCCTGGGCAAGCAGCACGGGTCCCAGGGACAAAGGGATCAAAGTGTGGCTACTTATGGCTGCCTGAATGCTCCTGAGAACCACAGTCCATGGATTCAAATAACTGCCAGACACTGGTCCCTGAGACATCTGAGTGTCTACATGCATGAAGAAGGGGATGGGAGAAAGAATTGGGGGGCAGCATGGCGTAATGAGAAGGTTCAAGAAAGGGTGGGAATGGACCTGAACGGCAGTGGATTGAATTTCTATTGGTTAAGAAGGGGCAGAAACATTTAAAAAGGGGAAAAAAGAGAATTACCACATGATCAGCAATTCCACTTCTGGGTATATAGCCAAAAGAAGTGGAAGCAGGGACTTGGAGATATATTTGTACACCCATGTTTCCAGCAGCATCATTCACAACAGCCAAACATGGAAGCAACCCAAGTGTCCATCAATAAATGGGTGGACAGGCAAAATGTGGTCTATACATACAATGGAATATTATTTAGCCTTAAAAAGGGAGGAAATTCTGACACATACTGTAACATGGAAAAGCTGAGAGGACATTGTATTACGTGAAATAAGCCAAACACAAAAGGACATAATGTATGATTCCGTTTCTAAGAAGGGCCTAGAGTACTCAGGTTCATGCAGAAGGAGCAGAACGGGGAATGCCTTTCTCCTGGAGTCTGGAGGTTACTGCACCCTTCCGATGTAACTAAATGCCTTGGAAGCACAGGGAGGAGGAAATGGGAGTTTTTGTTTAATAGGGTAAAGAGTTTCACACTGCAAGATGAAAAAGTTCTAGAGTGGAAGATGGCAGCCAAGAAGGTAGAAGTTAAGTCCATTTGCTCCGGCACCCAACTTGGCTGATCTTCCAAAAAATAAACCGAACATTTAAGGGAATCTTACTGATACGAAGTTTGGAAGCCAAGGTGTACAGAAGACACTTCACAACAGGTGCACACAAGACATGGTGGGGGTTGTGACTCCCAGTCAGCCAGCTAGAAGGGGGAACCCACCAACAAATGAGCCACCAATAATCAAAGCCCATGTACAACAAGGGAGCCCACATAAACTGAATAAAGGGCAACCCTAGAGCATCCAGATCAGGAGATCAAAGAGACTGGACCACTGAGTCCCACAGAACTTCTACCACAGAAGTACACCTCATGAAGACAGGCAGGCAAAGCAGAGCAACCTAAGATGCAGAAACAAACAAAAAGAGTCACCTAAAATGGGGAGACAAAGAATCCCCAATTGAAAGAAAAGGAGAAATCCCCAGAAAAAAGAGTTAAATGAAATTAAGGCAAGCAATCTATCAGACATAGAATTCAAAATAATGGTTATAAAGATGCTCAAGGAACTCAGTGAGAACTACAAAGAACTTACTGGGAACTAAAGCAGCATGAAAAAGGACATACAAACTATGAATAAAAACCAAAAGAAATGAAGAATACAATATCTGAAATGAAAAATACACTAGAAGGAATTAAAATCAAGCTAGATGAAGCAGCAGACCAAATCAGCAAGCTGGAAGACACGGTAGAAAGAAATACCCAGTCAGAGCAACAAAACGAAAAAAGACTAAAAAGGAAGAGCGAGGATAGTTTAAGAGGGCTTCAGGACAACACGAAATGTAACAACATTCACATCATACAAACAGCAGAAGGAGAAAGAAAAAAAGCAAGGGACAGAAAACCTGTTTGAAAATATATTGACAGAATATTTCCCTAACTTGGTGAGGGAAAAAGTCACACAAATTCAGGAAGCACAGAGGGTCCCAATCAAGATGAACCCAGAGAAACCTCCTCCAAGGCACATTAAAAGTAAAAATGTCAAATGTTATAAGACAAAGAGAGAATCTTAAAGGCAGCAAGGGAGAAACAGCTAATGATATACAAGTGAGCTCTGATAAGGCTATCAGATGATTTCTCCACAGAAACACTACAAGCCAGAAGGGACTGCCACAAAATATTCCAGGTAATGAAAAGCAAGAAACTACGACCAAGACTACTCTGTCCAGCAAGGCTCTCATTTAAAATGGAAAGCAAAATAGATTCCCAGACAAAAGGAGGCAAGCCAGCACTGCAAGAGATGCTAAAGGGACTCCTATATGGAGTAGCTAAAGGGGTTTGGTGGAGACCCCTTTAGCAAGAGATGCTAAAGGGACTGCTATAAAAAGAAGAAGAGAGAGAAAGAGAAACACAGGTATGGAAAATGATGGCAATAAATAGGAACCGATCAATAATAATCTGAAATATAAGTGGATGAAATGCTCCAATCAAAAGACATAGGGAAGCTGAATGGATAAGAAAACACAACCCACGTGTATTCTGTCTACAAGAGACCTACCTCAGAACAAAAGATGTATACAGGTTGAAAGTGAAGGGATGGAAAGAAATATTCCAAGCAAACAGACATGAAAAGAAAGCTGGGGTAGCAATACGTATATCAGACAAAGTAGACTTCAAAACAAAAGCCATAAAAATGGACAAAGAAGGTCATTACATAATACTTAAAGGAATAGTCCAACACGAGGATATAACCCTTGTAAACATATGTACCCAACGTAGGAGCACCTAAACATATAAAGAAAATCTTGGAGGACTTCAATAAGATAATGACAACAATACAGTAATTGTTAGAGATTTTAACACCCCGCTGTCAACAATGGATAGATCTTCCAAACAAAGAATCAACAAGGATATTGTAGTACTTATGACACTCTAGATCAAATGGGCTTAAGTGATATATACAGAACCTTTCACCCCAAAGAAGCAAAATATATATTCTTTCAAATGCACATAAAACATTTTCAAAGATAGATCACATGGTAGAAGACAAAACAAGCCTCAACAAATTCAAGAAAATTAAAATCACATCAAGTATATGCTCAGATTACAATGGCTTGAAGCTAGAAACCAACCTCAATTAAAAAACTCGACAACATTCAAATACATGGAGACTGAATAACATGTAATTAAATAACGAATGGATGAACAATGAGATCAAGGAAGAAATCAGAAAGTATCTGGAAACAAATGAAAATGAGCACACAACCCAAAACCTATGGGACACAGAAAAGGCAGTCCTCAGAGGGAAGTTCATAGCAATACAGACCTGCCTAAAGAAGATAGAAAAATCTCAAATAAACGACCAAACCCTACATCTACAAGAACTAGAGGAACAACAACAAACAATGCCAAGAGCGAAGAGAAGGAAGGAAATAATCAAGATCAGGGCAGAATTAAATGACATAGGGAGTAAAAGAACAATTTGAAGGATCAATAAATCCAGGAGCTGGTTCTTTGAAAAGATAAACAAAGTTGAAAACCCTTTAACCAGACTCATCCAGAAAAAAAAAAGGGAGAAGACCCAAATAAATAAAATCAGAAATGAAAGAGGAGAAGTTACAATGGATACCACAGAAAAACAAAGGGTTGTAAGAAATTACTATGCCAAGGAATTGGACAACCTGGGCAAAATGAACAAATGCCTAGAAATGCACAATCTGCCAAAACTGAATCAAGAAAAAGCGGAAAGCCTGAATAGACTGATAACAACTAGTGAGAATGAAACAGTAATCAAAAATCTCCCAGCACACAAAAGCCCTGGACCGGATGGTTTCACAGGTGAATTTTACCAAACATTTAAGGGAGAACTAACTCTTACCCTTCTCAAACTATTCCAAAAAATTCAAGAAGAGGGAAGACTCCCAAACTCTTTTTACAAGGTCAGTATCATCCCAATTAGAAAACCAGGTAAAGACACAACAAAGTAAGAAAACTACAGCCTAATATCTCTGATGAACATAGATGCTAAAATCCTCAACAAAATACTGGCAATCCAGATTCAGAAACACACTAAAAAGATCATACACCATGATCTATCTAGTGGAGTTCATTCCAGGGATACAAGGATAGTACAATACTCACAATAAATGTAATACACCACATAAACAAAGTGAACGGAAAAAAAAACCACACACGATGATATCAATCGATGCAGAAAAAGCATTTGATAAATTCCAGCACCCATTTATGACAAAAACACCCAGCAAAGTGCAAATAAAGGGAGCATACCTCAACATAATAAAAGCCATGTACAAGAAACCTATAGCCAACATTAGAGTCAAGGGACAAAAATGAAAAGCTTTCCCCTTAAGATCAGGAACAAGACAAGGGTGTCCGCTTTTACCACTCTTATTGAACATAGTACTGGAAGTTCTGGCCACAGTGATCAGACAAGAAAAGGAAATAAAAGGCACCCAAATTGGAAAGGAGGAAATAAAACTGTCATTGTTTGCAGATGACATGATAGTGTATGTAGGAAATCCTATAGTTTCCACCAAAAAAACTACTCAGTCTAATAAGTAAATTTGGCAAAACAGTGGGATACAAAGTCAATATTCAGAAATTGAAGGCATTTTTGTACACCAGCAATGAAATATCAGCAATGGAAAATAGGAAAAAATCCCATTTACTACAGCAACGAGAAAAATAAAGTACCTAGGAATAAACCCAACCAAGGAGATAAAAGACCTGTACTTAGAAAATTACAGAACTGTAGAAAGAAACTAAGGAAGATACAAATAAATGGAATTATATACTATGTTCATGGATTGGAAGAATTAACATCATCAAAATGTCCATACTACCCAAAGCAATCTATAGATTCAATACAGTTCCTATTAAAACACCAATGGCATATTTCACAAATCTGGAACAAATATTACAAAAATTTATATGGACCTAAAAAAGACCCCAAATAGTTAACTTCGGCAATCTTGAGAAAGAAGAACAAAACAGGAGAGATCACAATACCCGATAACAAACTATATTACAAAGCCACTGTAATCAAAAGAGTCTGGTACCAGCATAAGAACAGATGCATAGATCAATGGAACAGAACAGAGAACCCAGAAATAAACCTACGTCTCTACAGTCAATTAATATTTGACAAAGGGGGCATGAGTATACAATGGAGTAAAGACAGCCTCTTCAATAAATAAGAGTTGGGAGAACTGGACTGGTTCATGCAAAAAAAATGACACTAGACCACCAACTTACACCACACTCCAGAATAAACTCAAAATGGATAAAAGACTTAAAGTTGCGACACCATAAAAGTCCTAAAGGAAAACACAGGCAGGAAAATTTCAGATATCCCACATAACAATATTTTTTCTGGTATATCTCCTAGGGCAAGAGAAATAAAGGAAAACATAAACAAATGGGACTACATCAAACTAAAAAGCTTCTGCACTGCTAAAGAAACCATCATCAAAGTGAGAAGGGAACCAACTGTATAGGAGAATATATTTGCCAATGATATGTCAGACGAGGGTTTGGTCTCCAAAATACAGAGTTTGGCTCAAATAATGCCCCCTTTTTATTACAAAATCTTCTATTACAAAATCATAATTTTGTGACATAACAATATCACACTCAAGCACACCATATGACATTTTAGGTGAAATGTTCAAATTAAAATTATAAATTATCACACCCTATATTACTACCCTACCAACCACAGTCAAGCAGGCATTACTTCTGCCAGACCCTGTATATAAAGAACTCACATGACTCAACACCAGGATGACAAACAACCCAATGAAAAAATGGGCAAAGGGCCTAAAAAGACACTTCTCAAAGGAGGACATAAGGATGACCCAGAGACATATGAAAAGATGCTCACCATCACTAGCCATCAGAGAGATGCCAATTAAAACCACAATGAGATATCACCTCGCACCTGTCTGAATGGCTGCCATCAATAAATCAACAAACAACGAGTGCTGGCAAGGATGCGGACAAAAGTGAACCCATTGCACTGTTGGTGGGAATGCAGACTGGTACAGCCATTGTGGAAAACAGTATGGAGTGTCCTTAAAAAACTAAAAGTGGAACTGCCTTTTGAACCAGCAATTCTGCTGCTGGGAATATACCCTAAGAATCCCAAATCACCAATTCAAAAGAACTTATGCATCCCTATGTTCATAGCAGCACAATTTACAACAGCCAAGTACTGGAAACATCCTCAGTGCCCATCAGTAAATGAATGGATCAAAACACTGGTACATTTATTTACACAATGGAATACTATGCAGCAGAAAGGAAGAAGGAACTCCTCCTGCCTTTTGCAACGGCATGGATGGAACTGCAGAATATTATGCTAAGCGAAATAAGCCAATCAGTGAAAAACAAATAAATACCACATGACCTCACCTATAAGAGGAATCTAATGAACAAAATAAACTAATGAACAATATAAACTAATGAATGAAACAGAACTACTGTCATGAAAACATGGAACAGACTGACAGTGACCAGAGGGGAGGGGGGAGAGGCATAATGGTGGAAAGAAGGGAAAGGGACTAGACAAAGGCCATGTATGAATGATCCAGGGACATGGACAACATGTGAGGATTGACTGTGGGTACAGGCGGTGGGATGGGCAGAGGAGGGCAAAGGGTGAAAAATTGAGATAACTAATAGAATAACAATAAAAATAATTTAATTAAAAACTGCACATCTGAAAAAAACAGATGAAAAAGTTCTGGAGACTAGTTTCACAACAACCTGAATACACTTAACACTACTGACCTGTGTATTTCGTGACAGCCGAGATGGTAAATTTCATGTTATTTGTATTTTATCACAATTTAAAAAGATTTTTAACAGGAGAAAAACATTTTGGAAAGATAAATGGACCAAGGACCTTGTTCCTCTTATTTTAAAGTATAACCAGAATTAACTGAATAGCTATGAAAATGACCTCACGTGTGCTGGGATGTGAAGTGTGCTAGGACTTAAGTACCGGATGATTGTTTTAAAACCTAACTGCATCCTCTGTTGCAAACGTTACAAATCTATTCTTTGATTCTGGTGTATTCTTTTTCCCATGTTCTGAATTAGAGACCCGGTTTGGCATGCCTCAGTCGGTATAAATAAGATTGCAAAGCATGTCTTGCCCCAGAATTGCCTGTCACCTAGACCAGGGGTTATCATTAGGGTGACCCCATTCCCCAAGGAAACAGGTGGAAATGGTTGAAAACAGTCTGGGTTGTCATGGAGGAGGGGCACTACAGGCACCTAGTAGGTTGGGCAGGGTTACTGCTACACATTCCACAATGCACAGCACCCCCACACACAACAAAGAACTTTCTGGCCTCAAATGTCAATAGTGCCAAGGTTGAAAACTCTGCTCTAGATTGGCCCAGAATTCAGAGACCAGGTTTGTTGTGGGTTTTGTTCTTTCTTTTACACATGCCTTTGAGGTGCCAGTAGAGCGAGTGGTTACTAAGCTGCTAGGCACAGTGCTAAGTGCTCTCTATACATTATTCACTCAGCCTCTCACTCTTGGAAGATACTGCTATGCCCCCGGCTTTGCTGGGGAAAACATTTGAAGAGGTCAAGAATCTGTCCAACAACAGGGCCACAGTAGGATTTTAAATAAGCTCCGCTGACCTCCAGAGTGGCATTCTTACCTCTACTTCCTAAACCCTCCTGTTCCAGGACTCAGTGAGAAGCCCACCAACACACTAATGTCCAACAAGACACAGTGGAGAACACTGGCGCAGGCAACCCTAACATTCCCTTTCCCACCCAAGTACCGTAAGCACCCTGGCAGCCTGTCCACCCCACATAAACTACGGAAGAACTTTGGGATCCAGGGGAGAAATTTCAGGAAAAATTATTCTCTGTAAGTTATATAAGTTACTGTCCTTTGTGTGTTATAAAATTCTTCCACCCTGCCCGAAGTTATCCACATCAAGAGGCTCGTAACGGCTAAATTCCTATAATATCTTCACCAGAATCTTCTAATTCAGAAATCATTCCTAAACAACTTGGAAGAATTCACAAACATTTAACATTTCAGGAGGGAGAGCTACATCCCTAGCTACTGCCTTTGACTATGATGATATTCTTCCTCTGGAGCCATCTGGGGTAACTCCTATTCATCCTTCAAAACCCCGCTCAGGCTTGCTGCACCACTTCTGTTAAGTTTTCCCATATTCCTCATAGCTTGTCATTCCTTTTGCACCAGCTCCACACCGTAACATGCTTCTATTCTACACACACTTTTCTATGTTAACCATCAGCCAAGCAGACTGGGAGTTCCTTGACTGTGTACATCTTACGTGTTTTTGTCTGCACTGCCTATTACTACAGACCCTCGCCTTTGTCTGCCATATTCTACGAATAAAGCCGATCAGTTCAAAATTATATCCAACTACTAGCATCTTTCGCAGACCTTTAGTAGCCAAAAAACAGTACACTAAGAGGTCATATACAACATTTGGGGAGATACCTATAGGTGGACAAGGCAATTTTCTCTGAATCTTGAGAAGGCCCAAGTAATTTGGGCAGAAATCACAAGGGAGGATGAATTTCTTAGTTGCAGAAATTAGTCACAAAGACTCTTGCAATTAGTTCGGCATTTGGGACATCTAGGGACAGTTACACTGGTGCCAAGGTCCTCTTTATTGTCAGTATCATCATGCACCAAATTAGCCATGGCCTCAACAAATATGGGACACTTCCTCCATTCCCTGGTTTTGGTTTTCTGTTTTACATTTATTTTCCTAACAACAGTGACAGCCACACCCAAAGTCAGGGTTTATCAAAAGTCCAGGACCACTGCGTCCAAACCACGGGGGAAAGGGGACTGGTGGGCAGGGGTGCTTGGCGGAAGAAGGATAAGAAGAAGGAGAATGCAAATTCTCAGGCCCCACTGGCAACAAGCTGAATCAGTCTCCGGGGGTGTAACTC
Organism: Mormoops blainvillei; assembly: GCA_004026545.1. Lineage (NCBI taxonomy): Eukaryota > Metazoa > Chordata > Mammalia > Chiroptera > Mormoopidae > Mormoops > Mormoops blainvillei. The sequence goes on along the minus strand of PVJD01000089.1, from coordinate 212,264 downwards.
GAGCACCTGTAGTTTTAACCAGCCAGCCCTCCAGAATATTCTGATGCACTCTCAAGTTTGAAAGCTACTGTCTTAAGTCTGTGGTTCTCAAATATTAGTGGCCAACAGAATCATGGGGAGGGCTTATTAAAAGGCAGATTTCCAGGCTCCGCCCCAGGTTTTCCGATTCTGTACGTCTCTGAGGACACAGAACTTGCACCTCTAACAAGTTCCCAGGTGATGCCGATGGTGCTGGTCCCTGGGAACCTCAGAGATTTTTTTTTTTTTTAAGAGACAGGTGAGGAACCTCAGGAGGGAGATTTCATTTCCATTTCATAGACTTTTGCAATTTTTCCTCAGTTTGTGTATACTTTTTAATAAGTGTCCAATGCTCACATTATGAGAAAATTCTATAGTATTATCATATAATAACTTAAGAAAACAAAATAAACTTGTCAACAAAATGCTGATGCTCTTTCATCCTTTTTTCCCAACACTCACAAGATTCCCAAGGACAAAAGGCACCCCAAACTTTGGACAAGCAGTTCGGCATTCAGCCACAGCCCAGTTGGTTTATAACTCAAATAACTTGCTGCTTATGCACTGGTGTCTCTGACTTCACCTCCAAGTGATTTCTCTCTAAAATACCCAGTATAATAACCTCAACTGGCACTGGTTTCTGTTAACAACAGAATGGCCGGCGCCAAGCACAGTTTACAGCACGTGTGCTCGGCCCACTTCCCTCTTTAGGGGCCTAGTGATTGTGGCTGCGTCTGAACACATGGGGAGTGGCGCTGGGGGCCTTGAGCCCTTACCCAGGCCCTTCTGTGAGGGCACGCGCAGCAAGCCTCCAAGTACAGACAGGTTACAGTGGTGCTCCATGCCAGAGCGGGGGCCTCCAACAATCACAGATATTTTTTTTTTTTTTTTTTTTGGAGAAATGATCAAACCCGGGGGTGGGGACAGAACTTCCTGCAAGAAACCGCATCCTGAACAAGCCCGCCCGATTGCTGTAAATAAACACTCTCTCCTTGCAGCACTTCCGCCAACTGTCGGCCAGGCTCCAATCGCCTCTCAAGTCCAAACAGGAAAGGGGAGGGAAGGCAGCGAGATGGCAGATAGGGGTTTAATCTGCTTCTTGCTGCAGTTGTCACTGGTGGGAGCTCCTAATTCAGCAGGACTGCCAGTGGCCTAGAATCACTCCTGGACCCACTCTTCCCTGTTAACCTTCATGACTATATTATTACGGGCAGCCCACAGCTGGCCGACACAGTGCTGAGCAGTGCAGCTTCTTCCCTGGATCAGATAAGCAGCCAAATCAAGCCGGCTGGCTGCAGACAGAGAGGCACTGACACTTGGGAGGGATGTTCTGCGCGAGTCTGTGTATAACTCAGCCCAGGGGACCAGGAGGGAGAAGAGGGCCAGGGCTGGCAGGCAGAAGGTTCAAGAAGGAAACGAGTTAGTGACCTCAATTTTCTGGAAAACATGAAGTATATTCTTTTTCAGAGTGTACCATGTGTCCCAGGAGGGGAAAGATACGCCAAAAAAAAAAAAAAAAAAGACCACTGATGGCATTAACAGCAATGACAGCAGGTGGTACACATAGGGCTTTAATAAGCCTCCTCTCCTTAGTCCTCACCTGTGATAACTGTGAGGCAGTTTCCATAACCCCCAAATATGGGAGAGCGAAAGAAATACATGCTGGACTCCAACTCATTTTATCTGAAGTGGGGCTGCCAATGGCAGGAACAGTGCCCACATGTCACTACAATGTCAACGGCAGCCGCAGGGTCTGGCTTGGGACCAGAAGACCATGTTCCAACCACGACTCATGCTGCCTCCTCAGTGAGCTCAATCCAGAGAGCTTCTCGAGAAGTTCTAAGATTTTAAGGGTATTTGAATTCCATGGCATTCAGCAAAGTCAATTCACCCTTTTATAAGGCCTTTTCTTGCTGCATTCCCCAGAGTTCTAATTTCTCATTTGTGTCTTGTGATAGGACCAGGCCGGAAGTCTGTCTTCATAGACTGTTGAAACGGCTGCTGCCTCGTACAATCACAGGCACTCTACAAATGTATCAAAAAGAACTCATGGGTGAATCAATGACTGAATGAATGAATTCAAGAAATGATGTGGAATACCTGGTTGCCATAGGGACGGAACCAGAAGACAGCTCTTGCCCTTCTCCGGGAAGCCTGGGCCCCCTGGAGAAGTGGGGGCTCTGCCGTCCTGCTGTGACTGGCTTTCCATAAAAGCTGTTACCATTCATGGGCACCCACTGATTTTTTTATCACTGTGGACATGCAGGCTCAGGCACAGCAGTGATAGCAGTGCTTGTGGCAGATGGGGTGATATAATGCATTGTTGGCAGCCCCAGAGGAAGCAGGGAAAGTGATGAGCAAGGGACAAGCATGTTCAAGAATGGAAGAGTGGGTGAAACCTCATAAACTCTTTGCAGACAGGACATGCCCCTGGAGCCTCTGCCCTAGGGAGGGAGGGAACCAGAGGCAACCAGGCAGCTTCCCCAGGGCAGGGAAGGGCGAGCCCGAGACAGGGCCCAGATGCCTAGGGCACAGAGGCTGGGGGATGGGAGGTGGTTTAAATGAATAAAAGTAAAAACGAAGCATCACAGGTAGCAGCACAGTGTTATTAAAATGCTGTAATGTCTCAGAGGTTCCTATGAAGTCATGTTCTTACAATGCACTCGTAAGATTTAAAGACAAAATTATATGCCTCGTAATTCTCCAGTGAGTGTGTTTTTCTATAGATCCCATTGTTTACATGGGACACACAACTTCCAGAAAGTTTAAATCATTTAAGGGATTAAAAAACTGACACTTTCCAGAAATCTAACTGTACATTCCTTAGCAGGAGCAACTGTCAGTACTAACTACGGACATATACTCATGTATGCTAGCCCATCTATTTCAGGAAACACCCTCTATCAGGGGTGCAAACTCAGATGCCCGCAGGGGCCAGGCAGTTGCTTAAATGGCTGAAGCAAGCAGGGAGTCAGACGCCAAGGAGTGTGGGAAGCGACCTAAATGGACAGCTTGACAAGCCCCATCTAAATGAGTACCTTGGCCCCCAGTATGGGGGAAAGGCTAATGCTGCCACATCTCTTGACCTGGGAAAAGGAGACAGAAATCCACGTTTTGCACTGGAATCTCAGTAAACAGAATTGATAAATTAAAATAGTTTGTTTAGAACATCACATAAGTCAAATAAAATATATTTGGCCTTCCCTGGCCGGGTAACTCAGTTGGCTGGAACGTCATTCCATACCAAAAGGTTGCAGGTTCAATCTCCGCGCAGGGTACCTACCTAGGTTGCAGGTCCAATCCCCAGCCAGGACGAGTACGGGAGGATTCCCCCAAAAGCTTACAAAGAATAATACCCATTTAACAGATGAACAAACTGAGGCAGGAGGATACCTGGGCAGTGACTGGTAACCAGCTACCATGGATTAGAGTAGGATCCAGATGGGAATCACTGCAGATGAAAGAAAACTGATGGGTGGGCTAGCTCCACAGTGTCAGAATGCTGATTTGTTCCATTCCCGTTACGCATTTTACTTGTGGAGATGTGAAACCACCATGCCAGTTACCACACAGGAAATGAGAGGAGCTACCACAGAAGTGTGGAAAGGCCTCATGGCAAGACGATGAAAAGGAAGGCCATCCATGCTCAAAGTGCTTTACCTGTTAAGAAATAGGTTTTAACATATAATAGTAGGGTCCTTCTAAAAGAACCTAGCCTTTTTAATACATTTTTATTAAACGTGCATGCTCACCAGACTGGGGGAAGGCAGATGGTCGTTTCTCTCCCTTTTGTCTTACTTGGGATCACAGAGAAACTTCAATGCTTTTGAAACCGCCAGACACAAGTGTAGACATGTTCTGAGACAAGAACCTGAAATGACTCATTCTTCCAGCTTTCTTAAACAATTTCGGCTTTTAGGAAAGAGAATTCGTTCATACACACCACACACACATCAGACAATGCCAGGTCTCATGGAACCCCTCACAGGCTGAGGGATCCAAGCTACGCTTCCCTGCTAAGTGATGTGAATGCCGCCAGCCTAGGGAGGGAGCCCAGTGCAGAAGTGCAATCCTAAGACTTCAGTCATAGTGACTGACAGTTACCTCTGCTCTGTCAAGAAATCTTTTTCTCTGGCCAGAGTTAAGGATTCCCATGGCCTCTCTTCCCTTACACATTCCTCTCTGAATGGCTTCCACAAAGAAACGTACAAAATCCTGCTCCGTAAGTCTACAAAAACTTAGTATGGGCACTTCATGCTTTAACAGTTCTGCAAATGAAGGCTGTTGACTTGTAAGGTATAAGCAATACTTAAGGAGATTCCGGTACCTCTTCCAAAAGGCAGATGCACCTGTACTAATGTCCCTAGACAGTAAGTCAAAGGATTATGCAGTGGATAAGAGCATTGGCATTAAGAACTCAAGGGTTAGGCGGTTGTTTTGAGCTGTGAACTTGGGCAAATGATCTCATTTCTTCATGCCGCAATTCCCTCACCTGGAAACTATAGGTAAAAATGGTACCGGCCAAACTGGGTTTTTCTGAGTATGAAATAGGAGGAATTTGAGGAGAGCTCTTCATGAGATACCCACAATGGTAGGTGGCTGATGCAGTGTCAGAAACAAAGGTCATTCTTGTCAACTGCTTTACTGTCCCAAGTTAAGATGCCTAGTACAAGTTTAACTTCTTTGCTTTGAACACCAAATTACCATTTCCACAATTTCAAGCCAAATAATTGCCAAGTATTAATCCTTCGAAACCTGCTTAGCAAACTTCAACTTGGTAATGCCAGCACATGTCTTTTGAATGGAGGGCACTTGCAACTGTACAACTTAATAAGGTGTATGGCATGCTAAGTTTATTAGCTAATGTCAAACCCTAGCTCCAGTGAGATCAAAGAAAAGAATACATGTTATGACCAGACCCGATTGAAAATTGCGTTTTAGTTCCAACACAGAATGCTTGCCAATTCGGGAAAGCTGAATGGAAACGGTAATCAAACAATATTGTATAATCACATTTACTGTCATGTTTGTTTGTTTTTTAATTTGGTAAGAAAAAGAAGGTAGGTTACAGAAATAGCAGAGAGGTGATATGCTTCGCTTAGGTCAAGGATTTTTTTTTTTAATTGCAAAAATGCAGACCAAACACAGACTTCTAAAAGTGTTACAGCCGGGCCCAGAATTAGGGGAAGCAATCAAGGAGCCTAGGGTGCAAAACTTAAGGAGGCACCCACTCTCAGAGTCGTCCAAGTTCAAGGTTAGCACCTAAGAGTGAGTGCTGCCTTAAATTTTGCACCCCAGGCACCATGCTTTCCTCTCCTTAGTCCAGCATTAAAGGCAGATGAAAGCAAAATGTGATTTCCATGCCTTTGTGTGTAAGGCAATAACTTGCAACCAGGCACCAAGACATAAACTGATGGGTAACATTATAACGGATCATTCCCTACAAGACCAGAATTTCATGGCTGGAAGCAGCCTAGGAAAGGGACAATTTCCTTCCATCTTACCAAGTTCAAAGGCAGCCCTTTACAACTTTGTGAGCATTTCCTAAACAATGTCTTCCTGTCCACTCCCCTGCAAATTTGGATTAATTCCAAAACAGCAGAAAACCTCATTCTCAGTTATCATTTTTGCCTAAATACTAGAAAAAGAGAAGATGCAACTTAAAACTGAAAGGGACCACTTACTGATCATGCCACCTGACCACTCAGGTTAATGACTCCCTTTTCTTTTCAAGGGTTGCTTGTAAATGAATCATCATTTGATTAGATAAATATTCATAGAGTTGATTTTTTAAAAACTAAACAATAATAAAGTATATCTAATTACATGCTAAGGTAGATCAATGGAACTTGGGATTTAAGAAGTTTTACAAATCTCACAGAGGTAACTACAACTTTAAAGCATGCCATTTCTTTTAAACTGAGTATTAAAGGAAAGGGTAGCTTTAGAAACATAAGGCCCTCAATGTTCAAATTCTCCTTTCTGATTTTCCATTTTAACCTCACAAAGCCTCATTTACAAATAAACATGTTTCTAATACATAATACATTAGAACAAGAAGTAGGAGGAGGACAAAGAAAAATCACACCTGCATGCTAGAGTCAAAGTGTATATATTTCTAATTTCGATTTTAAACCAAAACCACTTTGGTTAGAAATGCCAAACAAACAGATTCAAAACTGAAAAATTACAGGTGTTTCTTTACCTCCATGCTGGCAATATTGAGATATGCTTCACTAATGATGTGAGCAGAAACACTGCACACAGAGAAAGAACCAGGGCAGAAGATGTAATAAATGCGGCTCTCCCCGCCCTAGCCTTCTGTATAACTTCCCCATGGAACCACTAGCTCATCACCAATCAACGGCATTCCCCAGTACAGTATGGGTTTTGCTATCAGCTGTCCAATGCCAATGTGTGCAGGACTCTGCAGACACTGCCGAACTATGAAATAAGTTCATTAGGACGTTAGGTTGTGTGAGCCCATGCCTCTCTCCTGTTTCTGAACATGACAGTCCATTGTGTCTAGTACATGGTGATATATCTTGGTTCTCCTCTCTTTTCAAGGAAGCCTATCACCCTATGTTAATTTTGAACAAAATTAAATAACAGCATAAGAAAATCTCCTATCTATTAATGAATTGTGCTAAATTCAATTTCTCTTGAGGAAATAAATGAAGTGCCATGAGGAGCTGGAAAGAATAAACAATTTTATGGAATATTTTCTCTCTCTCTCTCTTCCTCTTTTGAGACCTAATTATATACTAAGCAAGAAGTAATTTTTGCCTCCTGCCTATATTTTATGTTTTGGGCACTTCCATTTCATGTCCCTTGACACCTTTTCCAATAATCCATCTACTCGATATTGGAAAGCCTCACATGAATAAAACTTTATGGCACTACAGGCGTTTAGCCTTCCACTGACATTCCTGGCCTGTTCAATTCTGCAATTCAATCAAAATCAAATCTCAAAATCCTCTTGTCAGCCAGCACTGCTTTCATATGCCCGAACCTTGTGAAAAGATAACTGCATCCAATCTTCCCCCCAAGCAGTGCTTATATTGTTTTATTACAGTTCAATGAGTGGAGTTCAAAATTACATGCAGCTGCCTACTACTGTGGCCGGGCTGTGTTATGCATGGACACAAGTATTACCCACCAGGCCTGAAATCATTCACTTACTGGCTGGCCAGAAAGACGAGGAGCACTGCTTTGTATGGAAGAACATCCTGTCTGTTAGATCTAAACAGGGAGATGTTAACAGATCAGTCCCTTTATAAAAGGGTTGTGAAAGCCCAGTGAAAGGCAACTCAAATGTGCTCAATGTTAAGCATGTGGCTAGAGCACATAAAGGCAAAGATAAACTTCAACATGCACTACTTATTCTCAGAAAGCTTGTGAAGGAAGATAAAAGAGATCTGGAATAAAAGACATGTTAAAGGAATTTTATATATGTTTTAAATGATAGAGCTTGATTTAAATGGGCTTTAAAAAAAAACCCAATAATCTTTTTATCGAAACAAAAAGACAAAACACAAAGCCAATTAAATACGAGTTAACCTGATGAACAATTCAGTAATTAAAACACTAATAGTCTGGAAATGCTCCTGATAAGGTCCGGTGAGGCAGAGAGGCACTTATTTAACATCACCAGGGATGCAGCATCTTCTTAGTGCTGGAACTAACATGTCAAGTGGTCACCCCCTATTTTTTTAAAAAAATGAAGAGAACATACAGGAACCATATAGGAAGACAATACTGGGTCTCATTTGTGTAGGTGTTAAATTACCCAGCCGTTGTCAAATGGGAAAAAATGGTCTGCATAGAAAAGGAATTGCCAAAATGCCAAATAAAAATGTGTGCTAACTCCAGGCTATCATAGTGGGAAAGTGATGCCTTCCTAGGGTGCAGCTTTCCAAGAAAACTTAGTTACGCCTCTCTCATGTATGAAGGCATGCACCTCCTGCGTGACACACTTCTGTGGCAAAAGTCAGTGCCAACAAGGTGGAGATGTATGTGCAAGTGAAGATATTTTACCTGTAATGTCTCTAAAACACCTTGGAGTGCCCCAAACGTGAAATTTATTTCCACTTATAATACCTACAACCCCGTGTCTTTTGAAATGTCATCAAAGGGAACTGTAAAGGGAACATGAAAAGCTCGCATATACAGAAACTTCTTACATAGTACAGAAATTAGGATCAAGACTAAATACTCAAGAGTTTAAGTACTGAGTTAACCCCAACCGAAAGGGGAAGAGTAAGGGTATATAAGGGTTGCAGCTATGTTTATAGGTAACAGCTTGGAAAATCAGGTGATTTGCATGCAAAAATTTCTTTTTTTCTTTTTTTAACACAGATAGATCTAAAAAACCAGCAAGGCAAAATAGGGAAAATTCAGAGTTGTTACAATAGTGGATGACTTTCTGGATATAATTTTATTCTCTCTGGGATAAACGATGAAGTTCAGGCTTACTGACCCAAAGGGGGCTCTTGTTATATTTTAATATCTAAGAGGGCTGAACTTGGAGGGCTGAGGCACACATTTTTTATTGTGTGGACACTGCTTTGGTCAAGATCCATCATTCTTTGACGGTCACAGAGCAGGAGTGCCTGTCTCCCTCCCAAGTCAACTGCAGTGAAATGTTATTGTTTGATAGCTTTTCAATTGCTGACAAAATCTGCTGGTGTTCCCAGAAAATGGAAATGTACTGCACACACTTGCCTCCCTCCCTTCCTTCCTCTTTTATTCAGTGGAGTCCCAATGGGTAAAATGAACCAATCTCCAGTCCACTCTGCTTTTTGGCATCTCTAGAATATTCAGAAGACCTGACAACATAGCAGTGGGAAGGGCTGGGATAGCAATGCTGTCTGCTTCTCTGCTCTCCCTCCCTAACCTGCTTCCTTCTTTTAAATTACCTGTGTGGCCCCCATAACAATTCGAGTTTGAGACTCCTGTACAACAGGGTACTTCAAGTTACTTCTAGTACCAGAATTTTACACTCCTATCCCATTCAGTGATGTTTGAGCCAATATTAGTGAACGTTCCCACACTGCCTACTTCCGAACTTCCTTAGAAAGGGAAATAAGGAGAACAAAAATATATATAGCTTCATGATAAATGCCAAGACCAGACAGCCAAACAGAGATAACAAGAATAAAGGAGGGTTTCCCCCCAACCCCATTCCTACCAACCTCCAGTTTCCTAATGTCTACCGGACAAGGGAGTTACTGGTTCAAAACATGAATTATCAGATACATTCTTCAAACTGAATGACACATACAATTGGATATTTTGAGAACTGGTTAACTTGGTTATCCTAACAGCTAAAGGAGATTCGCAGTGTGATCCAGGCAGTCCCATGGGCTGAACCAAAGGGTCAGCTGTAACAGGATTTCAACACAAGGAGTAAAGAATGTCTTTATGTAGCTAATGGACTACAAAGCTCATTTAAGTCTAATCCCTGCTTTTTAACAAATAAAACCAACCTCCCCCACCCCCCAACCCAGAGATCCGGTCCAAAGGCCCTGAGATGATATCACCTCAGGACCTAGACTCCTATCCTCACCAAAGAAACCCCATGCCCTAAGTGCTGAGGAAATTCAGAGTTGAATTCACTGGTCATGCTCCTCTTCCAAAGAACTCAAGTACAAAGGGCATTCATGAGTACGTGCCAGGCTCAGACACTAGCGTCCTAATACCTTCTGCCTTCCACAGTCCTAAATATAAAGTTTTCAAGTAAAACTCACCTCGCCCCTTTTCACGCAAAGAGAAAAAAATCCTAAAATCTCATTAAGAACCAGACATCTGTGTTTTAAAAGTCAAGGAACAGGTCAGGTTGACAAGGGTGCCCTCTGAAACGAAGCTGGCGTGACTTCACCCACTTCCACCAAACCACCTCTTCTGCTGTCAAATCACTCACAAGGTCAGTATTTATACTACAGCAGGAAAATCCTAAGCTAGATTGTTACTTCTCCCACCTTCCTTTGCAAATATCCCTCTCCAGTGACCCTGGAGTTAAACTACATTCTCTCTGTGTTGAGAACAGCAACTATCGACAGGATAAGGGAAAGTGGCTCAAAAAGAATCTTAACTGCCCCTCTGTCCAGCCTAGTGGGAGGGAACGGCATTCCTACAGGGCTATCAGAGCCAGGCCACTGGGGCTAATTTAGAATCTTTGTGCCTCCACACACACAAGGAGCATCACCTGTATCTTCACTCTTTCTGAAAATGCTCCTTAATGTTCGGAAACGTGGTTGTACTCTGAAGCCGAGACTGAGACACAGAGAGAGAGAGAGAGATGCGTGTTCAATAGAAAAACCACAAAGACAAAAACACCCAGCGTTTCTTTCAAATTTTTTCTTTCTTTTCAGAAACTCTGCAATATATTAAAAAAAATAAAAAAGGTTGAACTTTGGTGTTCCAAGTATGGCCTGGACCAGCAGCATCTGCCTCACCTGGGGAGCCTGTTAAAGATGCAGGGTCCCCAGCCCCACCCTGCCCCACTGAATCGGAATCCTCACCTGATCCCTCTGCACATCAAGGGACAAGATATGCTGATCTAAAAGAATTTTCATGCAGTTACTCTTGATAGTGGGATACTAAGGATGATACCCTGACTTCTAGAACATAATTGAAAAAAATCTGTAGAATATCTAAGTTTGACTCATCAGAAGGGCTTTTTAAAAAATACAGACTTCTGGACCCCATCTCAGACCCACTGAAACCAATCACAGGCAGTGGGGTAGTCCTGCTGTCCACTCTGGATTGAGAATCACTGCCCACCTTCAAACGTGTGTTTGCTGCTGCTGTACTGATGGACAGTTTTCAATCCACAGCTAAAACAGTCAACATGCTGCAACTCTATAAATTGCAAAAGCATCAAAAAGCATGTCCTAGCTTTGTATATTATATGCTTCAGAATGAATAGGGGGCATGGGCACTGTTCTGGAATTCTTATGAATGATACACATCACTTTACAAATAGCCAATTTCTTAAGGTATATGTGTTCATTCTCAGTAACACACACACACACACACACACACACACACACACACACACGCTCTTAGTGCTAAAGTCTTTGTTAAAAGTGATAGGCATCCGTGGAAACGCCTGCCCGAGGACACATCCCCTGTGTGCAAAACAGAGGCACACCACTGAGAGCGCATCCCTATGTACAGACGCTTTCAAACAGAAACAGACCAGCTACAGAATGAAAGCACTCTCCTGACTCCTAATACTCACTTTGTCTATAACAAAACCAACGGACTTAACAAGTAGCAATAAATAACCTGGTATATGTTAGCTTACTCATTAAACACCCTTTCCCTTTTACTTAAAGAAAACTTGAAAACTAGTACTCGGAGGGATCCTAAATAAAAACTCACTTAAATGTTTAAGGAAACATGGATTTTGATACAATCGGGATAAAATAAATGATGAAAACTCTTAAATGCTGGATGGGATGGTATTTCAAAGAATTAACTAACTGCAGTGTGAGAGAGAAGCAAAATACATCTGCTTCTGAGTCCCCTTCTCATTTCAGGCTTTTAAAGATCCAAGTTTTACATCTGGAACAGAAACCACATGTTTTTTATCAATATGAAGAGTCAAAATATTTTAAAGGATTGCACTTCCAACAGTTTCAATTTCCCTGATCCAAGTTACCTAAAACAGAAAAATGCTATTAGTAAAGTTATGGGTGGGTATGTGGTGGGAGCCCTGTACCCAACTCTGCTTTCTTTATCTGGCATTGCACACACGCAGGGAAGTGTAAGAACAGTTTAATAAACACCACCATTTAAATAAGAGCACACACGAAACAGAAACAGACTCACAGGGAGTAAGAAAAGAATGAGGGTTGCCAGAGGGGAGGGTCTGGAGGACTGCATGAAAAAGCAGAAGAGATTCAGAAGTACAAACTGGCAGTTACAAAGTAGTCACAGGGATGTAAAATACAGCATAGGAAATATGGGCAATAATGTTGTAACAACTACCTATGGTGCCACGTGGATACTGGACATTTCGGGGGATCACTTTGTACAGTATATGATTGTCTAACCACTATGTTATACACCTAAAACTAATGCAAAATAACATTGAATATAAACTGTAATTGAAAAATAAAATAAACACCACCTTTAATTTTCAGTGCAAACAGCTCTTTTTCATTCTAAGTTATTAAAATATGACTATAATTTGAGTACATTAATAAAATAAAGCAAAGCCTTCAGGTAAGTAACTGGACGAATGGTTCCTCCAAAAGTAGAGCCATAAAGTGATGTGAGGCTGAGGCAAAGGAGTTCGGGTTTGCCCTGTGTGACTGATTCATCAAGTGTCTGGGAGGCAGCGGGTCCCAGAGCAGCTGCAGTGAGTCCGCAGGCTGGGCCGTCTGCTGTGCAGCAAAGCCTGGAAGTGGCAGGTGCACAGAGACAGAGCAGAACAGGGACATGAAAGTCTGGCAAACAGGAAATTGGAGGAAACTATTTCTGAAATGTAAATAAAGTTTGCTGTTACTTTCATTATTGCAGCAGCAAAGAAAGTATATTCAACAGAAGGTGCCGCTTTTCGGGTAAACTAATTTTCAGACATGAGCGTTAGTTCACCATATACTGAACTAATATTTTATGTACAAGTTGAGGGCATCACAATAGTGACTGAAATGTAAGTGTTCTCTGGACCCTCAGCCTTCTCTTTTTCCCTTGGAGACCTTGGAAACAGACTGTTTACATCCCAACTCTTCTACACACTAGCTCTGAGACTCAACTCGGGACAGTGTATTTACCGTCTTTAACATCAGTTTCTTCTCTGGAAGATGGAAATTATAACAGTTGCTACTTCACAGAGATATTGTGAGAGACTTAAATCACACAGTGACTGAAATACAGGGTCCAGCACAAATAACTCCCCTTTTTAATTACAAAATCTTTTATTACAAAATCATAAGCGTGTAATTCTGTAACATAACAATATCACACTCAAACATACCATAAGACATTTTAGGTGAAATGTTCAAATTAAAACTATAAATTATTACACCCATATTATTACCGTACCGACCACGCTGAAGCAGACCTTAACTCCTGCCAGACTGTGTATAGCAAGTGTACCTAGGTATATAACAGCAGGGCAAGCCTCTTAAAACAACCCATGGAGTATCAAAGAGCCACGTTTTTTCCCATAAAATATCTATATTAACTAGAATCAGTAACTGTTTTCAAAGAAAGAGTATTTGCAGGTTACTACTAAAAAATAATGCCCCATATGAGAGACTACCCTGGCAACTTCTCTCAGAGGGGCGTCATTCACCTCAGAGAAAGCCGAACACACAACACAGCTTCTCAAGCTAGAGTGTGACAACGTGTGTCTGAGGGCTGACACTGCTAGGCTCCTGAGGCAGACTTCACTCATTCACACATTTCTATCACACTCCTCAATGTCTTTGCTAATACTCACCACGAAACTTTAAGAAAAAGGCAAATAAAAGTATTCACAAATTCATAAAAATCAGAAATCATAGAAAGTTACATTAATAAAAAATAAAATATAATTTTAAAATCCAACAAAATAAAAGCCTGCCTACTACATTTATACACACCGGGTTCAAGCAAACCTGAGGTACTGTTGTGCAGAGCCCTAGAATCTGTGTAAATCGTGATTACTGAGCAATATTGCAATTTCATTATCAATTGGTGTGGACACATTCTGCCAGGCACACACATCAAATATCCTCAGTAATAACAAAAGAGATCCGAGTCCTGATGGGCAACGATTCACATCTCCACATTCACCTCCACGAAACCAAAGTAAAAATTTTATCAGAGTGGATGACCAAAGAGAGTCCTGTGTGTTGAATAACAAGGCAGCACTGATTCGGAATTACAGTGCATTTGCAGACTCGGGTTCAGTGCATGTCCCTTTAAAGGACACCTCAGAGTACTATGCCTCACCTTTAGGCAATCGGGAACTCCCAGCCACACAAACAGGAGAAATGGTTCAACCACTGGGTAAAAATATGCAGTTTGTCCAACACGCATGATCAAAGCAATCAAAAATTATTCCTATGAAAATATGTTTTTATTGATATTTATTAATAGGTTTGTTTACCACAAGCCATAGACATTCCTTCTCCCCACTTGTTTCTTTTCAGCAGACGCCCTGCTGCACAACCCCGGCACAGGCACAGGCCAGGAACCATGGGCTGGAGGCTCCGCACAGCAGAACCCAACCAACCAGCATTGGCTACAGCTCCAGCACCATGCGCCAATTTCAGGAAAATGAGAGTTCGGCCCTTTCTTTCCTCTCCATTTTCGTAATCTCGTGGAAACAACTGTTCCAGAAACCAGCTCCCCCACCAGTCAGGTATTTACACTAAACCTTCACTAAAGGGCTTGCTGTTACAATGCTATCTCATCGATACAAGATCACTTCACTTCTGAACCACATCAAGCCGTATAATACTCCAACAATCAAAACCAGTGCCCCTTGAGAAAGATGCAGCCCAGATTATTTTCATGTGCTTATTGGAGCAGAACGCCAACATTTTTGTTTAATGCAATGCAAATCTCAATTAAGAGTCAGAGTTTAACCATGAATACGGCAGGCAGGCACATATCTTTCCGACATATACGTGTCCGTACCCACGGCACCCACACACTACACAGGCGCAGGGCGCGCTTTAAAGAATCAGCGCATCGGCTCTGGATCAGCACGTTAAATACTTTCAGTCTCTAAAGGTGCAATTTCATTTTCAAAAGACCAAACAAGCCTCAGAATGAATGAAATATTTTTTTAAATCTTAGGTAAAATATAATATCCCAGTTTGTGACAAAGTGAAATATTCTGCCTTTTTCTCTGATTTGCAAAAGAGGTATGTGAGAAAAGTAACAGAGTACAGGCATTTACCTACCCATTTAGCAAATAATATGGAAGACCTGCTCTACATCTTTATTCAAATGAAAATACTTTCCCCCAGCATTTATTTCTTTAGCTGGTAGAACCCTCACCCTGTAAGGAACACAAGCGTAAAGCAACCTCTGGCAATAGACCATTTTACTTATTCTGCAATTTCTTACCTAAATTACACAGGTATAATTATTTTGACACTATAATGAAAAGAAAATGGGATTTGGGCACCGCAGGTTTATCTAATAACACTGTTCCTTGCCAGACTTCACAGCACTGACAATCACAAAGAACCTTGTCCATTCCAATAGGAAATATTTGATTTTACTGTAGGGACATTATTTATTTTCGCCAAGTTGCTATTATCAGAAAGGATATGATAGCTGAATAATAAAAATGAAATCAAGAAATTCTGGTGTTTCAAGGCTTTTTTTTTTTTTTCTGCTCTCACTTTTGACATTTTCTTCCCCTGGAGAGACAAGATAAAGTGCTGTCATAAATGGGTGACTTTTCTTGTCAAATGACAGATTTGATTCTCCATGGCAACCACAAATCAAGGTGCTAGTAGGAATTAAAGCTTCTCTTAAAAGGCGTCTTTATGTTTATAAAATGAATTTAAATTAAATGGGTATTAGGTACAGTCTTTACCTCAATTTATTTGTTGACTGAAGAGCTCTGTATTGCAGGGAGACATTTGCATTTTTAAGGGAAGATAACATATTGTCCTGACAGATGCATAAACAAAGCAAGTTCCAAGGTCATGCTTCATTCACTAGTTTAGAGACCCAAGAAGGGTATACAGATGGACATCTAGCAGTTAGGAATTAGTTAAATACTGGACAAGGTGTAAAAATTACCCCTACAGGGGAACATTGAAAGGATCTATTTCTTCTCCTAAAAGAGCTTTCTTTTATCGCCAATTAAAAGATTTTTGTTAATTGTCACAGAGTGCCAAAAAACAATCTCACTCTTCATCTCTGTCCCTCATGTGATACAGATTTTTTTATTAAATCTCATCACTGCAAATAAGTATCCCAGTCAATGTGAAATTATTTTAGCTCCCATATTCATACACTGTTAAAATGAAACATTGCTTTCCCATGTTTTTAATAAAGGCAAAACCTGCACACACAGAAGCACATATGATTTCAGAGAAATTAGATAATCTGTACATTAAGATTATTTCAATTTTCATAAGAAATAAAAGCCAATGTTTCCATTGTTTACAACATTCTTGGCCATTAGAACTTAAGAAGCAAGGTAATGTGCTAGTGGATCCTAAAATAAAAAATCAGGTCCAATCTTCTTGATATTAGCAAGCCATTTACCTAGTGTAGAGGACTGGCGGCTTTAAGGTCATAAATAACATTTTAAAAGTTGAAGCACAGCTCATTTCTGGAACTTTCAATTACAGCAGAGGGCATTGCAAGCCTGTTTGAAATATATATTGTCAACAGTACAGTCAGCCTGAGACACGTTTAACCTAAAATAAAGAGCGGGAATATGAAAGTTTTACACTGTACACTGGTAGTTGGGAGAATCCATCGTTCTAAACGGCACTCTTGTGAGCTTAGCCAAATTTGGTGTGACGCCACCTCTAGTTAAAAGACAAT
Source organism: Mormoops blainvillei (assembly GCA_004026545.1). NCBI lineage: Eukaryota > Metazoa > Chordata > Mammalia > Chiroptera > Mormoopidae > Mormoops > Mormoops blainvillei. Next base: position 195,728 of record PVJD01000089.1, on the reverse strand, counting down.
ATGGAGAATAAAATCCCCCTCATGCAATCATTAAATAGTGGGGCCTTCACTATTGGGAGTCACTCTGACAGGCTAATGGGGGGAAACAGCTGGCCCAGTTATAACAAAGAAAGGCACAAAAAGCTTCATCTAGAATTTGTAACTTTAAACCTAAATGCTTGGAAGTTGTTTTTGGGGGGGACAGGGAGGCACTACTTTTATTTTGTGGAAGCCAAACGGACTCTGTTCACTCTTGAGTTTAATCAGTACTAGCTACAATAAAATGGTGCCTAAAAGTTATAAACCTCTTTGGAACTCTATGTACAAAGCACATTTTATGGTGGAATGAGTCACACCGAACTCTCTATTTCAGTCACAATGGCTTTTGTTTCATATTAGAATGAAGTGGGTTGATAATCATATTCTCATCCCGTGTAAAAATTCAAAGTAACAGCATGTCTAAAAACACAGGCTGACAAATTACACAGAAACAAGTGCTCGTGGCTACTGCATGCGACACAACAGACAAGTCGCAGGTACTGCAGGGTTACGACATCGTCCTAAAAATAGTGACCATAAGTCTGTGGCATCACAATGTCAGAGTGGTCCCACCCGGCAGTAGCCTGGCAGAGTTGGGTGCTCATGACAGTAACTAAAAACAAGCTCCTGTCCCTCTTCGAAATAACGGACCCTGCCACGCTTTAGACAGAGGGAGGTAACACGACAATGTGAGTGCTGACAAGGTCTCCACACCACAGCGTCTGCCTTCAATATTTCACCATCGGCGATAGGAAGCCATCAGGATGGAGACACTCAAGGCTGTATGTGGACACATGCTACATAAAATCAGGGTGCGCTTTGCTAAGGTACCATTGCACAGTGCAGACTAGTCGTTAAAACAAGACCCGTCAGAGTAAAAATGAGAATATTATGCTCCTGGAAACAAAATCATTTACCATTTGGTTTGAAAGTGGAGGAAGAAAAAGAATGTATAAACGTATGTCAGTCGTGCAGGTGGAATCTAGTTACTCTGTTTAAATGTTCATGTCACAGAATCAACTCAGGAATTCCTAGAGAAAAATAAAATACGGTTCAGTTCAAACAACACCTTCCACCTGCCTTCAGGAGTGCTCCAAGCTTTTCATAGGTACACACAGCCTCACAGAATCACAGCTTCACGACAGGCCAATCCATGGGTAAAGTTCTTCTGGTAAGTTCCACACACTGTTTAACTTGCTAAAACATAGTATGTAATATGTGAGAACCTATTTATGTACAGTTGAAATTCTGCAGTGTCTTCAGCCAAATCCTCCACAGGGTTTAAAAATCAGTTACCATGTGAGAGGAAAACCATCTTATCAGCATTAGAAATCTGAACTTTCCTCAGAATAAATTCTGTTTAGTTCCACTATGTTCCAGTCATTCAATGACAGAAAATTCAAAACAGTTACCATCTACAACATTTTTTAATGATTTAAAGAGAGAGAGGAAGGGGAAGAGAAAGAGAGAAACAGTGATTTTTGTTGTTTCACTTATTTATGCATTCATTAGTTGATTCTTGTATGTGCCCTGACCAGGGATCAAACCTGTAACCTTGGTATGTCAGGATGATGCTCTAACCAACTAAGCTACCCAGCCAGGACCCCTACAATATGTTTTTAAATGTGTGTAATGTAGCTTCATCTGCTCCTAATCAAGGATCCCCAAATATACACATGTGACTTGAACTGACTGTTCCTCACAACTGTTCTCTCCAACTCCAATGCTTTGGCAGCCCCCAGCACCATCTTTAAACCCAGCTCCTCTGCCCCAAATAAATCAACTAATTGTGTGTTGCCACCTGAGAGGTACCTGCCTTAAAATCCAGTGCATGATGGAACCCAAGTTACCTCTCTTGGTTTCTGTGTCCCTCTGCTGAAAGTTTCTTTCTGTGACTCCGCCACTCTCAGACCTCAGGGGTAGGGGTGGGAATCTCGACCAGCATGTTGCCTTTGAAAAACAGAGCTCCCACCCAATAAGTGGCTGTGGATTCAGGATATTTCAGGGTGCTGCTCAGGAAAGGCTGGCAGTGAAACACATGCCGCACTCAGGGGCCACCTGTGACTGGTTCTGCCATGGCACCAGGTGAATGGTGATACTAAGATTCTCTGAGCTGGGTTTTCTCCCCACGAGAAATGAGGATAAAACCTCTGAACTCATGGGGGTGTTGTAATTTCAATTGTGTATAAAATGCTTTGTGATGATTAGTGAATAAATGAGTCAGAGAAAGACAAGTACCATATGATCTTACTTATATGTGGACACTAATGAACAAAATAAACTAACAACCACAACAGAAACAGAGGCGTGGATACATGAACAGAATAACAGTTGTGCGGAGTAGGGGGGGCAGGGGGACTAGATGAAAGAACGTGAGGGGATTAGCCAAAGAACATACATGCACAACCCACAGTCACAGACAACCGTGTGGCAATGGCCAGAAGGGAGGTGGAGGTGGCCAAAAGTGGGGAAATGGGGATGGAAAGAGACTCTGCTTGTGGCGACGGGTGCACAATGCAGTGCGCAAATGATGTTTTGTTGAGTTGTACACTTGAAACCTGTACAGTTTTCCAAAGCTATGTCAGTGCAATCACTCCAATCAATTCAACTAAAAAAATGCTTTGTGATGCCTGGATTAAAGGCACTGTGGGATAAAAGCACAGAAGCAGTCACAAAAGTCGCTGTGTCTTGACCCCCAAACACAACTCTTTCAGTTAATCCTGTTCTTGAGGCTTTGTCTGGCTACACATGATGTGGATGCGGAAAGTCTAGAACCAAGAACAGGCGCTCAAGCGGCATATACTTTGTATTAACAAAGTATTGGCAATGGTAAGTAGGAAAGAACAGGCAGGAGGGGCCCCGCCGGAGGTATACTTAGCACTGGCACCCAGCATATATTTCTGCAAAGGCTTGAATTTCAGCAATCTGGAAATGGGTACACGATCTAGGAAACACGATCATGTGATTCCCCATCACATGAGGGTCGGCAGCAGGCGACCAGCACCTTCACAGAATAGCTGGCTCATACTGCATGGTGCTCATGCTAAATGCTGAAGCTGGTAACTTCAGAGGGCTCCTCCCAAGTCAAGAGTGCTGTCCCGGGAGGCAGCAGGTGAATTACAGGCAAAGGCACTACTGTTCCATCTTGGCCTGCCTAGGGAACCGAATGGGGCCAGGATGCCTTTGGCTCCTGGGAACTCAGAAATCAAGCCAAACAATGCTACACCTTCCCCACCTGGCTCCCCCAAAATGGCCCTTCTCTATAATCAGTGACTACTTTACCTTTCTCACCCCCAGAGTTGGGGGACGAATGAAAATAGCAAGGCACCTCTGCCATCTCAGCTCAACAGCCAATAGCTTATGGAAGCCTGACCCTTGCCTCCCATTATAATGGTGGCACTTAACAGAGAGGACTGCCTTACAGGCCACGTGATGGCCAGTCTCCATTCTGCCCTCTCTCCTTACATAACCTCATTTGACTCATTCGACATCTAAGCCTCAGTCTCCTCGTCTGGAACACAGGGAAAACAATACCTGTTTCATAGGGTTTTGTATTATAGGTAGATCAAATGAGTTATTATATGTGACTATTTTTTTTAAGTCTGCCTAGAATTGTCATCATCTCCCTCAGAATAATGATATGAAGTGGATACTAATATTATTACCTCTACTTGGTTAAATGGGAAAATCTAGGCACAGGGTGCTTAAGGAATTTGCACAAGGAGGGAGAGCTAGTAAGTGCTCACACCTAAGCAGTCTAATTCCAGAGTCTGCCCTCTGAATATTATTCTACATTTCAACATGCAGGGCTCACAGGCCTCTGTTTTATGTCACTGAAGACGCACTGGAATCTTACATTCATACACCCAGCACTCCACAAGAGTGGTTTCACTCATACTGTCTAGGACTTAGCCCAGGGTAGGTGCTCAAACAGCGAGTAGATGAAAAAATCCATCTTTCCGTCTAGTGAAACGACATGTTGGGCAGGTAAAACTAAACATTCATAAAGCTGGTAACTATGAGGAAGTTTGGCACAGCCACCTGAATTAAAAAGATGTCAGCTCATCCCAAGCCTCCTCCAGATCTTTCATTCTCTCCACCCCCATCCCACTCAGCACCCCAGTCTCTCCTGTCCTTATTTTTGTCATGGCCGGGAACCTCTGAACAGGGATGAGCTGTTAACTTTTCTCTAGAAAACAACTTTCCCCAGATATTTGTCAACTTCTGTCATTTAAAGGGATAGACAGAAAGAACACAAATATATGTCTTTAATAAAATTCACAGTCAAGAAAACTTGTCATCATCTAGTTACATCTGTTATGACATACATTTCATTTTGTTCAATGCTTAACAGAGAAGCTATTTAATCAAACAGAAGATTCTTGCTAAAATGACAGTCCAAGCAATGTCCAAACAAGCATTTATTTTAATATGTGAATCTGATCAGGATTGGATTGTTTTCAGGTGGTTTTTTTTCCCTTCGTCTTCCATTGAGAAAATAGCTTGAGGCAATGGATGCAGAAAACAACAGAAGACAACAGCGGAACAGCAACCGGAATCCCAGGTAAGTGTGGTGACTTGAACCCCACACTTGAGTCTCTTGGGAGATACAGTCCGCCATCTGAAGGGTCATTAAAGGGTCTGCTAGGGCAAGAGGTTGTGTCCTCTTTCACCTCAGCCTATAATGGCCATACAAGAGAGGTACCCAAATGTAATACACAATGTAAGGAATGATGACGTCTGTGTTTCTCAAGTGATACTTATTCCCTTGGATATATTTTGTTTGTCTTTATAATTTCATGAACACTTAGCTTCAATGAGAAAATCCATGTTACTGCAGGAGTTCGTGGGTAGTAGAGGTAGAAAGCTTGAGGGAGAAAGCTTGAGGGAAAAAGAAGATACCGGTAATAATCAGAGGATGACAACTCTTTCCTTCTGCTCCATTCACTACTCTATGTTCGGAGCAAAGTGGGATATAACAAAGAACTATTGCATGGATGGACAGAAGTATCCACAGGTAGGTGACAGATGGGTAGATGGACACCCCGCCCAAAAGGAAATGACTGATAAAAATAATTTTAATGTTATTACCACAGGGAGTTCTTCCTCACTCTTGCTAAAGAAGCGTCCTGAGCCATGTTTTACTTATGACAGTTGGGGGCAGCCTATGGCTAAGAAACTTTCTTCTTCCTATGCCAGGTTAAATAGTCACCATGATGACAACAATGCCACAGGTTGCCAATTAGCCCCACACTTGATATTACTAGGTTAATGTTCTAAGTAAATGAGGGATGGTCCAGACCAGTGGTGCTCATACTAGAAGGCTGATTAAAACAAAGCTTGCTGGATCTGTCCCTCAGTTTCTGACTCAGTAGGTCTGGGCTAAAACTCAATCATCTCAGTTATAATGAGTATCCAGGTGATGTTGATTCTACAGCACAGAAAAGCCACTGATCTAGACAGTCCCTAAGGTTCCTTAGACTCAAATGCTACAAGTTTCTTCATGAGCTACTCTTCTGAATTGAATGAACTTTATAAAGTAGATCCAATGCTATTTGAGGTATCATGAAGGTACACAGCACTGCTAAATTTAAGATCAGGATACCTGATCTTTCCAACAGTCCTTACTATGTGGGATTTTTAATTCTGAGAGAAACACTTTTTTATATTTCTGTGGTCATTTCTGGAGAGTTAAAAATGTCTGTCAAAACACTTGAAAAAAAGAATTTCGAAAATTTAATCATAATAAAACAATATAAATATGACCTCAGGGGCCTGTAAGGACTTCTGTGGGATCATATCTAAGTCATTGCTTGGCCTCCAACAGGACTTGTAAACCGGCCACAGTTGCATATCTCAAGTATGCCTAATTGACAAAGAGTGAGGAGCCTGACGTTTCTCTTTGGCCGCCCTCTTCTATAGTCTGTCCATCTTTAAAAGACTCTGCCATGTTAGCATATCTCATAGCAATTCCATCTGCTCTACCACAGTTAATCCTTTCCTTATAGTCGCTTTTCCTGAGTACAAAGAGTTAATAAACACCCCCCACCACCCCACACACAGATACATGTACTCTTGGGCTTCTCCTCCTGTGTTAAAAGGTTCCAAGTTCTTTACCCTTTCCACAAACACCCTATTACCTACCCTTTCATCATTTTCATGGATCATCTTTGGAACCTTCCCAAAATCCCTACCCTTTTCTTGTCCTCCAACTGGGGTTGGATAAGTTGCTCACTGGTCCTTTCATCTGTCACCATACTTTACTAACACACCCCGGATCCAACGGAGTTGTTAACACCACACTGCATTGCTTGACAAAGCCTGATTGTGCAGGGCAGGGCTGGACAATCCCACACCGCTGAACACAACTGAGATCTAGAAAAAAAGGAGCAGGACCAAGTTGGCAAGCGAGTACTTGAGCAAGACTCAAAAGATATTCCAGGAAATCATTCTCCTGAAAGAAAGTGTGGTCACAGGGATGAGAAAATTTGGTTTGAGGCCTATGGAGAACTTACAGCTCAGAGCAATTCCACCAGCGCTGGGTGTTGGCTTTTAAATAGTAATATCCAAATAAGAGAGGAAATAACAGTGCATTCCAACCAAAACTGCACACATTTAGACAGACTAAGAAAATAACAATAAAAGTGAAAATTTATTCTGCATGTGTGATTGCGATTATCATTACATCACGTTCCATACATACCCAGCCAGAATAAATATTAACCCATCTTATAAATGACTTTATACTGCATTTGTGGATACAGCTCCACCCAAACCCAAAACACCGCCATTTCCATAGTAACCAACAGATTGCAAAGAAGGAAAAAGGAGGGGAAGACTTCAGAATGCATAGCAATCAACTAAAATAGCCAGCATCAACAAAATATGTTAGCATTATTTAAAACACATTTAGGACCATTCTATAGTTTAATCTTTTTCCCAGAACACCAGCTCCTCCTAAGTCACCTTCTTGTAAAGCTGGTCAGCCCAGTAAAAAAAAAAGGAAACAAAGATTGTTTCTATTTTAATTGAGAAAAGCAGCAAATTTCTTGAGTCATTCTTGGGATCCAAATGGGAATATGATGTAAAAAATAACATCTACTCAGTGACTTAGCACACGTTGAAATTCAGATTAATTACCAATTAGTAAACATGAAATCTTAACTGGACTTTGATCATCATATAAGAGTATCTATTCTTTTGGTGAGAATGGAATGAGGGGGGAAAAGAAGCAAAAGCCAAAATTCAAAGCCAGAGAGCTAATGACCAGAAAAGCTGCAGACCATCATCCACTGACAGCCAGGATTTGTCACTGGAACTTTCTCAAATATCAGTTCCTCCAAGTGAATAATATTATACACAAGTTATATGTTTATCTGCATCCCTGCAAGTTCTGTTGGTCTTATGCCTATAGATAAAAAACTCAAGGCAAGCCCTGTAGGCAGCATCCTGTCTGCAGAATAGTTACTAAACTCATAGTACTGGCCAATCTCTCTCTCTCCCTCTCCCTCTCTCCCTCTCTCTCTCTCTCTCTCTCTCTCTCTCTCCCTCTCTCTTCCCCCTCACCCCCCCACTGCCTCCTAATTTCAAAATAGTACAGACTAGCAAAAATAAAATATTCATAGATGTGAATGAAAATAGATATTTTGAGTCCCTGGATCCCACAGTTCTTCTGAAAAGAAGTTCTAAAATTATTTAGTAATTTGCTCTCTCCCACACTGTAGCTGTGTAATCTTGAATAAGTCATTTAAACTTTCTTTATCCTTCCTGAGCTTCAGTTTCCTCATCTGTAAAAGATGAATAATAAAAGCATCTACCTGACAGAGATGTTATAAAGATAAAATAAACTGACACACATAAAGAGCTTAGCAAAATACCTAAGGGATGGCAAACAGAACGAGCGTTACCATTATTAGTACTTACAAATAACTCCTCTTTCCTAATAACTAGAATAAAATTTTGATAGGATTTTCATAGTAAACACCTCTCAATGCTGCAGACAGAAGTACTGCTAAATGAATATCTTAGGAACAATTTCACTGAGAGCTCACGAACTTGCAAGTTCAGCCTATGAGCTCATCTTGGATGTCACTTGCTTCCGAGGCAGACAGAACTTATGAGGTACTTCTGGTCATCGTACCATGAGTTTGTCCCTTAACCTTCCAAAGCCTCAGCTTCCTTGCTCTACAATGGGAACCATCAGAGTAGCACCCAAAGGACTGTGGCAACCATCATATGTGGGAATTCCTATAACCGTTCTCAAAGAATGTTACATTCAAACATTAAATACATTTTGGCCATTATTTTTACTACATGTATTTGCTCACACAAAACACTGATTCAACAACTATTTATTGAATGCCCGCATATGTTAGGTAGTGCGTGATTCAAAAAACTCGACACAGCATGTGCTCTCATGGAGTTTACAGCCCAAATGGGAACGCTTATATTGAATAAATGGACACAAAAACATATATAATTACAAGCCTTGTTCTTGACAAGTGTTTTATGAAAGAAAAGAACAGGGAGAAATGACTAAGGTTTATCAATGACAATATTATACCACATTTTAAAGATCTTTCTCCTGTCTCCGACCTAACACAAAAATTCTGTATCTCACCAATAACTGTCCAGAACATAGTATGGGAGTTTTGAGTGTAGATCTTCTAGCCTTTTCCACATAGGACTCGCTACTACTTCTAGGGCCTTACTTTTAGCCAAAAACATAGCAAAATTTTCACTCTTTTGAACCCAGACTGAAAAAAAAAAAAATAGGCCAGACTTATGTTTACAGCAGACATGCAAGTTGAAATACTTAAGTGGTAAGGGGAAAGAGGTAAAAAGGAGACAGTTCCCCTTAAAAAGCCATACTCTCAGAATCAACACGCTTTGTTCCTACGAGGCTTTACAAAACACCAGTATCATGAGAACAGTGAGAAGACAGCACACAGATGCCGCTCTACAAAGTTGCCGTGTTGGGATGACTCCCAGTGTTTCCATCTGACCAGGCCAAGAAACACTCCACCGCATGACGACTCCCAAGTTTGAAGGGTTATCTGAATGTGTTCTACAACCCTATTAGCAGAGTTTTCCCTTACTGCTTCCTACAGTTTGTCTAATGGTAGAAGACGCACAAAAGTAATTATGTTCGTGCTCTATTATGAAGTCAGTGAGTCACTAAAAATACATGCTAGAGGTTCCATTTTATTGTTTTTCATTATGTATTATGTGCTCCACAGTCTTTTGGGTCATATTTTTGTGGAGGAGGAGTTACAAATATGGAATACTTATTTTGTGGAGGACACACTTTTCTGTCAGAGTTTTTGTTTTTAATGTTACAGGATCATGCTCAGTCCAGATTACTGGAATTTCCCCCATTTAACTGTGGCACATTATTTTCAGTAGAAAATAAAGATTTGGACTTTTGAGATACAACATGCAAAACTGTTCACACCCGATATATGCCCAATACAAACTGTACAAATGTGACTGGCAAGAGGAAAAAAAGAAAAAAATCAAGGGGGTCTGCCTTCCCATTTTTTTCTGTGCGTCATTTTAAGTTACACCCTCCAACCATTTTTGGTGTTGGTTCCACCGCTTTACTATATGATATTTGTATCCAGTGAAGTAAAGACAGACACCAAACTTGAGATGAAACTTCTTCCTACTGCACCCAGCATTCAGGACTTTGAAATCATTCCAAAGCTCCAAAAGGAAGTCCAGAGATAAAACAAAGGGCACACAAGTTCACTGTCTTACCCATAACAAGGTGTTTTATTCATTTTAATTATTTTAGCACAAAAGGTAAATATGTCAAGAAAATGCGTAGCTGGACATATCAGTTTTGTCTTTCCCAAACAAGAAGGGAGAGGACTAGACTATATAATCCCACTTATTCAAACTCCATAGGCTCTTGCTGAATCTGTAGTTGCTATTACAGAGGTACTCCTTTACAGAGGCAGATATTGCACTGAAGCACACCCACCCCTTAGTCTTCAAAATGATCCAATAAGAAGAGTTTTTCATATTCTCATTTCACAGATGGGAAAACTAAGGCTCAGAGCAGCAAAGTAACACATGAAAGGATCAGACAGCTAATAAGTCGCTTCACTTAAACTCAAACCCTGGCATCAGAGCCTGTGCTTGTAGCTACTGTACAACAATAGACAAATGTTAGTCCGCATTTTAGCTAATACACTAATCTCATATGCATAGCTCATTTAATCTCACCAGATCTTTCTAAATTGTGTACTATCATGTAATAGAGGAAGGTGAAGAGAGATGAAAATGTATTAAATAACTTACCCAAGGACACACAGCTCATAAGTGGCACAACTGGGATTTGGAGAGACTGAACCATGAGTCTTTAAATTCTCTCCAATATTATGCCTTTAGTATATCCCCTAAAGTATACTTCACTTTACCTTTCAGGGTGGTAGATAGGATAGACATGGAGGGAAAGATGCAACTAGGACAGAGAAACAAAGGTTTTCCACTTGAGATTCAGTCAAGATTACACCATAACCCCTTCCTCCAAGCCTGTCAAAACATTGTCCCAATATTGTGAGGAGCAAAACTCTAGCAGGGGTGTCCAGCCTTTTGGCATCTGTGGGCCACACTGGAAGAAGAAGAGTTGTCTTAGGCCACACATTAAATACAATGCAACATGTAATCACAAAAAAATCTCATAATGTTTTAAGTAAATGTACGATTTTGTGCTGGGCTGCATTCACAGCCATCCTGGGCTACATGAGGCCCCACAGACCACAGGGTGGACACCTCTGCCGAAAGTCACAAAGTAGCATGGAAAATCACCCATCATTCAAGGCCCTATTCTACAATAAAATACCAGTCATAGATACAACTGATGTATAACCGGCTGTCCACCACCAAATGAAAGAAACAAAAAGAACAAAAGGTGTCTGACCTAAATGTCCGACATTTAATGTCCTATCTAGTAGGAAAATAGTACACCAAAGTGTGGTTTAAAGCAGTGATTCTCAACTGAGGAACTGGAAAGTGTGGTATTTGGAACTGTGTGGGAGCATTTTTGGTCACCAGACCAGAGTGACCAGAGGTACTGGGAAGGCTAAACCCTCTGCTGAAAGGTAGGACACAGACAACAAGAACTGTTACATCTCAAATAGCAATGGTACCCTCTGAAAAACAGTAACCAATTAATAAGCCCCACATGGATGAGAAATTGGTTGTACTCATTCCAAGGATATAGAACAGGCTGTGGCCCATAGGATGACATTTTATTCAGTCAGTAAAAGTAACTATTATAAAAATAATATAGCAGGCATGAAAATATAATGTTAGAGAAAGAAAGCAGGGTATAAAGTTATTAGCACAAAATGATTACAACTATATGCTTATTAAAATGCTGTTTCCAGAAAAGACTACAAGAAAATATAGTAAAATGTTCAATTTTTACTATTTCACAACAGTGAGAGAATTAGAGCTTAAGTATGGTATCATTTATGATGAAAAAGTATAAAATTTAAGTCATATTTAATTGGCCAAAAGAGACCTAGAATAGAATACTGAAGTACCACTTCCCCTGACTAAATGTACCCTGAGAAAAGTGTGAGAGGGTTTCTGAAGATAGATAAATTATCACTGTCACTTAGATATTCCTAGACAGATTTTTCACACTCACCTCCAGATTCAGAGTACTCCACACTAAAGTCAATAGTTCACGGCCCCTGCCTCATCCAGTTTCCCATCTTTGGGTAGGACACTGCCATCCTCTGTCAGGCAACTCAAAGTCTAAAATCGTTATTGTCTCTTCTCCCTCCCACCTCCATGCATGCCCCATATCCTCCCAGCCTTGCTACAACTTCTATACCATCAAAGCCTACCCATCTTCTATGCCGAAAATCATCACCCAAACTCAAGACCTTTCTTCTCTCCTGTAGGCTGCTGCCATGCCTTTCCAAACTGGTTTCCTAACATGTGTAAGCCACACTCAGCACTTTTATTAAGTTAGCTAAGACAATCAAACTCCACTATTAAAATTCTCAACAGAAGTAGCAGCTTAATATTTTTTAAAGGTAATGATTAGTACAGAATATAAGTCTGGTCTCAAGTATTTCTCCAAAGTATACACTAATACCAACTGACGGTGAGGGGTAAGACGGCAAACGTCCACTCTTGAGCAAGGGAGGGTCTGGAAGTGCAAACCAAAGGGAACCTAAGTAAGCACGAGTATCCCTGTAAACATGCAAAATCTTGCATTATATGCCAGTATAAATTTGGCCATTCATGCAGGTATGCTAGAGTAAATTATTCTGTGATTGACCCAAATCCTGACTACTCTGACACAGGCCTGATGGAGTGCACATGTGGGTCTGAAATTCACAGACCCACATGACAAAATAGAAGCTAAGTTAAAAAAAAAACAGGTTATCTGTTAGTGTTTGATGTCAAAAATCATAGTCTGTTAACCGTTTTGACTCTTCGCCTAGCTGTGTCAGTGTTGTGTGCCTGTGACGGAGACGCCTGGAAGCTGTTTTCTCACAGACCCTAACCCATGAGGGACACTTACGGCTGTGCTGCACTTACAGTGGATGCAATGAATTCATCTGAAAAGCAGCACTTACAGTGGATGCAATGAATTCATTTGAAAAGCAATGTTTGAACCTCATTTTAAGGAGTTTCCTGAAGATTAATAATTTTTGAAATATGAATTGATATGTTCCATATTAGTGTGTCCAGCAGAAATATAAAGTGAGTCACATTAAGTAATTTTTAATTTTCTAGTAGTCACATAAAAAAGGTAAAAAGAAAAACAGATAAAATTAATTTTAATGATTATTCCATGAAAAAGAAATTTCCTAAAGAAACACTTACCTGATTCTGTTTTAGAAAGCTATTAATATTGTCTGGATTGGCTGTATACATATAAGATCTTCACCAGGTCTCAATGGGAGTTCTAAGGAATTCCTATATCATGTACATGTCTTTCACCTCCCAAACAATAATTACCTCTTTGAATTCTAGACAATACGGAAACTCGTTAATGAGATTTTTTTGTTTGTTTTGAATTTAAGGTTCCTGTCCTTCGGTCTTATTCACAGTGTAATAATAAATGATTAGGTGTATGGCATTCCCTGGGAACCCTGCAGCTTTAAGAATCTATTTCATGAAGGAATTCCTCAGTCTGAAAAAATTTATCGACACATCTAATCTTTCCTCCTGCTCTTGAGTGAAACCTATGATTTTTCAAAGACAAATGGCTAAAGATGAGAGAGCCTTTATCTATCACCAGAACCTTGAGTTAGCGCTGTGGGTACAGTTTCCACCATCTTTCTTCCTGCAGCGACTGGTGCGCTGTGAGGGTGTCACACAGCACCCTCCAGAGGATCCAATAGAAACACCACAGAACACTGCACGCCCCTCCAAGCGACTTGCAGGTATAGAAGTTCAAGGAGCTGGAGCTGTCCCAGTCTAGCCAGATCCTCAAATTCTTAACACTTAAATCCCTTCTCATTTCCATAGAATTCTTGTGTTTCCAAGTATGTTTATAACAAGTCCCCAGAAAAATGTAAAACTCTCAAAATCAAATGCAATTGAAGCACTATAAAATGTAAAGTGTAGGCTACCGTGACTTGGTTCACTATTCTCATTTCCTTAATAAGATGTATTTTTAAATAACTCTTTACATATTTATAGTACAAAGTAGAAATATACATTTTGATTCAGATAATTACACAGGTAACCTCAAAAAAAGCAATTCTGAACTGTACAAAATCATACAACATAAAGTTAAAGAAACATTTCTAACCCCCTAATAGAATTTCTCTTGCAGTATTTAGCCTTGCATTCAGAATGCTTATTTTAATATTAGTGGTACATCAAACTCAGGTAACCATGACACTTCCAAAATAGACACAAGCAACATACACGGCAGAAATCCTATCAGGTTACTCAAATGACATTGGCAAAGAATATTACAAGGTAATTTCTAACACTGAAGATTGGTATCCATACATAAAATACCAACTGAAACAGATCTTCAGAATGAAATCTCCGAAAATGATTCAAGTAAAACGTGAAACCTCAGAGTTTATACAAGACAAGAAACATTTGGCTGCAAATGGTTTTATAATTTTGCTAATTAAAAATTATCCCATTTTCACTTTGGATTCATCGTGTAACAAACAGGATAACCTTACCATGCCAGAAACACAAGCAAATGATTAAAGTTCTACTCTCAAAAAAATCTTTAAAATTTGGCAGAAGATTTCATTAGGCTACAAATCAAAATCCGTCTGTCCTTGACATCTCTTTAATGCCTTCCAGATTCCACATCCACTTTTTAAATCACTCACTGACTCGCTCAGAAATTAAATATGTTAAAATACCACTCATCTTGAACCTCTAGAAAAGTCTTCTCGTACAATATAACCTTCAGGCCCCCCTCCATAAGCAATGGACCCATAATGCCACCAACTGTTTTATGTAAAGTACTCAATAAATTTCACAATGAAAAAAAATTCCCAGCATCATACTTTCATCAATAAATCTGTTACATGTGAAGAATATAAATAAATACTAAAAAGAGGGCCACCATGAGCTGTCTTCTGAAATTTGCCATGTGGAAATAGGTACAACTATAATGAAAAATAAAGTCATTTTCAAGTTTCCAAGGTGTTACCAACAAAATATGCTTAAAAAAGAAGAATGTGAGAGGCACAAAGGTTGACTAATGAGCACGCACTTCTCTGTACGGCTAAAGAAGGCAGTGTTTACAGTATGTGCTTATTTGTTGACACTCCCTTTCGGGAGCCCTCATGTGCCATGGGAGTCAGTGTGCATTAATGGCACTGGAGAGCAGAGAATCTTCCAACTGCAAGTTACAGCAGTCACAGTGTCAGTGGAAACAATGAATCACAGGCTTTCAACCTGGAATGAGTTGTGGCAGCACCTTACATGTGTCACCAATGTGTCATATGACATGGCTGTTGCCATGGTGAGGCTCCATGTACAGGAAATGTGTGAAGTCTTCTAGAAGGCACCCAGCCACGCCCCCCCCAAGTTATCCATGCCCATGAATGTATTTTGAAAGCTTTCTGCTGCTGACAACACTGTGATTGGCTTCCTCTCGGGGAGTTTTTTTGGAAGGAAAAGGGAAGAAAATCACTTGAGGAAAACTGAAAAAACTGAAGTATACCATCCCCAGAGTCTGCATGTGCAGGCTCAATGCTTTGAGAACAGCAGTTTCTTTAAAAATAATTAGTTTAAATTGTTTCCATGGAATAAAATTGTACTATTCGAAAAAATAAGGTGATTTTTATGTTACTTGTATAATTTCCATGCATTAAAACAAGGGATTAGCAAAAGAGACCAAAACCTACACAATTTCTTAGGTACAAGAGAAAAAATTACATGGATTAAGGATGTACAGAGGAATAATCGTGCTCATATTTACCAAAAAAAAAATCCTCCTCCTAGGCTTTTCTTATCAGTGGCCAACTTGACCCGAGCACTGCTTTTGTCATCTGAAAACAGGAACAAGAATCGTAACAGGTCCACAGTCATGAGGATGAAGTAATGTGCACTGAAGGGTTGAGCAGAGTATCGGCATGTGGCAGGAGCACCGGTGGCTGCTGCACGCACTGGAACCAGAGCGACCACACTGACTTCTACACGGCTACCTGGCTGGGAACAAAGGGAGGCCTAACCCAGGGCGCTGAGTCTCAAGGGAAGATCCAGGATTCTTTAGCAATATAGTTCGTTATGTGTCAGCTTCCCATATTTGGAATTTAAGAAGTGGGTTAAGAAAAGTCAAAATGTTTCCCTTCCCAACGATAAAGATAGTTTTGTCACAAAGAAGCACCTTTAAGTGAACTATACATTGTATGAATGTAGACATGAGAAAAACATGCCCCTGTAGCTACTGGTGCTCTGAGAAACAAGCGAGATGGTTACAGGACACCTAAAACCAAAAAAAATTTTAGCCTAAAGAGACTGGAGAAGGACCTGTTAATTACCTGAAAGTAACAGATGGGTTGTCATGCAGAAGAGATGGGTTTTGCAGAATCCCAAGGCACCAAACCAAATTAAGTTGGAAGCCTGCGGATGGTCGATTTCAATCCAGTGTAAGAAAGAACTTCCGAGCCCTAAGGGCTGGTCAAAGATAAAATGGGTTTCCTCAAGGATAGAAGTTCACCATCCCAGAGTTATTCAAATAGTCTGTCTGTTCATGTGGTAGCAATACGGCCTCAAAGATTAGGCACAAGAAGCTTGGGGCAATATAAGCTTCACCATTCCTTTGAAAACTAAATGTCTAGGAGACTTTGAGTGAATGCGATGAACATCTTAAAATGCACAGATACACATAAAAATTCACACCCTGGAACACTCCAGAGAGGTAATGGCCAGTTTGCTGTAATGATCTCAGACTGCATTTTTTACGTAGAGCATACTTTAGGGCTAACAGCTAGCTAGCTGTTTACTGAAAATTCAATATATGCCAACTCTTTCATAATGTTTTGTGTGTATTAATTCATTTAATCCCACCTATGAGTTAGGTACTATAATTATTCACATTTTAAAGGTTAGGGAATTTAGGCATGCAACAAAGTAACCCACCAAAACTATGCTGGCAGTAAGTGTCAGAGTCAAGAGTCAAACTCAAGCGGTCTGGCCAGCATCCTGTGTTTTACTGACCGCATTCAGCTGTTTTTATACATTGAAAGTTCTACGTCTTGGCCCTGGATCATGGAATTATGTTTATTTTTTTATTTTAAGAAAAGACGAACCATTTGCAAGGCTTTCATCATAATTCTACCTTTGTTGTATTCTCTTTTCCACTTCCTACTCTTTTATTATTACAACAGACATTTGTGCGAAAACGTATTTGCTTCTTACGGGTGCATCTCTTCTCAATATTTATTCTCCAGCTGTAATAACACAATACCTTGGTTATAAATGATGGCTTACGGACAATCAGAAGCTCTTTCCCCTTCACATCCAAGTCAGTGTTACCATGATACTAGATAAAGAAATATTCTTCTAGATTATTCCCTTTTGCCTTTCTTGGAAAACATCCTTGTCATCTCTCCTTCCCATCTCATATTTTCTCTTACTTGACACTCCATTACACCTTGGTCTCCACTTTGTGAAAATACCTTATTCCAGAAATTCACTCTTCACCGGCCCTGACTTCTCCTACCTGCTTACAAGGTAAAAGATTAAAATCTTTGGCAAAAAGGGGAGAGAGGACTCTAATTTAAGGCATCTTCTCTCCAGAATACTCACACTCGATTTTGCTCATTCTTATCCTCCAGAGATTTCTTCAGAGAAAAATCAAATGACTTACATTATGTGTCTCCTGGTCTCTACTCTTCCATCCTGATGAATAGGGACACTTAGAAGAAAATGTCCAGCTTTAATCATACAGTACCCAGGTACCACATGTACAACTATCCTTATATTTTTCTTTAAATCTCTCAATTTCAAAATGTTGCATTCAAGCAATAGGACCTTAGAAACCAGACTCAATGTGCTAATATTTTCTTAGATATTTATATGTAATATAAATATATTATTTTCATAATATATATGAAAAATAATACCTTACTCCTTAATTTTCAAAAATGTTCATCTGTGTCTCCTAGCAAATTCATCTTAAATTCCACTGGTAGGATATACAACAGGTTCTACAAAACCCTGGTATTGAAAGGAGTACAGGTCTTTAGTCACTTTCAAGTCCACTCTTCTCTGACTCGCTTTCCCTTTGATAGGCCTTCTACCCCTGGCCTCACTTTCACTTGTAGTTCATAGTTCCGTTTTACATGAAGGAAGGGGCGGGAGACCCTCACTAAATTTCTCTCTGAGTCAATAAATAATCCAGTCACACAGAAGAGCCCCGCTCAAGACAGGACTTGAACAAAAGCTGTCGACACAATTATTTCAACAGAAACTGAAGAGGAGATGATGGAGGTGGAGTATCTGGGCCTGGAACAGAAACGCTCTATCTTCTCTAGACCAGGACTCAGCAAACTGCAGGCCAGAATGAACCCTATACTTCGCAGCTAATACTCTGCTCACATTCTTAAAAAAGGGGTTAGGAAAAAATAAAAATACTACTGTTAATTAGTGACAGGTGGAAATTACAAGAAATTCAAATTTCAATGTCCATACACAGATTTTATTGGAAACAGGGCCACACTGATCCGTGCACCCTCCATCTAGCACTGCTTTCCCACCCCCGCAGCAGAGGGGCAGTGTGACAAAGCAGACAGCCCATGAGGCCTGAAATATTGACCATCTGGCTCCGGAAAGGTTGCTGACCCCAATACAAACAGAGAAGTCAGTTTACCCTTCTAACATCACAGATGTACACAAACAGTTGTTTTTTTGTTTGGGGGGATTTTTTGTCATAAAAGTTTTCCAAAACTCACAGCAGTAGAAAGAAGAGCGTAAGGACTCCCCATGCACTCAATCCCTGGGTCAGATGGAAAGCTGTGTTTGTGGCTGGGCACTGACTAACAGCACTGACACCCACTCGCCGCCAGTCGGGCCTAGCGTCCTGCCACCCCGAATTCTCCTTCTGATGGCTGCTAACCACCATAGAGAAAACTATCCCGATGCCTTTTTCAAGCAGCAACATTAACAATTAAAAAGCCGACACCACACATGCAAAATAATTTTCTTGCATTTTAATATGCATATCCATAGTCTGATTATAATAGCGTGGAGAGATTGACAGGAAATGACTGAGTATAATGGCTCCAAAGGAGACACTGCATTGATCAGTAAATAATACACGTTTTTTTGAAACTGTCTAACTGAGTATTTACACTTGTCAACTCTCATACACTTTGGTGACAGAATTCTTTTTCAAACATCTATGTAAAAAAAATTAACACTCATTTTTAAAATGTTTCTAATAATTACAAAAAACACTTCTAGGATATAGAAGGTTTAAATTACATCCGCCAAATAGTGCCACCTGGAGCATTAATTGCTACATCCTTAATAGTCCCAGTTATGTCAGGGTATCAGCAAATGTCTTAAAATGGTTAAAATACAGTAGCAAGTAACATATATCTAGTGTTTACAAGATACCATGTGCTACCTTAAGGACTTTTCACAGACAACAAGGTAGATGCTACCACTATCCACATTTAGTAGATGAGGAAACCAAGGCTTGGAGGAGAGCTGAGACTTGGCCAGGTAACGACTATTAGTGAGACCTGGGACTAGGACCTGAGACCATCCACTCTAACTTCGGAGACTAAGCCCTGCTTAAGCAGGCCCCTAGCTGGTGTGCAGCTGTATTTAATATGCTTCCCAGGCAGCCTCTGGAACATACTTTGAAAAACACAGCCCCAAGGACTTGGAGAAGGAAGAGAAGAAAAGTCCAAAGGGCCCTTGCTTCAGGCCCCCTCTACTCCCCTCCAAACACTGCCCAGAGGAGGAGGTTAACAGGTATATCACAGCCCTGTCATGTCACATAGCTCAGTTATAACAGCCACCAGACTACTGTCATTTTTTTATAGGTTAGTCAGGGAATGCTTCTATGTCAGGTAAATTCACTTTATCCATATTGTCCAGAAAATTACTTCAGCCCTCATCTGATTAGCTTAGCATCTCCTTGCCCTAAGACTACATATCAATTAAATTATACCAGTAACCAAGGGCTGGCCAAGGTGAGGGGAAGACAAGGGAGTGGGGTCCTGGTTCTACCCAATGATTATTTTATCAACCGCTACATTAGAAAATGAGCTAGTTAAGCCTCTCACCCACCACATACATGTTTTAAAATTATAAGTGGTCAAATATATAAGGAAGAGAAAATAGTATAATGAACCCTACATACCCATCAATCCAGATTCTAGAATACCAGGATTCCATTCCATTTTTTCTTTTCTGAAGATTTGTAAAGGAAATTGCAAATGATATGCCATTTCACCCTTATACAATCCAATATTAAACTCTAAAAAATATGGAGAGAAAAATACCCTTAATAGTAACTGAATGCACATGTTTAAAAAAAACCCACGGAGCATACCTGAAATGAACCATCTGGCCAGCTAGCCTGAAAGTCCATCCTGGAAGGGCCTAAAATACCTGCAGCTCATAGACAAGGGGCCTAAATAACCTGACAAAGTGGCAGGGCCTGACCTTTCCAACTGCCTGGCTCTCACCCTGGTCACAAAAGGGCAGCAGCCCAGTTTTTCCCTTTGTGCACCCCTTCTCTGGAACAACTGGCCTGCTTGTCCTGTGTGGTCTATTCCTAGTGTGTCAGAAGAAAACTCATCTGCTCAGATGTCAGGGAAGCCATGAGCCGCCACCACCAGAAATATGGTTACTTGAGAATAAGACTGAAGGACACACATAGCACTGAGCCAACCACAGGATTCTGGGAGCTTTGGGCTGAGGAAAAGGTCAGAAGGTAAGGAATAATTTTGGAAGAACTTATTCCCTTTTGTATCACTGGTTATGTAAAAATCCTGTGTGTTGATTAAGCTGCAATTTTAAATAAAATGGATTCCATTTTTTCCATAAAGACAACTATAAGCTACAAAATCTCCCCTGCCTAAATCAAATGAAAGGGTCTTAAAGAACAATGGAATCCAATCAAGGATGAGAAGGTAGCATGCCCTGGTGGTTAAGACATGGGTTCTGAAACTGTCCCAATGTGAGGTAAACCCTGCTTGTAAAACTTGCTACATGATCCTGATCAGGTGACTTGGGCACTGAACTTCTCTCTTCTCAACGATAAAACCAGAATAATTATATCCAGAACATAGAAATGCTGTTAGGATTAAATGAGATAACTAATGTGATATCCATGGTAGGAAAATAAAAGCCTAATGAATGGCTGTATAATTATTTGTTGTAAATACTCTAAAATCTCAGGGAACACAAGGAGGGATGAAAAAGATTTCATTTCATAAGCCTATTCCAATAGATTGGCCAGAGAAATTCTGCATAGAGAAAATCCAAGAGCCACCATCAGAATGGACCATGACAGGGCCCACTGAATGCGTCATCCCTGACCGAGGCCAACCATAGGAATGGGGGCTGAGAGGGAGATAATGTACACGTTCACCCACAGTCACTTTCCAGAGCTCTGGTTACCATGACCAACATACATAATCAAACAATATGTTGAAATGAAATTAAAATGTATGTTAACTAAATGGTGCTTAAATGCACTAATTGCTCATTTTTCGTTAAGGAGGAATTAAAATGATGGCAATTCTCAGCAGGGTAGCTCAGCAGCCTACATATAAACTGAATGGAAATTTCCTTCTCTTAGCCTCTGTGCATTACTTAAACCAAGTTAGCAAAAAACAGAATATTTTCAGAAACAACATGCAATGTAGTTTAAGTTCCTAGAATTTTGTATCACGGAAGATATCATTCGAAATATAATAGCTGAATGCCTTCCTCCCTGGTATAGCTTGCTACAGTGTATTGATAAAAACCAAGATTAATATGCAAAAGGAAATAGCAAGAAACTTGCCCATGCAGGCCAGCACCTGCGCATGCTCCTCCCTTGTGACAGGAGCTGCGCTGGAAGAGTGAGAGTCTAGGCTTAGCTCTCACCCCACCACTTCCTCACTGTGTTTGAGCCTCAGTTGATGCACGGTCAAGAGGATGACAACTGCCTCTTTCTTGTCTTCTCCAAAGTTACAGGAATAGAAAAAAGCCTACAAAACTATAATGTTACACACGTTATTACCAGATGAAGGGTAGAAAATACACTACCTAAAAAAATCATATAAATATGGCATGTAATTGATGTCCAAAACCCAGTTGTCACACAACCAAATAACTGCCACTGCTGTGCAAGTGTAAAATTCTCTCATTAACGTAACAAACATGTACTGTTTAACCACTAAGGGTAAGCATTAGGTATACAAAGAAAAACTATAGAAACTGGTGAGCAAAAGCTACTTGCTTGACATGATTTTTATCCATTCTCATGTAAACAGTGTATTTGTAAGCTTGTCTACAAGAATTTAAGAGGAATAATTCTGAGGCCATATCCACAGTCATTTGATCAATGAGTGTGATCAATTAGTGATGTCTGCCAGGGCACAGGAATTGACAGCAGTGGGGGCGATGTGAGATCAAAAGTATGTCAAGAACGCCTGCCACCCTTGATTTAAGCAAAAGATTTGATGCTTTGTGTAGATGTCATGTGAACAGAAGCTTGTGCAATACATTAAAAGTTTACTGTATGGTGAATATGTATGTCCAGATAAATGTGTGTAGAATCCCATAAGGGGCTTAGAGAGAAGTGAAAATGTCTGCAATATAAATGCAGATTACCTTTATTACAAAATTGGATCACATTCTCATTCCTAGACTAATTTCCTATATCATAAAACCTATATTCAATTTTATAAATAGCATACACCAAGAATCATAAATTTAGTTAACGTAGAAATTTAACAAATTTTTTTTAAATAAAAGTGAGAAAAGACTGTTTTAGAGCAGGTATCTGGAAGGACAGAAAGGGTTCTTTCTTTGAAGATATGTTTTTCTCCTCTGACTCTACCTCCTCGGGGACATAACTAGAGAAGAAATAAATTTCACAGCTAATATGTATGAAGTAACATGTTTAACATTATCCAATGAATTTATATCTACCTACACCGTATCAATTTATCTCACATACGCTGTCACTTCCAAAAGAATTCATTAAAACAATGTTATAGCTATGGAATTAAATGCAATCTTCTAATTGGAATTTAATCTTATAATAGTAGTTGGCGGATTTTCTTTTTTAACTGACAAATGGAATAACTCATTAGTTTCTCTTACAGTTCTGCCTGAAGACTGTGAAAGTGAAGTTGACATCAGGACTGAATTGGCTATCCACTGCTGTGAGGTACTGGGGAATGGGGGTGTGAGGTTGGAGTTCTTTCATCATCTTCAGAACTCCTCCTGCTGAGTATGGGTGGGAAAAGGATAGACACTCTCGCTCTCACCAGTCCTGAATTACCATATTACCAGCATATTCCATTACCTCCACGTAAATGTCACATTAATTTCTGATCTTCATCAAGCCACGCAATGGTTTCCACCTGGCTCCTAGCCAATTAGTTATGGGGAAAATATTCAGCCAATTACATTACTTCTATTGCATTAGAAACTAGAAAGAAAGACAAAATAAATGCCTCAAAAATACTTCAGAGATAAAATGTAAGTTGACACTGTCTTCGCATGCTGGAGCCCAAGTCATACAATCTGATAGGCAGCTGCCAGCACTCATAACTGCTTATTAAATCTCACCTCTCTTTATGGCATGAGTGAAGATCTGTATTTTTACCAATATTAGGTTCATTGTTTTATGAAAGAGACCAAAATACTTAAGATCATTCGCTCCAGCCTATAAAACATATTATGCAGCTTATTAAATTGTTAAAATTATTTTCCAAAGTCAAAATGTCAGGGACTGGAAGTTTAAGCACAACAAAGTGGCTTGGCCTGCTGAGAGCTACCAACACAAGGCGGCGCAGAAGGCGAGCCCATGAGCTGGCTTTCCTGCCCTAAAAACCTGCTACCTGCCCCCACCTCTTCCTGGAAGCTGTACCACCAGTGCCACCCCACCTCAAAACCAATCACAAAAAAATCCACACTCTTGAGTTTCATGAAAAAGCAAACGCTCCCAGCCAAAAATAGCCCATTATCAAGTCCTAAGAAAACTTATTTTCCCCTTTATACCTCTTCCTAGTAGGTTTAACGCCAGGAATTTTATTATGAGAGTGAACAAAAGAGGAACTGTGGGCAAATAAGGAAAACCAAGTGGTGACAAAACAACGTCACATGATGCTCACACACTCACACCAGACTCACCAGCAAGACACACACAGGGACAATGCAATGCCAAGGCACAGGTTGCAAAACAAGCCAGCACATTCACCGTCTGTAGTTAATTCTTCTCAAGAAAACTCTATGCAAATTCAGGCTGTTATTATCACATTTATTAATAACACTGTGGTTAAGTGACTATTAAATATGCAGCAGACTTAGCCACTCTTCACTCTTGGGGTCTCGTGATATGCATCGGACAGGTACCAATGTCAACTACAGCTTTATGCCAGGGAAGCACTGACTCCCTGCTGGAGAACAACGGGAAAGAACCACGACACTATACAGACCTCGGGTGCTTGGCCCATCTTTCTCTGTAGCCTGACCCCAAGTTAATTTGTTACACAGGCATGATTACCACCAACATAAATTGAGTACCTCACCTATTTTCTGACTTTAAAACTTTGCCATAATGATCTATTTGTGCAAACCTTTTATCGCACCGTTTCATTTCCTTGCATTTGAGTGAGGTGAGTTGCTGTTCCGGCTGCTTAACCCTGTGCCTGTGACCCTGTTCCACCGTGAGGACACTTATCATGACATATCACTCAGAATTAGAGTTTATTTCAAGCCTAAAGACTCCAAATTATCAGCTGTAACATTTAACTGGTGTTTCTTTCGGTTACTCAATAAACTGTAAAGTTTTAAAAGCCACAGGACTGTGGGTACAATTTTGACAGTAGAAGGGCTAAACTAGCTGTCAAATACTCAGTGCATGCAGCCAGGTACGCATCACAGGGGAGGAGAATTACTCCTTTCAGTAAAACCAGAAGATGCGCTCTGAGAAGCAGGGCGGGTGAAGAATCGAGATGTGCTGCAGCTCGCTGGGTTCCAGAGACCTCTGCTTCTTACCAATGGTACGCTGAAAAGGTGCTATTACAGTCTGATAAATAAAAAGCACTTCCATATTTATGTAAACTGCTATTCTACTGGACCTAACAGTACATTTTTTCAATTCAAAGGAGATAACATTTTCATTATAGTAGTTCGGATTGATTTTTCAAATAGTAGGTCTTACCCAATGAAATTAATGAATAAAATGAACCTAGTCTTCAATAAATCCATTCATGTGGTTTTGTTAAATTTCATACACCAATTTTATGAGAGTGAGATTAAGTCGGACTCTCTCACTACGAAAGACAGAGATGACAGGTAACTTCAAACTAGGGTTTGTTGTTATTTCGATACCTTCAGAATTCCAACCACTTCCATGAATTCTCAAACGTGTACATGAGATAGACCCAGGCTTTGTTCTCAACTCTACCTGGATCCCAGAAGATAAAATTTTTCATAATATATGCTATCTGCTCACTAGTCCACAGACTATTCACAAAAGCCTGGCATCGCTGTGTAGCAATGGAAAAACCTCAGAAGAGCTTCACAGATGAGGGAGTAGGAGTTCTTGCCCAGGACCACCCAGTATAATGGTCAAAGATCTCTAACACATCTAAAGTTCCATGACTCCATCAACCATTTCTTTTCATTGTGGAATCCTTTCCTTATGTGTTACTGCTTACTATTTGCCTTATTTCTTGTCAATGAAAGAAAGGATACTGTAAGGAACACAAAAAAGACTTTTTCCTCTATCTCTAGTCCAGCAGAACTGACTGCAAAGGACAAGTAGTCGGATAAAGTGGCCTACGTGAATCTCAGAGCCCAAGGGCTCTCTGTGGATCACATGGTTTGTAACATTTGGGCTAGCTACTTCACTAGGGCTCTTTTCTTTTTCACCTATAAAATGGGAGGGATTTGTCGAAATGAGCTCTAACTGTAAAAATCTTTAAAAATCTGGTCCAAATAGCTGAATGCATAACAAGGCCTTAGCAGAAACACTTACCGGAAAAGGTTTACAAAACTGCATGGGCTGAATTTCTCAATCTCTAAAATTGAGATAAGATAGAAGAATCATTGATTGAAGAAAAAAGAAGCCGAGGGACTTTTCACCTCAAACTCGATGGGCTTCAGCTGCTCCATTTGTAAGATGAGGGGATTTAAAGAGGCAACTTCCAGGGCCTTGTCAGCCTCACAAATAGGATACTTTAATCTGCTTTATTTCAAAAATAGGAAATCAAAACAGAGACTAAGTCACCCCATGTCAGGTTAGCTAATAGGTCTCCCAGTTTCCAATATAGTGCTCTTTCAACTTCACTTTCTTTCCCTCCATTAATTTGAATCTGTCTCAGAGTAAGTCCACTAAGACAAAGAAGAAGACGTTATGCCAGTGGTTATTACCATTAAATGCCATTCAATACAAAGCCTAAAACCAAACAGTTTCCATGAAGTTGACTTCATTCTATGACAAACCTACCACTGAATGAGGTCAGAGTGTTTACCCAAAAGACCTAGCCTCAAGGTCATTGTCTTTGGTAAAAGCAAGTCACAATTGCTCATTCATTACTATATAAGAGCCATCGATTTCCGAGGAAAATGATAGATGCATTCAAATACAGATAACACATACAACAGAAAAAGATCACGTTCTTTCTAACCTCCCTCTAAAAATTACAATAAATAACCTGATGAGCTAAACTATGCTCTATGGTCCTTCTGAAAATCTTTTGAGCATCCGAAGTTCCCAACCCTTTAGTTTTTTCAAGACTCCTAACCATGTGGAAGGCTTGGGATGGGACCTTCTTAATGAACGAGTCAGACATAAATCCCCCCAAAACTCAAGATAGGCCATTATAGTCTAATTTCATGGTGGTTCATTTTATCACCAAGCAATGCTCTTTCAACTGTGCATATGGCTCAAAATGTAGATAGTCTACCCTTAAGGGCACGATTAAAAGAAACATGCAAGCAAAAAACATTCTCCTGTGTCCTACGTGCCTTTTATAAACCCTCAGATCATTGTAGGGTTTATCCAAAAAGATTATAGCAGGAAAAAAATGACAGTTTGTCCCATCTTTGAAAACGAGAATCTCTCATCCTCACTGCCATTGTTCTGATCAACTTAAGACTTTGTCAGTTTCCTGCACTGTGTAGGATCCCTTCAGTTGACTTTTTGCCTGTGAATTTTCAGATGAGTAATCATAAATGTTCACTCACCCCGTCAGCCAGCAGGCATCACATCCACCCATTCATAGTTGACAGCAAATCAGAGAAGGGACTGAAGCCCTCACCATTGCCCAAATGTTCCGTTTGGAAACTGGAATTGCCAGCAAAAGCTCCTGGGAACACTGCAACACAACAATATTTTTTACACGTAACTAAGATGTACCTTCTAAAACCACCACTTCCTTGCACTTGAAAACAGCAAGACAAACACAGAATCTAGAGGTAGGGGAAAACACCTCTCAGAGGAGGGGATGTCAATATCAAGTGTGATGCTGTAAAATAGGAACCGGAAACACTGTTTTGAAAGATATGTTTACCAATTACTTCGATGCATACACTGAAAGGTTGTTGTTTATTGCAGGTTTTGTGTCAAATATTTTACATATTCTGCCATTACCTAAATAATGTCCTATTATAAAATGCTCAGAACAACAAGTTGTTTTAACTCCAATCTTACATGGATTAATGTATTACCATTTCCTATTATTCAATTTTTTCCAGAGGATGAAAAAACATAAAGGTATTAAATAATAAAAAATTAAAATTATTTTTAGAATATAATGAACACCAAAACTAGTAAAAGTAGGAACCGTAATCATTTTTTCCTCCAAAATAATTCTAAAAATGTTTATGAATTACATAAGGAGCAAGACTCACAGAGATATGTCCATCAAGGGAGAACACACTATGTAATACACAGGCATCAAAGTGAAGAAGCCTGAATTCTGGACCCAGTATTGTCACCAATCAATTGTGTGGCCCCAAGAAAGCCATTTAACATCTCAGGATTCCAGTGTCTTCATTTTTAGGGTTAGGGCATTTACTAATGCTCCCAAGTCCCTTCTACCTCTCAGCTTCTCTGTCATTTTTGGTAAAGCATACTTATTCCAAATAGCCTAAACTATCCATTCTGGCTTTAAGCTTCCTGATTAAAATGATTTTTACCACAAATCACTCTTATGCTGATCTGCCATCACCACCAAAGATGTGCTGTGGGCAAAGGGTATGCACATGCATGGAAGATGTCCCATGCTGGCACCAGTGGCCAACCCTGGTGAGCTGGTTCCCTTGGTGGTTGACAGCATCCCCTGGGCGCCCATGGAAGGCTTCCATTCCTCTGCAGAGAGTACAGCTCCAACTCCAATAGAAATCTGCCCCAGTGTATTGTATTATACATGAGTGTTTCTTAGACCTAAGTAGTGTAAACATAACCTGGAGAGCTTTTAAAACACAGATTCCTAGGCCCTATCCCCAAAGAGTCTGTTCAGTTGTTCTGCAGTGGGCCCTGAGATTCTGCACTTCTACCTAACTACCAGGAAATGCTGACGCTGCTGACCAAGGACTGCAGTTTAAGTCCAAATGATAAAGCCCCATTCTCTGAGCCTCAAGAGACCCCGAGACCCAAGAGGCATTTCCAAGGCTCAGGGAGTCTCTCCAAAACTCTGAGCCACATAGCAAAAATAAATGGACTGAGGTCGTTTGTCATCTTGGGGATAAAATCTGAACTTCTTTCTATGGCCTAGAAAGCTCTGCATAATCTGTTCACTTTCTACTTCTTCGATGCCACCACTAGCCACCAGCCCAATCATGAATTCGAACACAGACACAGTAGCCTGCCTTCTATTTCAAGCAAGCCAAATATTTTCCTGTCTCAGGACTGGTGCACTGCTTTCCCAGCTACTTGGAATGCCACGAGCCTATTCCTGACCCAACTGACTCCTTCTTGTCACTGGGTGTTAGAGGCAAAGCCTACTTCAAGAAGGCTGACCCATCTACCTACTTAAGCTAGGTCCCCAGTGACTCTCAGTAACATCATCCTATTGCTTTTTCCAGAGCTCTTGTAATAATCTATAAAGTTTTTTTAATCAATTACTCACTTGCCTTTCTCCCTAGAATATAGGCTCCACAATGTAAGGGAACCTCTCTGATTGATTCATCATTATACTGCACAACTTCATAGAAATGCCTCACTCACAGCAGGCACTCAACATAGATTTATTGAGTCAACGAATGAATCAACAATTGAAAGAATTAATTCTTCTGCCTCCTATAAAAATATGATCACCATTTATTAAAAACTCACCACATGCTGGATATTATTTTAAGTATTTCACAACAGTTATTTCATTTAATTTTATTCTTACAACAAAGTTCCTAGCTCTTATAAGCTCAATATTGCACATAAGAAAAATGAGGCACAGAGTTTTTGAAACTTGCACAAGATCACACGGTAGCAGGGCTTGCCTCTACAGAACTTGTGTCATAAGAACTCAGTATTTTTCTAATCAATATACTAATACAAAAATTCTGAGTGTTCACCTTACACTAGACGGCCTCCTGACTCAAGGTAGGCTAACGGGGTTCTGGCTGCAAGTGCTTATGGAGGAGACTTAGCCTTTCTGACCCTGAGCTTTCTCGTTCACGCAGGGAAAGCTCAGGCGCCCATACTGACCAGGTAGATATAGCAAGTGAGCAAAGCAGACCAGGTGTGAGGCAGGTGTGTGGTACAGGGCGGTGAGGAATGTGGAAAATGGGGAGACCTATGCTTTCTCAGCAGAGAGGGCAGCAGCACACTTCACGGGCCACGTGGGAACACATCCCAGGGTTTCCAGAGCTTTCAAGTCTACAAATGATGGTAGTAATCCAGATTATTATTTTGTGAAATTTTATAACTTTTCAAAGACAGGAGCTAATCTTTTAATAGTACACATTACAGAGAGAGAGACACGCCGAGCCAAATGATGTTCAGACCGTGCCCCGCCTCCAGGCCTGTGGCTCCAGAGGCGCACAGTACAGGGCGGCGGGAGAAGCAAGCACAGAGAAACACAGGAGGGTCTAGAGCCACGCCGCCCTGAAAGGCCTCGTCAGAAACACAGGAGGGGGCTGCGTGGGTGAAGGTTTTCTAGGGGGATTATCTTCAGCAAGTTTGGGGAAGAAATGGAAGATGGGGTGGAAAAGGCATTCCATAATATCAAAATACGGTATTCAACAGCTTGGGAGTGGACAGGGAAAGTCACCCGAAAGACCAGCAGTGAGGAGGGAGGCCAGTGCTTTAATTTCATTCACACTGGAGAAGATGCAGTTTCTAGCCAAGACATAAAGTTTGTCAAACAAGAGTATGAACATCAGTGCTGTGTTGCTTGTCTCCCTAAAATGTTAAAGTATCCAAAAATAAAGGGCAAACTACCACTGCGGTTTACAGAATGTTTTTGTTTGTGTTTTGTTAAGGGTCCAACAGACCCACCAAGCTCTGTAACTGTGACCAAAATACTATATAAGCTATATTATAGTTTTTGCATGTGTTTGTAGTATGTGTACAATAAAAGGCATAGTGTATACATACATATATACTATAATGCATGCACTCGTATACATTTATATACTATAAAATATAAGCTCTATAGTTCTAACCAAAATACTGTATAAACTATATATAATGCAGTTTTTATACATACTTAGTATTTATACTATAAACCGTATACTGTATACATACATATATACTATAAAATACAAGCTCTATAACTCCAACTAAAACTCTGAGCTTTAAAAATGAAAAATATGGCAATTAAAAGAAATTTTTAAACTACCAAGAGAAGGTAGATATCCAAATAAATTATCCAGAACACTGCTCAAAGGCAAAAACTGTACCTCGAATTATATACTGGGAAAAACTATCCTTCAAAAATGAGGGTGAAGCAAAGATCTTTTCAGGCAAACAGAAGTTTATCATCTCTACAAGGACCTTCGGAAAATTTATTTCAAGCCAAAATAAAGTGATTTTAGGAGGAAGGTTCTCAGATTTGAAAAGGAAAGGGGAGCTAAAATAATGGAGACCTTGTGAGTAAATAAAAAGTAAATGGATTAAAATGATGTGGTCTTAAAATTTTTTTTAAAAATTAAGCCTGGTAATGCCATCGCTTGTGCCCTCCCGCCCCAGCGCCTCACGCGCACACCACAGCAGCATCCATCACCGCGGCCTCGGAAGCAACCTGCTGTGCTCCTAGGGCCGCCTGAAGTGCAGCTCCCTGCTACACCATCCAGAATCTCAACCAGGTCCCAAGAATCTGAATTTCTACCAGGTGACCCGAGTCTTTCAGATGCAGGTCGGGCCTTGCCTCCAGCCTGGTGAGCAGCGTTGCTCTTAACCTCTTAGAGTCGGGAATTCAGTGGGCGCCAGGAACCCAGCCCCAGGAGGTCCTTTGCTCTTTTCCGCTTCACCAGAGCACCAGAGTCCCCAAGAGCACCTTGGTCTAGGGGGTCAGCAGTGACCCAGCCTCAACCCTGAGAATCAGGAACTGCAATAAATTAAAAGCCTATTAAAATATTTCACAGAAAATCCTTGAAGTGCTGAAACATTAATAGTGCCATACTCAATCTTTGAAAAGCCAGATTATCATCTTGGGAGTCCTTAGAAAGAATGAAGCTTTCTTCCTTTTCAATTTACATATTTTAAATGCATATATTCTCACAGTAGCTACTACACAGGCTTGCAAAGTCCAGTGGCCACTCCAGGTCTAGCCATGGAGAAAGAAGCCTGGGGTGCCACAGGGCTCTGCATTGTTTTTTAAAGAAACCTGGGCTTACAAAACAACTTCAGAAAAATCAGGTAGAGGTGGTGGCAAAACAACAGTGATGTTTTCTTGTTTTGTTCTCCCCAGTTTACTTTTCCCTGAAGCAATCCTTGCTTGGTACAAAAAGTCTGCGGGGAGCTGCAAAGAGCAGCTGTGGTTCCCTGAGGCCAAGACCTAGCAATCAAGTTGTTTCCCAAACACTGCCAGGCATCAGGGAAACAACAACGGAACAGGCAACATTTGCATCTGTTTTTCAAAAACAACCTCCAAAAGTCTGGGGCCTGCCTTGGAGATCTCGCATTAAAGGCACAACTACGGGTTGGGTACTGGTCCCAGGTGTCTACGTGCAATGCATTATTTCACTTTTTTGAAGACTACCTGTCTTCAAAAAGGAAGATTGGAGATTTACAGAGTTTCAAGCTGAAGACTGATACAGACAACATGCTAGTCACTGGCATTTCCAAACAAGCTAATAGTGGCCATCTTAGCAAACTGACATCATTTGTCAACACTCCAACACCTCAGGACACCCAGTGGTGTTTCTCAATTGTGAACAAACACCAGATTCCCAGAAGGGCTTATAAAACACAGATTGCTGGGCCCCTTCCCCTACTGTCTAATTCAGTAGGTCCAGGGTGGGGCCTGAGAATCTCTAGGGAGTTCCCGGTTGACGCTGGTGCTACTTACTGGTCCAGGTGCCATGCTCGAACAGCCACTGCTCTAAGGCTGCGTGCTTCCCAGCCACCCTGAAGCTCTGGGGACTCAACTCCCACCTTCCCCTCTGCCATGGATGGCCTGTGTGGCAGTGACATGCCCAAATGAGGTCTTCCATTGGCTTCTCCAGATCCTTCACCACCATCCCACCCCTGCTCTCTGCATTGAAAGGTTGCCTGTGTGCACTGCGTCAGTGGATACCCTGCCCTCTGGCTTCCAGTAGGCGACCACCAATGGAGGTCTCATCTCAGGAGAACAGACAGGATGGGGTGTTTATCGCCAGGTTCCCTTCCTGCCAGGATACTGCCGGTTGACCAAGTCCCTCATGAATGGTCGCAGCTCCTGCCAGCCAGCCCTCCCCACACAGCTGCTCTCTCCAGGTTCCAATAACCATGACCTGCCCTTCCCATGTCCTTTTAGGCCTAGAAGAGATAAAGGCCACCTATTTCCTGCAGGGACCCTGACACAAAATTCCACTGGTTTGCGCTTGGTTTTAAAATGCTAAGTCTAGAATTTTATGTACCCATATAACATAAACAGACACGTATATGTGTGCATATACATGGGTATACGCACATAAACATGTATACCTTTATAGAACTTTTAATCCAGCTAAATAAGACTAGTCTGAAGATCTGGGAGCCCCATGCCAAGGCCATGTTATGTGGTTTTGCACTGACTGACGTCCCCTCAGGTCCCATATGCCACAGAAAGAGTGAGCCCACTTTGTCTAATGGTTACACAACCTGATAGGAAGGAGCGCATTTGTGTGAGCTTCAATCCTTCTCTAGTTTACTAACGTGGTTTCCTTTGTTTCAAATGGCACCAAAATAGAAAGGGAACAGAAGTGGGTGGAGCAGACTCATCACTGTCTCCGTGAGGAACTTTCCGACATTGCTGAGCCTGCTTCCCAAAGCACGTGGGCTGTGAGAAAAGGTATGTTGTCAGCTCACAAATAAAATGCCAAATGGCCTCAATTAATAAGGCTTGGGAAACAAGAACAAATAATACTTCTGTTTTTAAAATAATAATAACCTCAACTGTTCCCTAAATAAGCATGTGTTTCAACAGATAAGTTCTAGAGTTCTAGTAGAAATGGTCAACCACATTTAACCAGCTGGGTCACTACACCAACATCCATGGCTTCGGCAAACGCACTTGACTTCATTCCAGTTAAGTTGTCTAGAACTAATCACTATTACTTTTACTTAACTTTCAACAGTAATACTTCCTTCAACTCACCAGAGGATTCTTCAGTACCTATGCTGAAAAACAAGTTTTTGAGTAAAGCCATTAATTAGAATGCCTAGGGAATATGATTCCTATGTAATTACTTTTCTAGTCCTCTGAAGCTCAACCAGAAACTGTTTTTGTTTGTTTACTGCTCTTTTCCACTAAAAATCTTCTTACCTTTTCACTTAAAACTTGAAGGCTGGTCTTCTGTTGCATCTGTCTGCCCCGCTCCCTTACCATCCCAATAAGCAAGCCAGCTTATGTCTGAACCATGCAACATAAAATGAGTGACTCAACTGTAACCCCATCTTCAAGGAGGAGGTGACCGTCATCCTGCTGCCTCTGGTCATCCCGAAATCCCATTTCTGTGTTGAAGGAACTCCACTCATCCTTCACCTTGGCTCCTGTTCGTACCTGTTCCCACTGCCCTCCATTAGCAACATCATGGAAAATCTAGAGACTTTCCTTTTTCCTTAAACATGCCCTTTTTACCTATTCCAGGAGCCATTTTACAGGACATCCCTTGACTTCAAGCAAAGAAAGAGACAAGAATTGGCCTCTCTTCAATTCCCTTTCTTAGAGCCAAGTTACTGCTCTGCTAACAGCCCACCCTGCCTGTCTCTCTCCACCATGATTCCTCTATCCTTCAAAACCCTTCCTCTGATGACCACACGTGAGGGGGCTCTGCTCCCAGCCCAGCCACGTGGCCTTTACCTCTTCCACAGCACTCTCAGACATTTTAGTATCTGGTTCACAATTTCTGTCTAGATCCTTACGTGCGGCCACTTCTATTAACCTCAATAGCCATGAAGACGGTCCTTCCAAAAGCCTGGCCAATGCTTACACCAGACCTGGCTCTCAAAAACCATTTGCTGCTGAATGAGTGAATACACTCCTGTTTAACTTAATCCCTGACCCTAGAGGCGTCCAGTTCATTTGAGGAGCAGTTCAGTGCAGTAGTCCAGCACGGGCTACGGAACAGACTGCCTCTGTCCCACCCTGGTTTTGCCACTTCCTAACTGCACAAGGGCAAGTTCCTCTGTTCCTGAAAATGGGGATATTTGTCCATACACGGTCGGGGCTCCTCAAATGCTAATTAATGACTACTACTCCCTCCATACTTTAGGGCATGGCCAAAACTTGGATCTCAACATCCCTTACAACGTGTCCACCTCTGAGACCTTGAATTCTAAAATTCACCAACAATCAAGTCACCTCTCACTGGGTCACTGCTTCTCAACTTGTTCATGTACTACCCTGAGTCAAGTCATCAATGACCTCAGGTCCATAACTGCCCTTCACCATGTGCACAATCCGTCATCCCGTTGCTGAACTCCCTCTCTCCCTTTCGCATCATCTAAGGCTCAATCCACAGTACCCAGCACCCTGAAAAACCCTGCCTCACTCAGTGTGCCCTTGTCTCTTTTATAGACTTCCTGTTTGAGCTATTTGGTTCCTTCACCAGAGTGAGGGGGGTGAGGCAGGGGCTGGGTGTGATTCACATTTTTATATCCTGGGTGTCTACACTATAGTGCCTGGGCCACTAAAGGACATTATGTGTGATGTCAACTTGGGGCCCTTTCAAGGTGCCAGGAAGATTTCCCATACTCCTCCTCGGCAACCAATCTATGACAAGTTGCTGTTTAAGGACCATGGGAATTCTGGGCTCAATTTCACACATATCTTCCACTCATGGTTCAGTTCAATGGCACAAAATACAAACCTTCCATTCCCACTGGCAAAGTAAGCCAAGCTAAGTGAGTGGAGCTTGCACAAGGCGGCCGGTCTCTGGCAAGGCACATGGCAGCCCTGTCCCGGACGCTCAGGGACCCTCAGTAGCTCCCTAGAAGATCAGTCAAGTGAACAGAGAACTGGCTGCCATCTGGGCTCTTTATAATGCTTCTGTGGTAAACATGTTTACTTTCTTTTCATTGGCTGGGCTTATCACGATCAAGTATTTTGTTTTGAGTCGTGCTCTACAAACATGTTTACTTTGAGGGGAGAGATTTTTTTGATAGCTAACACACTTGTTTTTCACACTTTTAAATTCAAAACATATTTTTCACAGCCCCTGGTAAACAATCAAGGTGGTAAACAAATTATGTTATTTTATCTCCACACTAGAGAGGTGATCTCTATGTACCTGTTCAAAAGCCTGAATTGGGCTCTGGGTGACCAAGGCTCTATTGGGCGAGAACAAGAAAAGACAATCATATGATGTTATTAACAAGAAAAGGAGGAGAGGAGAGAATTTATGCCTCAGTTTCCCTCGCAGTAACATTCAGTGGGAAGCCTGCCGCACTCACACCAGAGGTTGTCTTGCTAATGGATGGAGATCCATTTTTCTATGAAAAGTTAAGTCTACATAACTAGCATACATAGGGGGTGGGGAATAAAATAATTTTTCAAAGAATGAAGAAACCAACCAGGTCAAACATTAGAACTGCAATTCTTCTGAGATTTGTTCTCTGTGGTGATTTTTGCAAGCTTTACAGTTACGAAAATGGTAGTGGCTTCAACTGTAAAAAGGAAAATTCCTCCATTACTGGAAAAGGAAAAAAATAAGAGTTAGGAGGGGTGAAATTAAAAAAAAAAACTTTTGAGAAAACCAACAGTCTTAAAGTAGGATTTGAAAGTGCTATTTACAAGAGTTGCTCTGTGGGATGAGGCATGATGTCCCACCACAGTTGGGCCAAATCTAGAGAATTCTCCATGTATCAGTATTCTAACTAGAAGCAAAAGTCATTGACCACAAGCATTTGAGTTTAATTACAAATTACTTAAAGGAATAAAAACATAGAGGCCAAATTCCACCCCATCTCAAATCATCATCTAAGGTCATGCCCAAATTAAAGAAGTTAAAACACAACAACAAAAAAGCTAAGATCTTGATACCATAAAAAGATAAACGTCCTCATTTAATATACATTATTATTTCATCATGTAGGGCACTGTGCGGTGGGGGAGGTTGATGTTGGAAGGCACAGTAACCCCATTGAGCACCTTATCCATCCTTCAAGATGGATGATGGTCAGAGCACACAGACACCAGAGAACAAGCACACTTAATACACTCCTTTTCCAAGGTTATATGTGCTGCAGGGATATGCTAGACGGGAGTCAGGAGGAGGGGTCCAGGGCACTTTGAAGCAGTTGCCATCCCCAACATTCTGACTGGCTATCCAATCAAGGGGTAATATCAAAATAAATAGCTTCTCAGGTACTTTTTAGCAGAAGCAGAAAAGCCGGGGATGATGAACTAGCAGGAAGAGCAGACCTCTTCCCAGCTTTCCCAACAACTGCTTGAGACCTTTTGCAAGTCAGTGAGCTTCACAGAGCCTGTGGTTTCTTTCTTTAAACTGACGTCATGAAATCCCACTTTTTTGAACAACATCGTGTCACAATATGTCTCAAGCTCACATCAAAAACACCGCTTCAGGAGAGACCTGACAATTCCAGGCTCTGTAATGCAATTCAATCAATACAACAGTTGGAGTACTTTCGAACAACCCACAAAGGCATCCGAGTTCCCACAACTTAGGAGCAGAAATGGAATTTCAAGTTAATGTGACGCTGGCCAGTGACTAGTCATCAGGCATACTTCAGCTTTTAGTTGTCTGAGCAGACAGCTGACTCAGTGGGGAAATGGTTACCCAGCCAGCCACGTCCACCTGACCCACTGCCTCAAAGTAATTTGTCTTCTGTCTTAAAAACCATAAAATGACTAATGAAATGACTGAAGAACTTCCAGGCAATTCTTACAAAGTTTAAAAAAAAATCACACCGGTAAGTAGGTAAGAAGAAAACAACCAGGCTCAGAATTGTCCATCTTTTGCTGGCCACACTTCCTTGTGAAAAAGAGGATGCACATTCTGGCGGTAGAACAACATGGTTTGGAAATGCCTCCAGAGACCAGGAGAAGAGCTGAGGATTTGGACCTAATCATCAAGGAAAAGTGTCAAAGAGTCAAAGTGGTGTAATGTCTGTTGTAAATACAAGGAAAGAATGAATATACTGGCCTTCCAACCTGATGTTCAACAGAGGGGAAGGACTTCAGATGTTCTCCTGAGGACATGCAGTTCCAAGCCCAGCAAATGTGCATAGAGCCTTGACTGTGCACCTGGACCTCTGTCCTGAGCATTTCCATCCGGTCTCTTTTAAACCTTCCAACAGCAGCACAAGGAAGGACTGTTATGTCACAGTTAGTGAGTGACAGAGTCACACGTACCTGAAAGCCAAGTCTCCCCCCTTGGTACCAAATATTACCAGTAGCACGCTTCTAACTGCTCAAACAGGAAATGTGAGAACTTCTGGAGAAGCTCCCAAGTTAAAGCCCAAATGGGTACACAAGAGTCACAAATCTATTGGGAGCCCCAGACTGCCTCCCATAGTCTAAAGCCCTCGGTCTTTTGCTTGCGAGTCAAACAAATCCTGGGAAGGAGGGCAAGCAAAGAGCCCAGGGAGCCCAGGTGGTGTGCCTGGAAATCACACAGGATACCCCACTGAGAAAGGAGAGGCATCCTGTGGGCAGCTGTGTGCGCAAAAGGGATGCTTTTCATTCCTCTGCTCATCTCCTCTCTGTTCTCCCATTTCTCTGATTCACAACCTGGGCACAGTCCTGACCTCCTCTCCCTCCCTCTGCCCTGTAGGAATGTGGCCTGTCTAAAGTCTCCAACAGACTCCTCAAATTCAATTCTGTCAAACAATTATTGGGTCCCACTCTGATCAACTGTGGTACACATGTCTGGAAGTTTGGGGTCATCTCCCGAGCATGGGAAGCTAAATAACAATACATGATTTAAGTAACATTTCAAGACAACAACGAGAGCCGAGTCACAGAGAGTACATGACTAATTTCGAGATGAATTTGACAGACAGTAGCTGCTGCAAAGTTCAACAGCACTCCTGACAAACACATCCCAGATTGCAAATTATGCACTGAGTTCCAGTTCCCAGTCTGCTTTGGTCCAGAGCACCAGAATTTGTCTGCCTGGGGTCTGATTCCGGCTATGACGCTCAAGAACCACATTAGTCAATCTCTCTGGGACTCAGTTTCCTCAGGTGTCATGGGCTGGTTTGAGAATTAAGTGGGATAATGCATGTAAGCCTCAAAACATGTAAATGGTGTTATTCTATCTCCTGGTAGATCTCCAGCCTCTCTCCATGGCCCCATAATACCCCCTGAGTCCTCACACCCTCTATACTGGCTCCCTCTCTGCCAAAGCCAAGGCTTCTATTCCAACAAGCTAGACACCCTGCTGGGTTCCACTCTGTCCTTTGCACTTGGCCTCCATGCAGGCTCTTTCACCATGTTTCCATCTCCATCACCCCAGGAAAAGAGCAGAAACCTGAGAGCACACCTGGATTTAACTTCCCACACTGCCACAGAGTAGCCTAATTTGTGATTTTGGACACACTGCATAACTTCTCTAAAC
Organism: Mormoops blainvillei; assembly: GCA_004026545.1. Taxonomy (NCBI): domain Eukaryota; kingdom Metazoa; phylum Chordata; class Mammalia; order Chiroptera; family Mormoopidae; genus Mormoops; species Mormoops blainvillei. The sequence goes on along the minus strand of PVJD01000089.1, from coordinate 156,857 downwards.
CTCTGTTTCTGCATATATAAAATGGGGCTAAAAAGAGTCCCCAGGAATCCCCACCTCAATGTGCTGCTGTGAAGATTACATTACACGGTTGAGAGCACTGCACACAACACCTGGTCCACAGCAAGGGCCCCATGCAGGATAGCTGCTGCCCTCATCTTTGCTTGGAACTCACAACTAAGTGAACAGTACTGTCTGACTGGTCTCTCCTCTCTTAGTTCTGAGAGCTGCTGCTTGTCCTTTGTGATACCAGATTTGGGTCAGCAACCCACAGAGTATAATTATGTCCCACTTTTCCTTTTGTGCCCATCAATCTAATATAATAAAGTTTCACAAATAGAAATGGCTAATCTCATACATGGGCAGCTGCAGGGTGAGCTGGCAAAGCCTTTGCCAGGGGTAATTTGGCACTGCTTCAAGAGCCTTAAAAACGTGCATTGCTATCTACCCCTTGCTCTTTGGAATTGATCCTAATGAAATAGTAACCACTGGGGAAAAGTCAGCTACAAGGTTGCAAAGAAATACTTCACAGCATTGCCTATGGTATATAAAAACTAGGAAAAATAAATGTCCAATAAAATCTAAACACATTATCATTCATACTGGTGGTGAAGTACTATGCAGTCATTAAAAAGGGTTGCAAAAATAAACATGAACAAAGAAGGAAACATGATTCCCACATCATACATGCACATCAAATGTTTGTTGACTAATCTGTTGCTACGCAACAAAGATGTGTCACAAAAACGGCTTCTTTTTACCGTTATTACAAACATACACTGTGTGCCAGTCGCTACAAGACAGCACACATCATATATCCTGGGCTACTGCAAACTCCAGTGAAGGAAGCTTTATTTATTTATTGTCCCCATTTTAGAGACTGAAAATGGACACAGACAGAAATTAAATTAACTTGTCCAAAGTCAGTTAGTAAAGGAAAGCCACAATTTAAACCCAAGCTTTATACCAAAGGGCTTTCTCTTTTCTAACTAATGCTACTGCTCATAAAAAGTATTAGTACATTTATAGCTACAGTAAGTATATTTTCAAGGTAAAAGAAAGGCAGACAGAAAAATATCAGCAATAATTCTCTCCAGGGGGTAAGACTAGGTAAATTTTATTTTTGCTTTGGTTTAAATTTTTTTTTTACATTTATCATAAATAACCTTTGTAACAAGGGGAAAAGGACAACTTTTCTGTTTTACCCATTTTCTGTTTTAAAAACCCAATGTCAAGCACATTCTTCCTCCTCCTCTTCCTTCTCTGTGGCAGTTGTGGATGCTGGGCCAGCACTGCCCAGGGGTGAGGAGTGTGCACACCATCTGGGTATGGCAGCACCAATGCTGGCAACACCGCTCAGGACCGCTGGCTGTGTGTGCGCAGAACTTACACTGGGCTCACACATAGTACGGGTTCAGTAACACCAGTGACTATTAGGCGACATCTCCACCACATTTTAGAGCCTCTCTCTGGAAACGGGACCAAAACATGGTCTAAGACAGTGTGTCCCAATATTTTTTAACTGATAATAACAGATCCGACAATCATCCCCTGTACCCAGGTCCCAGGGCTAGTCAAGCAACGACGTGGACAGGCTAAGAGTCTCACCGCCTGGCTCTGAAATCCCACAGATGCCACTTAGTTTCCCAGCATCAGTCTCCCCACTTACAAAGCGGAGCTAACGGCGGCTCTTCCCTAGCAGGGCTCCGGTGTCCTGCCCCACTGTGAGTTTTCAGTAAACATTAAGGTGCCATTCACCGCATGAATTTCATCCATCTTTATAGGTTTTCTTGCCTTTAAAGGGTTTCTTACCCTCATTTTCCATATTGAAGCACTGTATGGAATAAACTTTTCAACTAACCTATGACTTCCTTTGCCTTCTGATTTGTACCTTTATTCATTTGCCAGGGCTCCTCTCAGTATCTCAGATTAGGTTATTTAAACAACCTAAGAAATCTAGAAGTCTTGAGACCAAGGTGTCTGCAGGGCTGGTTTCTTCTGAAGTCCCTCTCCGTGGCTCTCTCCTCCCTGTGTCCTCACGAGGTCTTCCCACAGTACCTGTCCATGCCCTTTCTCCTCTTCTTAGGAGGACACCTCTCGCATTGGGTTGGGGCCCATCCTAGCAACCTAATTTTAACTTAATTACCTCCTTAAAGACCCTAACTCCAAAAACAGTCACAATCTGAGGTGCTAGACAGTTAGAACTTCAACATACGAAATTTGACAGGGTACCCAATTCAGCTCACAGAAGCTTCCCGTGTCTCAGAAGTGCAGGCGCAGATCTCAAACTGAGAATCAGCTGACCTTGGGCCTTGGAGATCTGAGAGGATTCAGTTCCTGTGGAAGATGCTGGCATCCAGGTACAGCCAGGTGACTGGGTTTCCTCCTAGACAGCATGTGTCACTCACCCGGTGTTGTAGGTCACCCAGCCCTCCCAGACCCCGGCTCCACTCGGCAGGCCAATGACCACCAAGTGAAATGCTCAACAAAGCTTTGGCCAGTCGGTCAGGAGCCCCAGCTACTGTTCACATATTTGTCAAAGACAGGATGGGAAGTGTTAGTTCCTGGCATAAACTCCCCAATCGAGGCTTGTGAGACAAACATAAACGACAGTTAAAGGCCATTTTAAAAAATCAGTACATAGTTCATTAAAACAATTTTTTTAAAAAACACATAAAACAGAGTTTATTAAACCACAGAATATAATTTACAAAGTGCAAATATCTAAGATACAATTAGAAAAAAATTAGAAAAAAACTATTATTAAACACCCCGTTATGTAAGATGGTGAAGTATATTTCCACTCTGTACATCCGTTAAAATATTTCAACCGAGCCTCACAACATTTGGCAGTTTTTTCCCTTTAGTGATAATAAAAGGCTTTTCTTTCCATTAAATATCTAAATTAAGTCAAACAGTGTACGTTAAATAAGCCCGTAAGTCCTTTCACATGATGCAATGAAGTCTTGAAATGCTTATCTACTGAGCGCTCTAACTCAGAGGCTGGTGGTTTATGTCCCCTGCGGAGCCCAGGGGCCCTGCTGGCTCGGCCAGGCTGTGAAAATAAGCTTCAAATGACCAAATGCAACTTCAACTTTAAAAGTAGGAACCAGACCAGACACAACAAACCACAGAGTAGTCGCCTCACTTGTCATAATTCATGTGTGTGGAATTCAACTGTAAAAGCATTCACAGAGTGTTAACTTTCCTTCATCAGGGCATTCCACGTGGAATGTCAGATTCTGAAAAGCTGCTGATAAGCCACTCCTGATTACAAGACTACAACTTGTAGCATAAACCAAAAAAATATTTATCCTAGCCCCCAAAAAGCTTTGTCTGTGCCATCCAACCCTAAACAATGCTGGGAAGTGCCCATATTTTTAAATATCTAGGTTATAAAAATATGTGTGCTACTGGGAATCTTGTATGTACACCAGGCTTCCTTTTTAATTTCTCAGTTAGTTTCCATTTCTACATTATTCCCTATTTTGACAACCTACATAATGATCACTTATAGGAATCTTTTCGTGAAAAACAATTTTATCATGGTTCAATAACTCAAAAATATAATTCTCACAGACTGTAAAAAGACAAGCTTAAATTAATATATATGTGTGTAGATTTCGAACCATGCATGTATATATAAATATACATCATAAGTGAAAATGTAATAATCCAATTGGTACATCTTTTCTGGAAGTAAATTAATCTTAACAAAACTGGCCTAAGCCTCAGATCAGGACTGGAGGAAAAACCAGCAATGATAACGATAACAGCTGCCATTAATTCAACATTTACGATGTACCAGGAACCGTGTCCACACCTTGACATACATTTTTCTCATTTGGCTGCTCACAGCAATGTTTTAATGTAGGAATGAATCCTTCTCCAGTGAGAAAACTGTGGATCCGAGATGTTAAGTTAGCTGCTCAGGTCACATAGCAATTACACAGAGGAACCAGGATTTGAATCTAGTTCAAACTGTACTATATTGCCTCCCAGTGGTGCTTTAGAGACAGGATATAGGACAGGTCTAAGGGTAGGGTCACATACCTGGCCTCTGAATGACCTCGTATTTTGGCTAGAGGCAGGCAGCACAGCCCAGGCCCCACCTCAGGGGAGCAAAGAGCCGCCGGGCAAGCAAAGCCAAGGCAGCTAGTCCTGCTTCCCCTGGAGGCACAGAGAGACAAAAAATCCCTACCTAAAAACGAATCCCTAACCTTCCTCAACTATTACCCTATTGCTTTGTTACCAACAGCATCATAAAAGTTCCCGGAGTCTGGTTTGCCTTTGTGGAGAAATACTCAAGGAGCACATCTTTAAATCACGAAACCAGGGGCAATCTTCTCCTTTCAAGAATGCAGTCCCACTTTTCCAGGGTGATGAAAGATGGTAAATGGATGAAAGAAGCACATTTTACCCATTTTCTGAGCAAACACCTCTCCAAAAAGGAGCTGCTCACTGCCCAGCAGAGCAGAGGAGGATGGGAAGTCAGCCGGCTGGGATTCCAGCTTCCACTCTGCCCTATATCAGGGCACCCAGTCAGCTCCTCCCACAATCAGGGTGAGAAAGATTTTCTCCAAGTCTGTGTGTAGCTCAAGCTCTCCACACCTCTGCGACCTTTCTTAGAGTGCATGCAACCAGCACCACAGCTCTGTAAAGTGCAAAAGCTAACACCTAACACCAAGGCTGACATCACCTTAAAGAGCTAAACCAAGAGTCTCCTTAACAGGGAGCACCCGGGATTAGCAGGACACAGCAGGATCCCTGAATAACCAGTAGGTCAGTTTTATGGTAACATGAAAACAATCTGACTCGGCAACAGTTGCCAGGCAATTCCAGCTCCCCCAGGCTCCCAGCTCAGCCCACAACTCTTTCCTCAACTGCAAACTTGAGTACCTACCTGCCTCTGTGAAATCTCCTCTGGGATGTCTAAATATCTTGGACTCAGCACCTCCAGAACTTGTCCTGCCCCCTGAAATTGGCTCCACACAGTCTTCCCCATCACAATTCACGGTAACCATAACCTCCTAGTCACACTCAGGCCAATCATCTTTGAGTGAATTCTGCCTCACATTTTTCCATTAGGGAATCCCATGGAAACTGCATTCAAACTATACCTAAAATCTAATCACTGCTCCCCATCTTCACACCAACTTCCTGATCACAGCCACCATCACCTTGCCCTGGGTTACCATACAAGCTGCCCGACAGATCCCCTCACACTCACCCTCATTCCCACCCATGGTTTACGCACAACACAGCAGCAAGAAGAATCCTGTTAAAATTTAAATCAGCTCAGTACCTCCACTGGCACTAGGGCACTCAGGTACAAGGCAAGTCTTCAATGGCAGAGCCCCAGTTAGCGCTCAGAGCCCATTTGCCTACACCCCTCCCGGGTCACTACTGCAGTCACATTAGCCTCTGACTGCCCCTCAGCCATGCAGGGCACACCCTGCAACAAAGGCCCTTTGCATCCAGCTATTTCCTCTGCCTGGAATCGCCTACCTTTTTCAAGTCTTGGCTCAAACAGCACCTCTGAGGGGGTTTTCTCTACCTTGCACACACTTTCTAACATACTAACGTACCTATTATGTCTAACTCCAACCCTTGTCTCTCTCCAGAATGTGAGCATCCACAGAGGTGAGGATATGTTTTGTTCACTGATTTTTTCCACATTCTTAGAACAATGCCAGGTACCAAAAAAGGGCACTTAATAAAAATCTGTTGAACAAACGATTGAATGAGTAAATCATTCCCAGAGCACTGGTTATTCTGAGGTTTCCTGCCCCATAGGGCAGGGTGTGTTGTCTTTGTCTCCCAGACGCAAGGAAGAAACAGACATGTCCACACATAGCAAAGCCCTGCAACAGACGCCAAGCTCTACGCCCTACGCGTGGTGCAGACCACACGAATGGCTCTGCTCCCTGCCCACTGGCCTGACCCCAACCTCAGAACCCATCTCACTCACACCAGCTCTCTATCCCCCTTCCTCCAGTGCTCCACTCCACTCGCTAACAAGATGCCAGCCCTAAGATAAGAAAAACATAGTCCAAACATGTAAAAATGTAAGTGAATCAAAATGAATTAGATTCACAGCTGGCAACATCACAGAAAAATTTTACATTACTGATTTTTCTGGAAGTCAATATTTTATTTCCACAGTATAAAGATAACCATACTATCTATTGTGCTTTCAAGTTTTATTTTAACCCAAAAAGTTCAAGAATTATAGGACAAAGCATCATTAGTTTTGGTACAAGTTGGCATCTCTAGACCAACTTGGAATATCATTCCTTCGAGTTGAACAAATAAAAAAGGGTTTAGTATTCATACCACCTACCCCCTACCTGCGCATCCAGCCCCAACCTCTGCAGAATGTGGTCTGCAAAGCTCTGTGGACCAACACCTCCATTCTTTCTGAGTCTATGAATCCCACCTCCAATGCCACTTTATTCCAGTTATTGTTTTACACTCACATTGATTAAATTTAAAAGAAACGTTCCACTGAATGGCATATGCATTTCCCTTTGATCAAAATTTACACAGCAAAGAAACGCTGCATATTTATGCAGCTGAGCCCCCTTTAAGTCACTGGAATCACACTTGCTGAGTAACAGTCATTTTCAAGATTTTATTAGTTACTACAATGATCAGAGACAGGAGTCAATGAAATGCCTTTGCAAGAGCCAGTCTCACACTACTTCAAGGTCCCATTGTGAAATTAAAGAGGTCAACAAGGGAGGGAGAAGAGAGAGGAGAAGAGGGCACTCTTCTGCTGTGAGGCTATGGAAGACCAAAATGGTGACACAGATATGTGACATGGGAAAGAGGGGCTCTTAATGTCAGTGCCACCAAGCTCACTGTTACTACAATAGTGACACCCACAGATGTATCACTAAGAAAATTTGCCCAAAAAAATAACAGCAACAAAAACCCTCATCTTTTTAAAAAAGGAACAAGAGGTCAGGATACCCTATGTCTCTGGCCTTCAGAAACAATTCTGTCTACACCCAAGAGAATGGATTAGAAGGATGCTCAGTGTATTCACTTGGAATTCTATAACAAATTTTGTTAATTAAATGTTCATAAACACAATCTTATAAAAGAGACATGACAACTAAATACAATGCATAATCATCGATTTGATCCTGGACTAGGAAAAATAATGGTGATAAAAGACTTTACTGGTACATGACAAAATTAGACATTGATAAACCGTGTGTGTGTGTGTGTGTGTGTGTGTGTGTGTGTGTCTGAGAATATGTCTAAGGAAGAGCAGTAGAGAGTTGGGAATGAAGGCAGTGATAAAACAAATGGAGACAACATAAACAACTGAAGAACCTGACTGAAGAACATGGGTATATGGAAATTCCTTATATCAGTCTAGCAACTTTTGTATAAGTTTGAAATTATATCAAAATAAAAATGAGCTCTTACTTTGTATCCTAATATCACTCCTGAAATATACTATCTTGGTCATTTCTAGAAAAATGAAAAATTAATCAGAATAAGGCGCATTCCTCTGTTCATGTATTCATTTAGTTGCTCAACGAATGTTCGCAGAGCACCTCCCCTCCCCCGCCAAGCATGGCTCACTTGTCATAGCTGACTGTGTGCTTTCTGCTTGACCCCCTCTGAATTCCAAACACCTACTCTGTTGGTATAAGAAAAACATGGCTCCTCAATTTAGAAATGAGGTTTCCCATGCTAGTTAGGCCTGAGAAAATAACCCATTTTAAAAATTTTTTTAAAGATTTTATTTATTTGTTTTTAGGGAGAGGGGAAGGGAGGGAGGAGGAGAAGGAGAGAGAAATATCGACAGGCTGCCTCTCACACACTCCATGACAGGGACCGAACCCGAAACCCAGGCATGTGCCCTGACTGGGAATCACGGGGACCCTTTGCTTTATGATACAACACCCAACCAACTGAGCCACACTGGTCAGGCCAACGACCCATTTTTAAATACAGCACTTTAAGTAGTCAGAAAGGAGAATCTAAATACTATGTCTTACCTTCTCTAAAAATATTAACCTACCCTGAAGGTGACCTACCCTTCCCCCTAAAAAAATAGACATGGATATGCAAAACACAGAAAACAACCACAACACTGTGCAAGTCCAAGCCCATACAGACTCAAGTGTCAAAGAGAGGACAGTAACCAAATGTTTCCCACGGATGGGACATGCTGTCTAGTCATCTGTGACATAAATTCAATAAGTAACAATGTGAGAATGTATCTGTCTACCACCACCCTGGGGCTTCTTGGTTTAGCAGCCAAACTGGCAGCAGGGATTATTATTAAGTAGTAACTATACCACTTTATTAACTGTCAGGGAAACATCTATTATAATATTGTCAGTGAAATGATGCTTACTTTACTACCACTGGAGTAACCTGGCCAATCAAATCAAGATTTTTCATCCATCCATTCCCAGGGAACAACCAGCATTGCACAAACACTGAGCTAATGGTCCCACTTCTCTCCTGTTCACATCAGAGAGAACAAATGTGTTTTCTGGTACAAAGTACAGGCATAGCAGGCTGTGTGGCTCCAATTCCAGTTTCTCCACTTAGCTGCACAGGCCTCAGCTTCCTCAACTATAAAATGGGAGGACAATCTCAGCGCGTTACAACAAAGATAAATGACATTACTAGGTAAAGTGTTTGGAGCTACGGCTGTCTGCCCTGAACGATGGTTTCATGATACCTCTGGTAAATAAGTGGTAAAATCCAACAGGTACACACTAGTTGGTACATCAGCACTTCAAACCCACTCAATAACCAGCTATTTCAGAAATGCTACAAAGGCACATTAGAATAATAAACCCTCCCCTGTGAAAAACTCTCAACTTACCCTCTTAATGAACAACTACTTAGGGAAATCAGACAGAATCTTGCTGAACATTTTACAGTGCTATTGTTGTTCTGCATTTTCTCTAAGCATTTACATGCATCTCTCTAAAGAACTCTAAGAAACTAAAAACCAATAGTCAGCTGGACCACATGACCTCATCAGATCACTGTTGGCATCAAGGTTCCCAGACTCCAAATTTCTACCCTTGTTAGGCAAACAGAATTCTTCAATAGATGGAAAACTGAGTTTGCAGGCTGGTCAACCAGAAAGCTTCCCACTCTTATCATTTGCACAGAAATGTGCTAAATACTATGAAAGATAAGACTGTATAGAAAACACTACCTCTGCCCTTTAGCAATTATAAACTAGTTCCACAAGAGAACATAAGTTCATAAATAACTCTTGGGCCCCTTTTCTTCCTTTTTGAACACTTTATATCTAATTGGAATATTTGTGCAAGCGGTGTACATTACTTCCAGGGTTGGCTCATCAAATTTCACTTCTGTGTTCCTCCTTGCTCTTTTTTATTTCTCTCAAACCTTTAAACCACATGTAGAATATGGCAGAACCATAAGACAGAGGACAAAGGTGCCTCAGTCAGTGCTTGGAAGAGAGGCCCTGAAAATCAGGAGGAAAACATCTATTGGGCTTCAGCCATTAAATATGTGCAGGCTTGTTTGTTCCAGTAGCTGGCATTACCTTAGCAAATACACCTAGCTTCCCTCTGTGACCTCATAATCAATCCCACCACCATTTATTGAGCTTATACTAAGGGCTGGGCTCTCTGCAAACAATCAAGGGACCAATGAGGAAAAAGAACTGGCAGGGTCTGTGGGTATGTGACGGTTGCAGCATAATACAGGACAGATGAGTGAGCAGAGATGTGTGTGGAAGATTGGGGTACAAAGAGGTAAACAAGCTCTCAAAGAGACCGACTACAGCCCATCATCACAGAAGAGCCTTGAGCCTTAGATGTCACATTCCAGGCCTTCCTCTCTGCTGCGCAGACCACTGCCCCTAACCTCCATAAATCTCCTCCAAGGTTGGTGCCAGGACACAGCATCTCCTAACTTTCTGCTAAGTAAAGTTAGAGCTCTTTTGAGAAGTCACAGACCTTTCTATAGGATCCATCTCTATTCATTCATCCTCCTTCCTGGGTTATCCATCATCATTTCCCCACAGTTTCTCTGGTTTCATGGAGCAAACTCTCACACTTATCTAATTTGGGACAATTTTAATTCTATTCTTTGGCTGAAAAAATTAAATACTTAGACTCTGGAATGCCTTAAAAAACAAGTCAAAAGCTCAATTCTCCCCCAAATTGTAAAACCACGAACGATACTGTAGAATAAGTTCTTTAAATTACAAAATGAGCATTTGCTGCCGAATCTCTATAAGAGTGCCAACCAGCTCCACTGGGATATAAGCAAATGCTTTGTTTTCTCTCGTGTCCGAAATACTTTCCCATAAATGTGATGGCCAGACCCTGCCGAATACAACATCTTCCATAACGGAGCCCGCGTTAAATGCAGTCAACACATGTCAAAATGTTCCCAGGACATAGTTTTCCAACTAATATCCAGCTACTTGACTTTGCAATCTTTTGAGTTAATATTCAAATTAAATAAACATCTACTATCAAGTGCAGGAAAAAAGAAACCAAAGCAACAAAGCACAGGACAAAGAAGAAGAGAGAAGGAAAGAAAGCACATTGTTCCCACTGCCCTACACACGGACACACACACGCATCCCATTCCCAATTAACTCTGTCTCCCCAATGATCCTGAGTTTTTCATCTTATTACAAGTGTCTGGAACACAGAACATGTTCTCTCCTAACCCATAAATGAACCATGCATAGACCTCTGTTTGCCTCATCAATTTCTAGACCTTTTTGAAAAATAGGTCATTTTATGTTCTTTTCCAATGATGGAAAAGAGTTCACATTTTTAAAAACATATATGCATTTCTTAGCATATGTGCAGGTTGAGTTTCAGGCATGATACTGACTGAGCCCTATAAATGTTCTGATCTCAAATAGGAAGGAAAGCCCAGCTGATGAGACTCTATAGCGATCCAGGCAGGACCGTATGAAATGCAAACTTCTTGGCAGCTCATTAGAAACAGTTCCCGTCTATTACTAAGATTAGACTTGAGGACATCTTCACAAGGGTACATGAGGGCCTTTCCCTCACATTTTCCAGAGCAGCAATGAAATGCTATTCCAGTTGGCCTAAACATGTCAGCAAGAGGCTGCCCTCAAGAAAATGGCTTCATATCTAAAATATTCTGGCAAAGGAAGAAGTCAGTCAGTTATCCCCCAAACGATAAAAACAGTGTAATTCAGAAACTTGTTGGTCTTCTGAACCCTCTTAGCCTCTAGGAACTAAAACAGGTTGGCATTGATAAGTGAACAGATATTTCAGTGACATTTATTATGTTTTCTCTAAAGCAACTGAGGTAAACTCACAAGACATAATCAACAATGACACTTGCCATCTGAGACTAAAGAGATGACCCGACTGCCACCTACACCAAGCAAAATGTATGCAGATGACAATAGAAAGGAAAACACACTAGGTGAGAAATGAGGTCCATTTCCTACCCCTCACTGCACTCCCCAGCTGCCTGGGGCAGCCACCGCACCAGCACCATGCACAGGCAGGGCGGGGGCCGCCTTCTGCAGGGGAAATGGAGAAGGACAGGGACAACCAGAGCACAGGTCCGGGTTGCGGGGGAACAGCAGCAGAGGAAGGCTCCTGATTTGGACTGAAAGGGACAGGGAATATCAGGGATGGCTACGTCCCTGGAACTGTCACCTGAAGCGGGAAGAGGAAGGTGTTGGGACTGAGGATCAGATGCAGGCCTGAAGCTGCAAACTGATGGATGACCCAAAGTCCAGTGGGGTCCGAAGATGTGCTGTGCTTCGGGCAGACTGCAAAGGCTGTACTTCTATTTGGCTTCCAACATCAAGACCAAACAGTTTTTATAAAGGATTTTTGGTTTCTTTGGAAGGTACAGGAGAGGAGATCTGGCCATACTAAGTAACATTTCTTCCTCAGCAACAATGCAGCGAGGTGGAACCCCCATCTGCCCCATTTTAGCTGTATGCTTGCCCCTCTGACTACTGAGTTTATATGCCCCCTTCTAGGCAGAGGGAACTGCATATGCAAAGGCCCAAAGTTCACTTTAGTATGTCACCAATGGCCCAACGAGCTCAGCCTTGGCTCCAAGACATGAAAACTTTTTATAAAGCCCTCAGACTGAGTACATTTTCAAATATTTTTGCTTGAAAGCCACAGAACATCTGAGCAGCAAGAAATGATGCCAATGTTACTACTACAAAGGGCAGATAACAAAACCAAAATAAAAAACAGCCATCCACAAACATCCCAAACACCACACACCAGCAACTGCAGGTTAACCTTTGGGCCTGGCAAGAATTCCAAGAGGCACTGGTACCAGAAACACGAAGCCTCCGGCAGGCAGCTGTCCAATGACAGAGAAAAGGGCCCCTAGGCTCGTCTGTCCATGTTGGCACAACCAATCTACAGAAACTCCTTTTTTTGTAATATTCATATCTCTCAGGGTAAACTCTACTTTGTTTAAAAAGAGTCAGATAAACCTGAAAGACAGAAAATACCACCAGACTGCTTTTCCTGTGATGATGTTTTCCAGAAGAAGCTGGGAAATTGGGGAACTTAATAAGTCAGAGGCAGAGAGACAGAAAGAAAACAGGATCTAGACTCAGAAAGGCTCGAGTTTTGATTCTGAATTAGCTGTGTGATCCTGAGCAAGAGAATTGGCCTTCCTGATCCTCAGTGTCCTCATCCCCAAGATGAAAATGACGCTGGCCACAGCCCACATTGGTTAAAAACTATATAAAGTACCTCACATAAAGCAGATGGAATGAGAGAGCTTTAAGAATGATACCATGACCCAGGATCCTCTGGGGCAATGCCAACTCCTGTCAATCATCCCATGTACTGTTACAATTCATCAAAACACTATCCAGTGATGTTATATAAAAAGAAAGGCAATCTGTCACTTGGGCCTACCTGTTGTACACATCAGTGTCTGCAGCTTGCACAAGGGAAGGTGTGGTGTCACAGGTAGGACTGGGCCTACAGTAAAGTCGAGAGAGACACTGGCATATCTATTCCTTGTGGTTTTCCTTTATACACCCATAGGTTTTACATTCCACTTCATAACATTCTGATGAGTCATGATGTTTGCCTATTTAATTCTCCTAAATTCAACTCTATGAGCTGAGCAGAAAGAGAAAGAGGGTTAGGATGTGACCTTACTTAGAAGCAGGGTCAGGGTGTATTTCGTTAAGATGAGGTCATACTGGAGTAGGGTGTACTTATAAAAAGGGGAAATTTGGACACAGACAAGCACACAGGGAGAATGTGTGCGGAGATAAGGGCAGAGATCAGGGAGATGCTTCTATAAATCAAGGAATGGGAATGACTGCCAGCCAAGCAGTAGGAGCTAAGAAATAAGGCAGATTCCCTCTCAACCTCCGAAGGAACCAGCCTTGTCAACACCCTAATCTTGGACTTCTGGCCTCAGCACTGGGAAATCATAAATTTTGGTTGTTTAAGCTGAGGGAGGCAGAGAAGAAGAAAGTGGAGATGGTGGAAGGGGGCAGAGGTGGTGATTTCAGCAATGAGTTCAGAAGGGCCACCATGCCACAGCAAGAGCTATGCTCTCCTCTATGGGACGATTCCTGTCCCTGCTGCTGCCAGGAAAACAATGGGTGTGTCAAGGAGAGTTACCAGCACCCTTCATCCACTGCCTTGACTAAAACTAGTTGATGAAGGAGATGGAGAACATCAACCATGGGAATTTCTGTTCAGGAGGACCAAGTTTGCCACCCCAAAATACACCCTTTAAGGATATTAGTTATTTTCTTCCTTTCTCCCCTTTATTCCCCTCTGCCCTGCACCACCCCCTCCCACCAGCATTCCCCACTTACTTCATGTCCATGGGCTGTACATATAAGTTCTTTGGCTTCTCCATTTCCTATTCTTAACCTCGCCCTCTCTTTTTTGTACCTACCATTTATGCTTCTTAACCCCTCTACATTTTCCCTCCTTTTCTCCCCTTCCCCTCCCTGCTGATAACCCTCCATGTGATCTCCATTTCTGTGATTCTGTTCCTAGTCTAATTTTTTGCTTAGTTTGTTTTTCGTTGTTTTTGTTGTTGTTGTTGTTTTTAGGTTTAGTTGTTGATAGCTGTGAGATTGTAATTTTACTGTTCATATTTCTGATCATCTTCTTTTTCTTAGATAAATCCCTTTAACATTTCATATAATAAGGGCTTGGAGATGATGAACTCCTTTAAGGTGACCTTTTCTGGGAAGCACTTTATCTGCCCTTCCATTCTAAGTGATAGTTTTGCCGGATAGAGGAATCTTGGATGTAGGATCTTGCCTTTCGTGACTTTGAATACTTCTTGCCAGTCACTTCTTGCCTGGAAGGTTTCTTTTGAGAAATCAGCTGAAAGTCTGATGGGAACTCCTTTGTAGGGAACTCTCTCCTTTTGCTGCTTTTAAGATTCTCTCCTTATCTTTCATGTTGGGTAATGTAATGATGCTGTACCTTGGGGTATGCTTCCTTGGATCCAACTTCTTTGGGACTCTGAGCTTCCTGGACTTCCTGGAAGTCTATTTCCTTTGCCAGATTGGGGAAGTTCTCCTTCATTATTTTTTCAAATAAGCTTTCTATTTCTTGCTCTCCCTCTTCTCCTTCTGGCACTCCTATGATTCGGATGCTGGAGTGTTTAAAGTTGTCCCAGAGGTTCCTAAGCCTCTCCTCATTTTTTTGAATTCTTGTTTCTTTATTCTGTTCTGGTTGAATGTTTACTTCTCCTTTATGCTCCAAATCATTGATTTGAGTCCCAGGTTCCTTCCCTACACTGTTGGTTCCCTGCATTATTTTGTTTTATTTCACTTTGCATAGCCTTCACTTTTTCCTCCATTTTGCGGCCATACTCAACCATTTCTGTAAGCATCCTGATTACCAGTGTTTTGAACTCTGCATCTGTTAGGGTGGCTATCTCTTCATCGCTTAGTTCTATTTTTGGAGCTTTGACATTTTCTTTCATGTGGGCCATTTTTTTGGGGGGGTGGGGGCTCCAAGTACCTATTACGTTGTGAGGGGCAGAGCCTTATGTATTCGCCAGGGCGGGGCAATCCATGTCACTGCCTTGTGGCGCTGTATGTGGGAGAGGGGTCTGAAAGGGAACAATGCCTCTTGCTTGGCTCTTGACCAGCTTTCAGTCACTTCTCCTGCTACCCACAAGCAAATCGGGACCTTCTGGTGCTGATGACTGGGTGGGTGGGTTTGTGTACGTTCTGAGACCCTGTGGGTCTCTCAAATGAACTTTCCTGTGAGCCTGGAAGTTTCTCCCGCCACCCCAAACCCCACAGGTTTTTACCGGTAGATGTTTTGAGGCTTTCTTTTCCCGGGCTGGAACCCTGGGTTGCGCAGTCTCTCTCACTCCCCAGTTGTTCCTCCCAGTTTATCCGCACACAAATGTGGGACCACCCGTCTGCCAGCCACAGCCTTGCTGCAAGTCCTCTCCACCCTGGCTGTCTGTCTCCGCCCCTCCTCCCAGTCTGGATGAATGTTTCTTCTTTAACTCCTTGGTTGTTGGTCTTCCATACAGTTCGATTTTCTAGCAGCTCTGGTTATTTTTTGTTTTTAAATTTGTTGTTGTCCTTCTTTTCATTGTGTAAGAAGACAAAGTGTATCCACCTATGCCTCCATCTTGGACAGAAGTTGCTAGTGTATGTAGGTTATTTTTAAGAAACAAAAGATAGTTCCAGTGAGGCTCCAGAGTACCTGGAAGCTCCCATCCACTTGCTCCCAGCCCCAGATGGCAAACACCAGACACTACAATTCTAAAGACTACAGAACAATCAACTTGAGAAATCAGCTGAAGTGTAGCTCATATGAAATATTATAACCAAGGAGCACAGAAGAAGCCAGGGGAAGACTGGAAGGAAGAACAGAGATGAGCCCCGTCATGCAGACGCAGCGGCTGAGAAGCTGGAGGGATATCGCCACTGCAAAACTCCCTCCTCCACTCAGGGTGAACTCCCAACCCAGAGCAACAGAGATGAGAAGGGGAGCACACATAGCATTAGGCAGTGGGAATCAGTCGGGGATTCTGTCCACCTCGGAGACTAGGACCACATCATTCCAGGGAAGGAGCGCTCCTATTGTTACAACACTGGCTTAGGAAGTTCACGTTGACCTATGACTGCTGGAGAGGACAATCACCATGCTCATTTGCGGAAAGGTCTGCTTGCTACACCCAGCAGTGAGGTTAAGGGGCCCTCTATTCTCTGGAAAGACTTTGGGCACAGAGCTGGTCAGTGACTAAACTGTGTGGTTTGGGAAAGAGGATCAGTCTTGCCCACTTTGAGTGCATGGGAGTGGCTCTCCCGCGACTTGCTAAACTGCTTGGACTGCTTGGTACTACTCAGTTCCTCAGTAAAGGGAAATAGCACAGAGCTGGAATTTTCCTTTTTATTTTTTAAGATTTTATTTATTTTCAAAGAAAGGATAAGGGAGGGAGAAAGAGATGTAGAGAAACATTGATATGTGAGAGAAACATCAATTGGCTGCCTCTCGTACATCCCCAACTGGGCACCTGGCCCACAACCCAGGCATGTGCCCTGACTGGGAATCGAACCTGCAACCTTTTGGTTCACAGGCCGGTGCTCAGTCCACCAAGCTACACCAGCCAGAGCAGGGCTGGGATTTTCTACCTGCCCTGATCAGACTGGTGGTGCAGGCAAGCCGACTTTGGGCCCATTTGGAGGCCAGGAGGAACGGGGAATTTTGACTGCACCCTGCTGTGACCAGCCACGTGGAAAGATCAGAGTGCCAAGCAGGGTTAATTTTCGCCTTGGTCTGGTGGTGTAGGGGGTGCCAGAGAAACATGCAGAGCTATGCTTTTGGGACTGTCTCTCCTGGGGAGGCTTCTGTCTGGGAGTCAAATGGGCAAGTGCTGAGCTCTGAGGCTGCATTGTGAGGCAGCAGATACGAGCTCTGTCACAAGTTCAGCCCATGATGCCGGGGAAGGAGAGGAATTGCTCCATCATACAGGTTTCAGGCAATACCCCCAAATGGGAGAATGTTTGGATCAGCCTTCCTAAGTCTGGGATACCCCCACTCAACGCAATTCCATAGGGAAAAGAAGAACAGCTCAGAGTGGGAACATTCAGAGTACAGCACCAACAGGAGACCCAACCTCA
This sequence comes from Mormoops blainvillei, assembly GCA_004026545.1. Classification (NCBI taxonomy): domain Eukaryota; kingdom Metazoa; phylum Chordata; class Mammalia; order Chiroptera; family Mormoopidae; genus Mormoops; species Mormoops blainvillei. Next base: position 139,729 of record PVJD01000089.1, on the reverse strand, counting down.
GGCCTCTGGAGTCCACATCTGCCAGACTACTACGGGCTCTGCCCTGCCAAGGTCAGAGAAAGATCCAGGACACACTCAGACCTATAGCGCAGGTTCAGGGGAATACAGCCACCATCTTCTCTGAGGCCTGAACAGCACTTCCCCCTCATGGGAGATCCAATAGCCCCACCATCCCTATTTCACCCAAGGCTCTTTCAGACAATGAGCCTTTTCACTGACTAATCCTGACAGCTGGTTGGCAGTCAGTAGCAGGCAAGGCAGGTCCCGGGTGCCTTGGGATATTTGCTGGTCCACTGCTGGGCCCTGTGCTGATAAAAGCCAGCCTTGGAGTGCAACTTGGTCCTTCTGTGCATAGCCAAACCCAGTGGAGGCAGCCAGAAACAGTAAATTACTTGTAGCTTTGGACAGGTTGCCGAGGGCCAGGCGTGGGCAGCGTTTGACATTGGCTTGCAGAACCTCACAGGATGTTCAGAATAGGCACATCAAGTGGTCAGCTTCAGACAAGACTGAAGAAGGCTCTAACAAGTTTCACAAACAGTATATCCAAAAGGAGACCATTGCAGGCACTAAGCTCTGCTGAGAACTCCACTTTTTTTCTTTTTCAGTCTTAACTTTTTCTTCCCATTTCACTTTTTTCTTTTCTTCTCTTTTTTCTCTCATATATCTTATTTCTCTTTCCTTTTCTTATCCTATTTTTTCTTTTTTCCTTTCTTATACTTTTTTCCATTTTTCTTCTATTCTTTTTCTTTTCTTCTTTATATTTTTATTTGCTTTATTCTTGTATTCTTTTTTTGTCTTTTATTATTCTTTTTATCTTTTCTCATTCCTTTTTTGTATTGTTTTTGTGATTATTATTGTTGTTTTTGTTTTCATTTGGTTTTTGTTTTGATTTATTTTGTCTTGTTTTGTTCTATCAGCACCTATATAACAGCTTGCATGGTGTGGTCAGGGATGAGCTTCTCAGTCAGCCAGCCCAAGGGTCAATCCCACTCACGAATGAGCCAACAGTAGTCAAGACCCAATTACAACAGGAACGCCCACATAACCCAGACAAGAGATATGCTTAGAACATCCAGCTCAGATGCTCAAGGAGACAATTGGGTCCAACAAGATACACTGAGGTATCATAAGGAGATCCCACAAAGACTGGGAGTAATAACATTTCTACCGAATACATAGTAACAAACACAAAGAGACAGCTAAAATGGAGAGGCAAAGAAGCTCCAAATGAAAGGACATGAGGAATCTCCAGAAAGAGAGCTAAATGAAGAAAAGACCAGAAATTTATCAGACACAGAGGTCAAAGTAGTATTTATCAAGAGATGTAGTGAGAATTACAAGGAACTCAGTGGGAACTACAACAACATGAAAAAGAACACAGAAACCACAAATAAGAACTAAATAAAAATGAAGAATACCATATCTGACATCAAAAATAAACTGGCCTTGGTCAGGTAGCTCAGTTGTTTGGAGCATCATCCCATACATGAAAATGTTATAGGTTTGATTTCCTGGTCAGAGCACATAACTAAATTGAAGGTTTGACCTTTAGTTGGGGCACAGTAAGATAGGCAACTGATCAATGCAATGTTTTTCTCTCCCCCCTTTTTTCTCTCTAAAATCAATAGGCTCATACTCAAGTGAAGATTAAAAAAAAAAAAAATACACTGGAAGGAACTAACAGTAGGTTGGATAAAACAGGAGATCAAATCAGTGAGTTGGAAGACAAGGTAGGAAAAAACACCCAATCAGAGAAGCAAAAAGAAACAGAAATAAAAAGAATAAGGTTAGTTTAAGGTAAATGTGAGACAAAACGAAACATAAAAACATCCGCATCTTAGGGGTACCGAAAGGAGAAAAAAGTGAGCAAGGGATAGAAAACCTGTTTGAAGAAGTGATGACAGGAAACTTCCCTAAGCTGGTGTAGGGAAAACTCACACAAGTTCAGGAAGCACAGAGTCCCTATCAAGATGAACCCAAAGAGACCCAAACCAGACCACATCGTAATTAAAATGGCAAAAGTTAAAGACAAAGAGAGACTCTTAAAGGCAACAAGAGAAAACAGTTTCCTACAAGGGCATACCCATTAGACTGTCATCTGATTTCTCAACAGAAACACTTCAGGCCAGACGGATTTGGCATGAAGTATTCAAAGTGATGAAAAGCAAGAACCTGAAACCACGGTTACTCTATGCAGCAAGGCTACCATTTAAAATTGAAGGCGAAATAAAGAGCCTTCCAGACACTCACCTCCCAAAAAAAGGCTAAAGAAGTTCATTACCACCAAACCGGTATTGCAAAAAATGTTAAAAGGACTGCTTCGAGAGAAAGAAGAAACGGGGGGTGGGGGGGGGGGGAACATAGTTTAAAAAAATGGCAATAAGTAAGTACCTATCAACAACAACCTCAAATTGTAAAATGCATTAAATGCTCCAATCAAAAGACATAGAATAGCTGAATGGATAAAAAAAACATGGCCCATAAAAATGCTGTCAACAAGAGACCCACCTCAGAACCAAAGATTCACTCAGGCTGAAAATGAAGGATGGAAAATATATTCCATGCAAATGGGAACAAAAAAGCTAGGGTAGCATACTTATATCTGACAAAACAGACTTCAAAACAAAGGCCTTAGCAAGAGACAAAGAAAGACACTAAATAATACTAAAGAGAATGATCCAACAAGATGATATAACCCTAGTAAACATACATATATACCCAATAGAGGCGCGACTAATATATTAACAAAACTCTTGGTGGACTTTAAGGGAGAGATCTACAGCAAAGCAGTCATAGTAAGGGACTTTAACACCCCACTGTCATCTCTAGATAGATCTTCCAGACAAAAAATTCAACAAGGAAACAGCAACCTTAAACAACACACTAGATCAGATGGATTTAATTGATATTTAGAGAACATTTCATGCCACATGTCAAGGCACAAAGTAAGTCTTAACCAAATTCGAGAATATTGCAGTCATATCAAGTATCTTCTCAGATCACATGGCATGAAACTAGAAATCAAATGCAATTAAAAAAACCTCAAAAACATTCAAACACATGGAAGCTAAGTAGCATGTTATTAAATAATGAATGCATTACTAATAAGATCAAGGAAGAAATCAAAAATAACCTGGAGCCCTTAAAGGGTGGCTCAGCTGGTTGGAATGTTGTCCCGTGCATCAAAAGGTCATAGTTTCAGTCCTGGTCGGGGTACATACAGGAGGCTACTGATCAATGTTTCCCTCTCTCTCTCGTCCTCCACACACATACACTTCTTCCCTAAAATCAATAAACATACTGTCGGATGAAGATTTTTTTTTAATTTTTTTAATTAACTGGACACAAATGAAAATGAAGACACAATGGCCCCAAAATCTGTGGGACACAGCTAAAGCAGTCCTGAGAGGGAAGTTCATGGCACTACAGGCCTACCACACAGGAAAAATCTCAAATAAACAACCTAACCCTATATCTCAAACAACTAGAAAAAGAACAACAAGAAAAGTTCAGAGTAAATAGAAAGAAGGAAAAAATAAACATCAGAGTTAAAAACAAATGGCACAGAGACTAAAAAAAAGCAAAAACAAAATAATCAATGAAACCAAGAGCTGGTTCTTTGAAAAGATAAACAAGATTGATGAATCTTTAGCCAGGCTCATCAAAAAACAAACAGAGAGGAGCCAAATAAATAAAATCAGAAATGAAAGAGGTGAAGTTACAACAGACATCATAGAAATACAAAGGACTAAAAGAATATGCTATGAACTATATGCCCACAAATTGGACAACCTGAGCTAAATGGACAACTTCTTAGAAACATAAACCCTTCCAAAACTGAATCAGGAAGAATTAGAAATCTTGAATTAATTACTAACAACTAATTAAATTAAAGCAGAATCAAAAAACTCCCAGCAAACAAAAGTCCTAGGCTGGATGACTTCACAGGTGAACTTTACCAAACATTTAAGGAAAAACTAATACCTACCCTCCTCGCCTATTCCAAAAAATTCAAGAGGAGGGAAGGCTTCCAATCTCTTTTTACAAAGCCAGCATTATCCTAATTCCAAAACCAGATAAAGACACTACAAAGCAAGAAAATTATAGGCCAATATCCCTGATGAACATAAATTCTCAACAAAATATTAGCAAATTAGATCTAGCAATACATTAAAAAGACCATGACTAATTGGGATTTATTCCAGGGATGCAAGGCTGGCACAATATTTGCAAATCAATTGATGGGATACATCACATAAACAAAATGAAAGACAAAAATCACATGATCATATCAATAGATGAAGAAAAACCATCTGATAAAATCCAGTACCCATTTATGATAGAAAACTCTCAGCAAAGTGGGAATAGAAGAATCATACTCAACATAATAAAGGCCATATATGAAATACCTACAGCCAGCAGCATACTCAGTGGGGGAAAACTAAAAGCATTCTCCTTAAGATCAGGAACGAGACAGAAATGTCCACTTTCACCACTCTTATTCAACATACTACTGGAAGTCCTAGCCACAGCGATCAGACAAGAAGAAAATAAAAGGCATCCAAACTGGAAAGGAGGAAATAAAAGCATCGTTATTCTCAGATGACATGACATGGTACAAAGAAAACTCTAACAACTCCACCAAAAACCTACTAGATCTGATAAATGAATTTGGCAAAGTAGCAAATACAAAATTAATATCCAGAAATCAGTGGCATTATTATACACTAATAATGAATTACTAGAAAGAGAAACTAAGAAAACAATCCCATTTGCTATTCCAACAAAAAACAATGAGGAACCTAGGAATAAATTTAACTAAGGAGGTAAAGGACCTATACTCAGAAAACTGTAAGACGCTGAAGAAAGAAACAGAGGAATATGCAAACAAGTTGAAGTATATAATATGTCCATGGACTGGAAGAATTATCACCACCAAACTGTGCGTAAAACTCAAAGCAATCTACAGATTCAATACCATTCCTATTAAAATACCAATAGCATATTTCACAGATCTAGAACAAAGATTCCAAAAATTTATATGGAACAAAAAAGACCCCAAATAGCCTCAGCAATCTTGATAAAGAACAAAGTTGGAGGGATCACAATAACTGATATCAAACTATACTACAAAGCCACTGTAATGAAAACAGTCTGGTACTGGCCCAAGAACAGCCATATAGATCAATGGAACAGAATAGAGAGCCTAGAAATAAATCCACGCCTTTACGGTCTTTAATATTTGACAAAGGAGACAAAAGCATACAATGGAGTAAAGATAGTTTCAATAAGCGGCGTTGGGAAATTTAGACAGGTACATGCAAAATAAAATGAAATTAGACCAGCAATTTATATCATACATAAGAACACACTGAAGATAGGTAAAGGACTTAAATGTAAGTCATAAAACCATAAAAATCCTAGAAGAAAATATAGGCGGTAAAACCTCAGATGTCTCACATAGCAATATTTTTGCCAATACATCTCCAAGGGCACCAGAAACAAAGGAAAGAATAAACAAAGGGGACTACATCAAACTAAAAAGTTCTTGCACAGCAAAAGAAACCATCAACAAAATAAAAAGGGAACCCAAAATATGGGAGAACATATTTACCAATGATACATCTGATAAGGGATTAATATCCAAAATATATAAAGTACTTATACAACTCAATACTAGGAAGACAAACAATGCAATTAAAAAATGGGAAAAGACCTGAAGAGACACTTCGCCAAAGAAGACAGATGGCCAATAGACTTATGAAAAAATGCTCAACATTACTAATCTTCAGAGAGATGCAAATTAAATCTACAGTACCGTATCACCTTATACCTGCCAGAATCGCTACCATCAATAAATCAACAAACAGCCACGGCTGGTGTGGCTCAGTTGGTTAGAGCACCGTCCCGTAACCAAAGGGCCGTGGGTTTGATTCCCAGTCAGGACACATACCTAGTTTGTGGGTTTGATTCTTGGTCCGGGCACAGGCACATGCGACCCCCAGTCCAGGCTCTGATCCCCAGTCCAGGCATGTACGGGAGGTAACAAATTGATGCTTCTCTCCCACATCAATGTTTCTCTTTCTCCCTTCCTCTCTCTAAAAACAATTAAAAAAGAATGTCCTCAGGTGAACATAAAAGAAATATAAAGAAATAAATCAATAAGCAAGTGCTGACAAGGATGTGGAGAAAAGGAAACCCTGGTACACTGTTGGTGGGAATGCAGACTGGTGCAGCCACTGTGAAAAAAGTATGGAGTGCCCTCAAAAAATTAAAAATGAAACTGCCTTTTGACCCACCAATCCCACTTTTGGGAATGTACCCTAAGAATCCCAAAACACCAATCAGAAAGAATATGCACTCCCCTACGTTCACAGCAGTGTTATTTACAATAGCCAAGATCTGGAAATAGCGCAAGTGCCCATCAGTAGATGAGTGGATAAAAAAGCTGTGGTACATTTACACAATGGAATACTACACAGCTATAACAAAGAATGAACACTTACCCTTGGCAACAGCACAGATGGATCTGAAGAGCATTATGCTAAGTGAAATAAGCCACTCAGAGAAAGACAAATACCATATGATCTCACTTATATGTGGACTCTAATGAACAAAATAAACTGATGAACAAAATAGAACCAGAGGCATGGATACATGGAACAGACTGGCAGATCTCACAGGGGATGGTGAGTCGGGGGACTGGATAAAACAAGGTGAAGAGATCAGCGAACGAACATATATGCATAGCCCATGGACAAAGACAATAGTGTGGTGAAGTCCAGGGGAAGGGAGGTGAGAGCTGGGTGGAGGTGGGCCAATGGCGGGTGGCAGGGGAGGGGGGGTGCGAAAATGGGTGACATCTGTAACAGTGTCAACAATGAAAGAGAAAAAGAAACAGAAGACTCAGAAAGAACCTTTAACCTTCCTCCTAACTGCCTAAAAGGAATTAAGTTAGAGGACCAGCAGGTCCTCCAGGAAGAGAGCTATCATCAAAGATAACTGTAGTTTAATATGAACTAGTGTGAAATAGGCCAGTTGTCAAGAGGAACCCAGCAGGGCCTGTTTGATCAATGTCCTCTCGGTGTCCTATTGTTAGAGATGGCCCAGCAAACATGTTTTTACCAAACATCTGCTTTTCCATCTCCACGTGAACTGCCTTCCTCCCCTTTGAAGTCCCAAACCACTAACCTCCCCACCCCACCCCCCAACGTACACAGTTTCTCCTTAGTTCAAGATGGCAAATAAGCCTTGACTGTCCAATGTGTCCTAGGGTCTCATGTTCTTATGGAACCCCCACATGTGTACATGTAATAAAGTTTGCACATTTTCCCCTCTTACTCACTCATGTTGATTTTATTACTAGCAGCCAGGAGAACTTAGGAAGGTGGGAGGGGAATCGCTGCTCCCTCCCCACAGCACTAGAGCACAGTGAGGTCTGAACAGTGTGAGGAGTGGGGACAAAGACCCAAAAAAGCCCCTGAAGTCTAGGCACTGCGAACAGAGCAGATGTGAGAGAGGAGCTCAGGAGAGTATTTCAAACTAAATTCTATTTCCCATCAAACACAGGATTCATTTAAATATATACAATGATTAAATATTGCAAGAAAAAAAGCACTACAGGAACTGTAGTGGACAGGTGTTCTAGATCGCGGTTCTCATCCTTTTTTGCATTTGGGTTCCATAGGGTAGCCCTTTATTCTTAAAATAAATGTTCTTTTTCCTTAAATTAACTGGTTCCGGTTTCTGCTATTCGCAAGCCAAAAAAGTATTTTTTCACTGAAATATTAAGAGTGTACATCTATGTCTGGGTAGCAGCATCAAGGACAGTTCTTATTTTCTCCATTTAGTTTATTTACATTTTCTAAATTGCCTACCATGACTTCTCTTTTATTTTTTTAACGGATATATTACTTGTATCTATATCAGAAGTGCCGGAACTTTCTCAGTTTATAGTATTCTTGATGTTTTAGCAATCTTTCATGGCACTCCTCTCCCCCCAACCCTCAGACCAAAGAAGGACCTAACAATTTTATTAATTAGTCAGGCCCAAACAACTATCATCAGCCCTAACAACTGCATAGCTACTGGGGGGAAAATTGAAAGGCAAATATTTTTATTTCTTTCTGAAACAGTACAATATTTACTAATAGGACATACGTGCCTGTTGCCTACGGCACAGCTTCTCAAACCTGGAAACCATACTGGGCAACTGCCACCCTCGTGCTCTGGTCCATGCTGATCGTTCAAGTGGTACGTTTGCTTTTTACCATGGCAGCTGCCCAAAACCCAGCTCTGCAAAATATGACACTATCAGTAGGAATATAACACAGTCTAACAGTAAAACCAACTAACCAAATGGTCTGCACAGTGTCAGACAGACACAGCATATTTCCCTCCAGCCCCTGAGTTTGCGGCCCAGTGGACCTCGGCACACAGTATGGAAACTGCCTCCCTGTGTGTCCATCAGGTACTGCTGTGTACACATTACTTTGGATTTTTACTAACCCTTTCCACATTAGCAAAAGGAAGGTTTTCACATTAAGCCAAGGAGGGTACAAATTTTTTGGCAAACAATCCACTCTGTCTGGTGTTTAATGATACTATCCTTAATTCACAAAGAACTGGCCCCAAAAGAAAGTTTAAATAAAATCGCACAGTTAATGGCAACTCAGAGAAAAGCAACTTACTTACCTTTGAGGTAAACAACAGCCCTCAAATTTTAGCAACTAAAGCTTTCTTTCTTAAACAAATTACATATAAATATTTTAACATCAGATTAATAAGATGCCAATATATTATTTTGAGTGATACATTCAAAACAGTAGGAAGAGTTACTTAATTTTTCTTGTTAACATGACTATTTTATTTCAGGATGACTTCCAGAGTCACCTTGGATGACATTCTAAACTCACTACTTGTCAACATTTATAATTATACGTTTTCATCTGTTTTTGTTTGTTCCAGTTGTACTTTTCCACGTAAGCATTTGTAGAAAATCCATTGCGTGAACGGGTCAAGAGCGAGATAAAGAGATAAGGCATGGATACAGTCATGACAGGCCCTAAAATGACTCAGATGTGACTGAATTGTGAGTTCAAGCTGGACTAGATCATCTTTCACGTTTAATTCCTTCCCTTGACCCCATTTAATGATCCTGTTAACTCACAGTGAGGGCACAGCAGCCAGGAACTCACAAAGCTAAGAGGTAAGTAGCTACCTTGGACTACTTAACTAATTCACCGGTACAGTGAATGTGTGTGCCCATGTAACTTTTGGGGAAAAAAATTTATTATGTTACCAATAACAAACAGCAATACCAAATGACATTGTGACATGAAATAATAAAGGGTAAAAAACCAAACACAGGAAACAATCTCAACTCTGTGTAGCCAGGAACAAATGTTTAGAAGAGAGAATTAATGCAGCTCCCATCAAGTTCTCCATGGGGCCAGAGAGGCCCAGTCTGCTCTGTCCCAACTTGGCTGAGTTTCTACAGGAGTTAATTTTAACTTGCTAGCAAATGCAAATACATTTTTTTTTAAAGCAAGCCAATTAAGACACAAGTGTTTAAAGACACAAGCAGTAATTACAAATGTATTATTCATACCTAATTTACAAGATGAACTTCTTTCTGTAAAATATTAAACTGTTTACATGCAGGCTGGGAAGACAATTTTCAAACTGTTCATGTTCCACTCTAAAGCAATGACTATTAGCAATGCAACAGTTTCTGGCCGACTTACAGTGTGGACAAGGCTGCAATCAGAAAATGTTTGACCTCAAGATATCTACTTGACCCCAAAGAAATACAGACTCGCCTGCTATAAAATTCTAAACAATGGGGCAGACAAGGTCACAGGGTCAAATAGAGTATTAACAGGTCACTGTGCAGCCCACTTGGGAGCAATTACTTCCAGTCATGGCTAAGTGGACACTTGATTGAATACCACTAAGACAGCTCACATCCCACGGATAACAATCCTCACAGCGATTAAGAATTAAAGCCCCCATGATTCAGCCTTTATTACTCAAATGAACCTAACTCTTCCATAAAAAACTCTTGGTATATGCCTGATGCAAGGTCTAAATTGAAATGCCACCTCATTAAACAATAATATCTAATTTTATCTAAATGAATTTTCATGAAAGTGAGCCACACAGCTCAGGAATTTTTAAAATGAATTATCACAAGTAATACATAATTTCACCAAAACTAGGGCAGAAAAAAATAGCTTTAGGAATAAAAGGAAACATCAGTGTTGAATGAAACACCTATTCTTGCATGGCTAAAGAGAGCAGCAAAGAATATTGGCCACTACAAAACAATGGTAACCTATTTTAAGGATATCCCTCATTTTTGCCAATGTCAGCTAAAAACAAACTGGTCAATCACTGATGGAACTTTTAAATAAAATACAGAATTCAGGTCCTCATTCTAAATTAACTGGATATGTGGCCATAGGAGGTCATATTATTTCTTAAAATGTAGTTTATTGTATACGCTATTATAGTTGTCCCAATTTTTCCTCCTTTATCTCCTTCCACCTGGTACCCCTATTCCCTCTGGCAATATCCCCCTTTAGTTCATGTCCATGGGTCATGCATATAAGTTCTTTGGCTTCTCCATTTCCTATACTGCCCTTAACATCTACCTCCCTATTCTGTAACTATCAATTTGTGCTTCTTAATCCCTGCACCTTTTCCCCCATTCTCCTCCCTTCCCCCACCCAACTGGTAACCCTCCAAATGATCTCCATTTCTATGATTCTGTTTCTGTTCTGCTTGTTTGCTTAGTTTGCATTTTAGATTCAATTGTCGATAGTTGTGAATTTATTGCCATTTTAATGTTCGCAGTTTTGATCTTCTTCTTCTTAAATAAGTCCCTTTAACATTTCCTATGTAATAATGGCTTGGTGATGATGAACTCCTTTAGCTTTACCTTGTCTGGGAAGCACTTTAACTGCTCTTCAATTACGAATGATAGCTTTGCTGGATACAGTATCTAGGTTGTAGGTCTTTGCTTTTCATCACTTTGAACACTTCTTGCCAGTCCCTTCTGGCCTGCAAAGTTTCTTTTGAGATATCAGCTGATAGTCTTATGGGAACTCCTTTGAAGGTAACTCTGCTTTTCTCTTGCTGCTTTTAAAATTCTCTCTTTATCTTTAACCTTTGGCATTTAAACTCGGATGTATCTTGGTGTGGCCTTCTTTGGTTCACCTTGTTTGGGACTCTCTGTGCTTCCTGGACTTCTATGTCTATTTCCTTCTCCAAATTAGGGAAGTTTTCTTTCATTACTTTTTCAAATAAGTTTTCAATTTCTTGCTCTTTCTCTTCTCCTTCAGGCACCCCAATGATTGAAATATTGATACACTTGAAGTCGTCCCAGAGTCTCCTTATCACAGCCTCGTTTTTTTAAAAATTATTTTTCATCTTGCTGATCTGACCGAATTTTTTTTCTTCTTTGTGTTCCAAATCATTGATTTGATTCTCGGCTTCATCCACTCCACTGTTGGTTCCCTGTAATTTTTTTTTCTTCATTTCTCTTAGTGTAACCTTTATTCCTGCCTGGGTCTTTTTTATGCTGTTGAAGTACCCAGTGAGTTACTTGACCATCCTAATAACCAGCATTTTGAACCCTGCATCTGATAGATTGCTTATCTCCATTTTGTTTAGTTCTTTTCCTGGAGTCTCATTCTATTCTTTCATTTGGGCCATATTTCTTCATCTCCTCAATTTGGTTGCCTCCCTGTGTTTGTGTCTATGTATTAGATAGACCTGCTTTGACTCCCTGTCTTAGTAACGTGGCCTAATACAGAAAAGCACACTGGTAAGTTGCATGGAGCAGAGCCTTAGGTAATCAACAGGGCAGGGCAACCCATGTGAACCAGGGTGATAGAACCACGGATATGGTGTAGCTGCTCTGTGGCTCTAAGTGGGGGAGGGCTCAAAAAGGGGACAATAGACACTGCCAGCCTTCTGGAGTTTTGTCTGGGATGAAGCTGTCCCCCAGCACTCGCCCTGATGCCAGACTCTTCAGTTTCTCCCTGTATGCCACTGGTGTCCTTCAAGCTGCATCCCCATGCTGGAGCCAAGAGGGAGTGAGTCTACATAAGTCCTAAGTCCATCGCGGACCCTTTAAGAGGAGATGCCTGAGAATCTTGCACTTTCCACCACCCCACCACCACTGGTTTTTACTGTCAGAAGTTATGGGGACTTATCTTCCTGTCACTGGAATCCTGTGTTGGGAGGCCTTGTGTAGGACTGGGTTCCCTCACTCCTAAGATATCTCTCCCAATTTTTATCCACTACACATGGGTGTGGGACTGCCCGTGCCACATCTCCGTGTCTCTGCCCCTCCTACCCATCTGAATGACTGTGACTTCTTTAATTCCTTGGTTGTCGGACTTCCATACAGCTCAATTTTCTGACAATTCTGGGTGACAACTATTTTGTAGTTTAGTTGTGCTCGTTGCTGTGGAGGTGAGCTGTGTTTACCTATGCCTCCATCTTGACCCAAAGCCTCTTGGAAGTCATATTATTTTAAAACTCCTAAAGGATGGTCACATACATCACCTCGAGCACCTGGCACATACTATAGTCAAGGCCATGAACAGAGGAAAATGAGGCAGACCATCCAATTCAAAGCCTGCTGGGGCCCGTACATTTGTGTGTGTCGGTACCTTCTACTTATGGCAACTGATATTATCTAACTGCAATGATAAATGTAGCTTCTTTACCATGTAAAATGATTTATATTTTTAAAAATCAAGTAATTACCAAGAAATCATGAGTTAACAAACTCCGAGTACTGGACGTACTTGGTATCAGTCAACACAATAACCAAAGTTAGGTTACTACTGATACATGATTAAGAACTGTAGGTCCAGCCCTTTCCTCTGGGTCATGGTCAGATTCCACAAATATGTACATGAAGTAAAAACCCAGAGTTTGGACCCAAATGTGTTCCTTAGCTAACAAGGTGGACATTCTCTGCCAGGGAAATCTTGAAAACTAGGTCAACAGATACAAACAACCCCTTTTGAAATGTGCACAGTAATAGTCTTAATGAAAACTACATCTCTTATAGAGACCTGTAAGGAATAAAAACTGGCAGGGGTGGGGGGGAATTAAAAGGAAATCCCATCCAAAGAAGAAATGGGCTCAAAGAAGCAAATTAATCATTTTAGGGTCTTAACTTTTAATCAATGTTTATTAAAAAGCTCTGCATATGGTATTGTGGTTGCGTATTGCACCCCAACTCATGCCTCAGCCAGCTCCCCTCTCCTCACACCCCCGTGCATTTACATGAGCTACAGAACTACAGGAACTCCCCTCTAGGGGGAAGTAGCCCAGCAAGGCCCGGTGAGCAGAAGGTACCACAGGCAACATTTATTAAAAGGCTCCTCCTTCTCCAGGCTGATGCAGACAGGGGCCAGGGCCTGACAAGAAGAGTAGAGGCAGGCTCTCAGCCCCTCCTCACCCCTCAGCCAGGCACATTCATGCAGTGAACAACCCAATTATACACCAGAACACCCTGTCACAACAGTAGCAGGTGATACATGGCTATTGGGCAACTTTCCACTAACAAAGATTTATTAAATTAACAATCACTAATGATTCTCCAAATATCACTACGAAGACGGCCAGTTTGAAATTAAGACACAGTCCTTGCCTTTCAGAGGCTCGCTCTTACCCAACAGACTGGAAAGAATCCTGTTTTGAAGACTGGCTCTCAAGCTAAGTGGCCCTCATCAAATCCTTAACGAATGAAGACCTTCAATGTCCACAGCAATGCTGTAGATTCAACTAGATGAGCTCATAAAAAAGCAGACTGTGCTAAAAGCTAAAAACAAAGCTCTGAATAGACCTGTTTTCAAGTCCAACCCCATCGACTGCCATCCGTGACTAATATGAAAGGATAACATAGCAATCAGGTCACTCCCCTGTTCTTGGAGGCTACGAAGAAAAAAAGGCTTCACCACAGCATAATTAAATGTAAGGTTTTGTTTTGCTTTTTTTTTTTTCCATAAGAGGACAATCCATGTAACAGGGGGAAAAACAAACAAAAAAATATGCCTGTGTTCTGTTAGGTCATTCTGTAAAAAAGGATACAAAATGTAATGCCAAGGGGCAGCCCGTTGTTTAAGACTCAAAAATCACCTTTTTAAACAATTCATCCCTTACTACTTATACTGTGATTTCAAATAAATGTTTCCTTTTAAATTAAAGCTTGCCATATTCATTTGCTCACTATCCCACCTTTTCTTAGTTTACCAAAGGCAGTTCTGCCATGATGATACACAGTTTGGGTCTTTCAAAGAGAAAAACCATGTTATTTTCAGGACTTCGAGATATCAGGAAAAAGCAAAGGAAAAAGGACTTTGGGAATAGATTTTTTTTTAATACACACCTAAAAATGCAGATCCCCGACAATGAAAGCACCGTTGTGGTTACTTTTTGTTCTCTTTATAAAAATATGTTTGTACTTTCACCTCCCAGCACCTGTACAGTGTTAAATAAAAACAACTCTAGTAAATTGCTGACAAACAGGTAATACAAGTAGAAGGAATTCCCTAACTTTCAAACTGTCAGCTCAGGGGAAAAGAAAAAGCTGAAGAAAAAGATGTCCCCAAAGTCATCTGTTAAACATGCTTTCCCAAAAAGAATGTGAAATGCACAGCAAAACAGATACATAACTAATTTGAATGCCTAATCATGTACCACCCAAACAGAATTATCAAGAGATCCGATTGGTTTCTACAGAGCTGTGACTGCCATCAAGCAAACTCAAGAGAAGTAATAAATAACGTCTGATCTTCTAATGTCCTCAAAAATTATTCACAATATCAAAATATGTGGACCACTGGCATTCCACTTCAATACTGTGAGGGAACACAGAGGTCACAGACTGATGTGAAGTTAGTGACTCAGACTCATTTACCCTGATTTACAGTACAATTTGAAGAAACAGTTAAGTTGAACAAACAAAATTATGAGGGATCGACCACCTGAATTTAAAAAAAAGAGGAATATGGTAAGCAGACATACAAAATGTATGGTATTTATGATAGCTTATCCAACAGAAACAGGAATGTATTAAGTTCACAGAATCGAAAAAGTCAAAATTTTGGTCTGAAGGTGGGGAGGTTAGGTGCGAAAGAATGAAGACAAAAAAGAGCTCTTTACAAGCTGTTTTCTAAGAAAGCCTTCAAGTGTTAAGTATCTTCAACAAATGGTGACTGTGAAATATTTAACAGCAGCCAGGAGTGCTAAGCCAAGAAACATTCCTGGTTTTGAAAGACAATGCCATATAAGGCAAAACTCTGCCCCAAGTATAATTATAAGACATAACTTAGATTTTAATACGGGAGACATTTCTGACTGATAAAAAGAAAACCAAAAACCAAACCTCTCAACAGCAAATTCTGCAACTCAGGCAGGTGGGAAAATTGACTCTCCTTGCTCTTAGCCTAATGATTTGGGTTGTGTGCTGAGGTGCCCTTGCAAAAAGTGTTTGGTATGAAAGTCAAGTTAAGATTTTCATCCTTAATTCACTAGAGCCTGTTACTACATGTCAATACTTCACGTGCACATTACCCAAAAAAAATTCTCTTCATGTTCATGTTCAAGTCAAAGGCTGAAAGAAGTACAAAGTGGGTGTTACCTTATGCAAATCTCTCTGGTCCTCCGGAAACTCCATCCAACCCCTTATCTAGAGGGGAACTGTCAGAGCAGCGGCAATTTCTCACAAACTCGATCCTCGCAGCACTGCACATCTGTGCTAAGCCCTTTGCAAGCATTATGTCCTCTATCATGACGACATACAAGGAAGGTGTGCTAACTATTTTAGAACACAAAAACTAAGATTAAGTAATTTAGCTAAAATATGTTTTATGTTAGCAGGATTAGGATTTAAACTAAGGGCCGCGTGATTCCAAGCTATATGTAAGGGTGAGTCAAACACTCAAGAAAACCCCACCATCTGGGAAGGGAGAAGGAGAAAGGACTAAGCTAACTGATACTCATTTGGCCATTCTGCTCCCAAACTGGACCCCAACCTTAGAAATCGATTCTGAATTTTGAACTGACACTTCCCAAAAGCACAATTTAAACAGCCCAGCTAAAACCCATTCTTCACTTCCTTATGTTTAACTCTGAGTTCAGGTGTGAATAAAATCTTTGCTCTTTATTTTTACTATCTCTGCTCTTAAGGAGGGACACACATAAATAGACAGAATTTCTTCTGGGCCCAAAGCTCAGCGCAATGCTCAGATAAAGCAGAAGATAGCAGTTCAGACTGAGGCTTATGGTTCAATTCCTGGATCCCAAGAAGGTGGGATTTACAAAGTGGCGGCTTCCCAAGGTCACCTGGCAGTTCCCAGCAAGGAGCCATGGAGCTACCGCCTGACTCTAGTCACAGCTGAGAACTATTGCTGTCCCAAGAGAAGAGACTGGACCCCTCAACAGGGTCCATTGCTGGAAAGGCTCACAGCAATGCACTTCCACTCCACCCTAGTTTAAACAAAGGAGATCTGCTTCAGAAGAGAGAGAGAGAGAAGGGGGAGAGAGGAAGAAAAGAAAGAGAAAAGGAGGGAGGGAGACCAGCCTGCCTTGTCAGGAAAGAGAGAGGGGTACGTAGTAGTCCATGCTCTAAGGAGAGTCTTCTGTTTTTCTTTTGCTTCCCTATGTAACTGCAGGGTTATCTCTAGTGTGATCACTTAGGAGGGAAGTGATTTATCAGATCTGAGAATTGAAGGTAACAATCTTCAAGCCAAAGGTGTCTGGGATGGGCCAACAAGTTGAAACCCACAGGGAAGGGCTTGACTGGGAATATGTGTGTGCGTAGATGTCCAGATCCTTCAACCACAGTGTCCTCTAGACCCAGTATTTTATATGACTCTACCTTAGCAAGTAGGTCAATGGAGGACACATGAAATTTATAGCAGAACTATGTGCTTTGTTTATCTAGCATTCAGAATACTATTTAGAAAGAGACTCATTTGTGTGAGTTCCACATGCTCAGTTCTACCTTCCCTTTTATTTGTTTACCTTCATGAAGTCTCAGGTCCCACAGGATTCCACAGAATTTACAGGTAGCCACCTTTTATCCCCTCTCTTGCAACACTTCCTCCCCCACGCCTATCCAGCACAGTAAAGAAACTTACTACTGCAGCCACTCAAACACCAGGAAGTGCACGGTCCCACAACCAAATCTGATCCCTGGATGCCTAGCATCTTATCTTTATTTTTCACCTAAAACTGTTGGCAAGACAGGTAGGTCCTAGCTGAAGGATTTTCAAAGAAATTAATTTGGTGACAGCCTGAGATGTTTTAAGGTAGAAAAATTTAAAGTGCACCTACAAACGTAACTCGCTTACTAATTAACGGTGCCAAAATCTCCTTCCAATCCTACCCCAGTGTGCCTAAAGGAGACCAAAAGAAGGTGGGGCACTTATTCTTTTTTTACTAAATTTGGCAGGAAAAGTAAAAGGAAGCTAGTTACTCCTCTGAGTTCTCCACCCACCCTGCCCTTCTCTTCCACATGGAAAGAACAGAAAGTGCCTTAAGCAACAACTACATTTACACTGGCCACTCAGCCACGTTTCTAGCAATAACTTCGTGATATGTATTTAAGCATAAATTTTTGAGGGAGAAAGCAAGAAGAACTGAGATACACATAGTTCATCCTTGAAGGAAATAAAAACAAGTCATATCTAAACAATTCAAATCAAAGCATAGGATCGTGGCCATATATTTTGCTTGTATAACCACAAATAAAGAGTTTAGAATCCACCATAAGTTAAGGTTATCATACAAGTTTTAAGAAACACAAAATATTTTCAATTTTCATAATATAAAATAAAATTGATTGTTTAAACATTTCACAACTATTAGGCAAGATGTATTCTAAAGGTATGTATTTCTATGAGCACTTTCAAAGGCACCCCCTTTCCCAAGTCTAATTTTACAGAATGTTTTTTTAAGGTATAATAGCATGGGCTGGGAAGATATGCAAAACACCTTCCAAACAAATTTTCAGCTCAGTCCTATGCTTTGCACTTAGTGCATACTGGAAGTCTTCGGCTAACATGAAGGAATAATAACAGAACCCAAAATTTCTTCTTATTTAGAACCCACCTTGTCTAAAATGGATCGAAAGTGGTTTTAACCCATAATGAATAGAGAAAAAGCCCTAACCCTCAGTACCGTGCAAAGGCCAGATGTTCCAAAAAGAGAACGTGATTGTTTCTCTCTAGGATTAGAAAGCTTTATTCTAAAAGTAGCTGAAACAGCTCAACAGCTTTCTCTTAAAGGCAGAAATTCTCAAACTTAAGAGTAGATAAAATTCATCATCTGGTTTGCTTCATTAAAAATATATATCCTAGGCCCTATCTTTAGAGAATCAGATATAGCAGGTGTAGATGAGGTCAAGAAACTGCATTTGGCCCTGGCAAGGTAGCTCAGTCGGTTAGCGCACAATCCTGATATGTCAGGGTTGCAGGTTTGGTCCCTGGTCAGGGTACAAACAAGAATCAACCAATGAATGCATAAATAAGTATAACAACAAATAGATATTTCTCTTTCTCTCTCCCCTCCTCCCTCCATTTCTCTGTCTCAAATCAATAATTTAAAAGAGGAGGAGGAGGGCAAACGGGGAGGAGAAGGAGGGAGGAGGAGGAGGAGCTGCATTTGGAGCCAGGGACCAGACTGCAACCATCACTTTTATAGTCTGTGGGTTTGTATCATTATTTACTCTATGTCTTTGGTGGGGGGGGGGGGGGGGCAGTTGGGGTAATGGGTCAAGCCTAAATTAAAAGTATGAACATACCCTGAATGTAGCTGACAACTCTGAGTCAGAGCTAACTGGGCTGGGAACAGGCACATGACCCAAGCTGGGCCAATCAAATACTCCAAATTCTTCCCCAATTAATTCTGAGATACAGTAAAATCACATTGTATATAAGTTTAACGAATACCAAGACAACTGCCTTGGAGGAGAAGCAGGGTAAAGAAAGCATGTTTATTAAGTGCAAATTAAGAACAAATGCCCTGGAGCAAAAGGAGCTAAAAATTTGCTGTCCTCTTACGCCCCTCATGTCTTTGTTCCCACATGCCCCAGACAGTGAGCATCGCTGCTCACTTACCAGTAATTTCCAGGACTTTCAAAAGAAATTTTAACTATACACAATTTCCACCTGACATACTGACTTCATACCCTAACCTTAAGATAAGCTGCAATCTCACCAGACAAGGACAGCAGGTCCACTGAGAACTCGGGACCAGCAGGTTGTGGCCTGAGAAGCAGACAGCGAGTCTGCAGAGGGGGCAGCACAAAGTAGACATATAGTAAAAATAGAGAAGTGACAGGACACACTGAGTCCTAATGATCCTACTTCCTGGTTCTTCTCCCTTCGGGGATAAGTCTGCACCCCAGGGTTACCCCAGTATGTTTTTAATAACCACCATACCCCACCCCTCTCCCTCTTTTTGCTTGTCTGTTAGCTACATGCAACACCAAGACTCCTGGCAAAAACACTAAGTATTCAGACATAAATATAACAGAATTGTTGCCCTCCAAGTCTCAGGGGCCAAGGGCAACCCTTTTGGGGCAATGATGAAGGGCCATTTGCACACTGTCAGTGTGCAGAGGAGAAAAATAGTGCACAGCCAAGACAGAGACAGGAAAAGAGTAACACCCAGAACAAGTGCCTTGTTCCATGAAGGATGCCAGTTCCCAGCTCTTCCCGTATATTCCATGACACAACTCTAAATCGCTTCAACAAATAGATCCCCTTTTCCTCTCTTTCTTATAACCAAAAAATGTCACCAAGTATTATTCTAAAAATAGTTTAGGTCAAAGAAGGAAAGTTGCTGGACTCTCAGTAATTCACCCATTGTAAGTTACTATTCCTTATCCCACACTGAGACAGTCAGTGTCTTCTCCTCCAACAGTCAAATCTCCCTGGCCACTGGTGACAGTCTTCTCCCATACACCCTGAACTTCTCTACTCACACAGTGCAAACAACAAAGGATGGAAAAAGCACTGAAGTCAGAAGGACTCTTTTCTCAACCACATTATGAGTCATAAAGAGCTAACAATAATCATTTAAGCCCCTCTAAACCAGTCTTTTCTTTCTTCTTCCTTTCGCTAATTTATTTATTTATTTATTTATTTATTTGAGTTATTGTCCCATCTTGGAAGAGCACAGAAGACATAGCTTCCAGAGGAAAATCCCTTCCTGTAAAGTGGGGGGTTTTGAGAAATGATCCAGGTACTGAAAGAGGCTAACAGGTTTCTGCCCACCCCCACCCTTGTGGGAGAAGTTCTGTGGTCCCATTTAACATGTTCTTGGTATGTCATGGTACAAAAACCCAGTGGGGATGGAGCAGGAGGAGATGCTCTACATACAACACCCATGTTCTCCCATTTCACCAACAGCAACACATGTTCATAGCAGTAAGTATGATGGTCATACAAGATAGTCACTTACTTCCCCACAGCCTCTGCCTCCTGCCCACATGAGTCATGGAAGGACTGTGACCCTGAAGGGCAGATGCAGGGCAGGAAGGACAAGCCCAGCACACAGGGAGCAACAGAAAATGCGAGGTGCCACAGTGTTCCAGCTGCCCTGTAGTCCTGAGTTCTGGGCGCTACATTAAACAAAGAGGTTCTAGAAAAATAGACAGTGCAGAGGGTTTCCATGAATCACGGCCAACCAGCCTGACAAAAAACAGGTGACAAGGGGAGCAGAGTGGAGCAAGGTGGACGCAGGTCCAGGTGGACGCAGGTCCAGCTGGACTTCAGGTCAAAGGGGCTGAGGCATCGTGTTCCCTGAGGTGAGTCATGAAGTAAGTCTGAAGGAAGGCACGGTAGTGATAGGATTTTCCTGAAGCCCAGTGTCGTGCTGGCTCAGTGAGCCAGGAAAGAACACTGGGAGAGAGTCTCTATCCAGAGTGACTGCAGGACTCAGGAGACCTGAGGGTGCCAGGGACTGACCCACAGCTAGGGTCTCACTGCCAGGCTGACGGCCAGCAGGAAGACAGTGCACAGTGGCCTAGGAGCACAGGTTCAGACCAAACAGGGTCAAGGCCCAGACACACGGGCACGCGACATGCTTGCTTCAGCTTCTGAAATTCTCAACTGTTTCATTTGTGAAATAGGGACAAAAACAACACATCCCTTGCAATGCTGCAAAAATGCATTTAAATTTTTTAGTATGACAGCCTCAGAGGGCCTGCAAACTACCTGCCCAAAGGCGGGATCCCTCTGAGCACCTCTTTTCAGTCTGCAAGCTGGGAATGATTTTTACATTCTTACACAGCTGGGAAAAAATAATAATAGCGAATCAGGTTTTTTTGGAACACCGCCACACCTGTGCGCCACACACGTTGTCTGTGGCCACGTTCAAGTGGCAACGGCAGAACTGAGAAGGCCAAGACACTGTACAGTCTGCGGAGCCTGAGACACCTACCATCGGCCTTCCCGGAAACACATGCCAACCCTGCACTGGCCAAAAGAAACCATTCTGTAACCACGGGCTATGTCTCACCTTATACAAAAGGAGGTTCAGCAGCCGGGAGCCAGGACAGGTAAATCTTTTTTGAGATATAATGCACATATCACAAAATTCACCCTTTTAAGTTGTACACATAAAAATGATTTCTTTGTCTATTCAGAGATCTCAAACCATAATCACAATCTAAGTTTAGAGCATTCTTACCACCCCTAAAGAAACCCTATTGCCGTTGGCAGTCACTCCCCATCCCTGCCTCTCCCCAGTCACACATGACCACTAGCCCAATTTGTTTCCATGGATTTGCCAATTCTGGGCATTTCGTAGAAATGGAATTATAAAACATGTGGCCGCTTGTGTCAGCTTCTTTCACTTGGCATCATGTTTTCTAGGTTCTTCCATGTTGTAGCCTATGTCAGCGCCTCAATGTTTTTTATAGCTGAATACTAACTAGTCCATGGTACATCCAGAGCAAATTCTATTTATTCGCCAGTTCATGGACATTTGGGTGGTTTCTACTTTATGTTATTATCAATAATTTTCCTACGGACACTTATGTACATGTTTTTGTGCTGGCATGATTTCATTTCTCTTGGGTACATGCTGAGTAGAACTGCTGGGTCATACAGTAAGTGTTTAACCGTCTGAGGAACTTCCAAACTTTTTTCCAGAATGGTTGAGCTGTTTTACACTCCCACTAGCAATTTACAAGGGTTCCAATCTATACCCATCTTCACCAACATGTCGCTGTCTTTTTTTATTATAGCTACCTAAGTGTCTGTAAAGTGGGATCTCATGGTGATTTTTTTTCATTTGCCTAGTGACTAATGATGTCGAGCAACTTTACATGTGCTTATTGGCCATCAGTATACTTTCTTTAGATAAACGATATACATATTTTTGCCCACCTTTGAATTGGGCTAGCTGTCTTTTTACTGTTGAATTGTAAGAGTTCTTTATGTATACTGGATACTAGCCCCTTACCAGATATATGGCTTGCAAATATTCTTCAATTCTGTGGGTTGTCTTTCACTTTCTTGATAGTATCTTTTGATGCACAAAAGCTTTTAATTTTGATGAAGCTTTTAATTTTGATGACCAATTTATCTATTTTCTTTTGTTGCTCATGCCTTTGGTGTCATATGTAAGAAATCACAGCCTAACCAAGGTAATGAAGATTCACTCTTATGACTTCTTGTATGAGTTTTATATGTTTGGCTCTTACATTTAGGTCTTTGATGTGTATGTTGTGAAGCAGGAGTCCAGCTTTGTTTTTTTGCACATGGATATTATGTTGTCCCTGTACCATTTGTTGAAAAGACTATTCTTTCCCCATTGGATTGGCTTGGCACTCTTGTTGAAAAATTAATTGACCACAAGTGTGAAGATGTATTTCTGGACTCCCAATTCTATTCCACTGATCTACATGTCTATCCTTACTCTAGTATCACACTTTTTTAATTATTGTAGCTTTGTAGTAGGTTTTAAAATCAGGAAGTTGAATCATCAAACTTTGTTTGTTTGTTTGTTTGTTTTTCAAAAGGATCTGGGCTATCCTGGACAACCTGCTTTTCCATATGACTTTTAGGATCAAATTGTTAATTTCTACAAAAAAATAAAGGACACCTGGGATTTTGATAGCTTTGAATCTGTAAGCTCAATTTGGAGAGTACTGCCATCATAATAATATTAAGTCTTTTAGTCAATGAACATAGAATATCTTTCTATCTAGTTAGGTATCCTTGAATGTATTTAAACAAAGTTTTGTAGTTTCAGCATACAAGTTTTGTACCTCTTTAATTAAATTTGTTCCTAAGTAATTTTGTTGCTACAATAAATGGGATTCTTTGACATCTTTCTTATTAGTATAAATGTTAACCTGGAGTTGTAGAGAGTCAACAGGAGGGTGTGCAAGAAACAAGGACCAAAGCCTAACAAAGATTAAAATAAGCTGTCTTTCAAGGAGATATAATGGGCCAAGATTCACGCCAGACTTCAGACCTTAAGCTCCTTGTGGGCAGGTACAGTGTCTGTCTAGCTCGTCCTACACACCAAGCATACAGTAGGCACCCAGGGGACACCTGTTGAATGAATACAGTTCTCAACACCAGCAGGATGTATTTAATTTATGTAATCTATTTTAGGCAAGAAATATGCCTGTAAGTATTATTTTCTTCAAGCTACAGGTTCTAATGGTGTGGACTGCAAATACTACTGACTATAATGGGGCAAAATATTCACATGCAAGAAGCCACTTTGGTGAGTACTCCCCACTAGCTGACAAATTCCCCTTAAGCTTTTCCAGCTAAACAGTTAAAGAAAATGTCACTGGGGAGGCAGGGAAGAAAATAAGGGTAAATATAAGTAGCAGGGGAAGCACTGCGCATTTTACAAACAGCACAGGTCCTCTTGACAACAATGTAAAAAATGTATAATGTCACCCAAAGGTAAACAAGGAGTGTGCAAAAGGTGCCAGGTGGGTAAGGAAAAGTTGAACTGTTGAACTAAATATGATATTTATCACTACTCTAGCTTTCCTTTCTTTTCAAAGACAGGGATAATCAATTAAAGTACTATGAATTCACTAAGGACATTGTTACGATGTGTTGTATTGGCACCACGCCAAGTGTCTCAGGTACATAATCTCATTAACTTCTTGTGACAATCCTGAGGCAAGTACTATGACTATCATCATTTTCAAACAGAGAGAACAGGGGCCTACATATGCTAGGATAACTCCCAAGGCTTTACATCTCCCAACTGCACAGCTGGTATTTAAGCCCAGGTCATAACTCCAAAATGTACATAGTATAGGAGATAGCATAAAAACACATACAAGCACATCCTGCATGCACTTACAAGAGTAGCAAATATCTAATACCTTGATACAGTTACTAATTCTAATGCCCTTTTATTAGCTACTAATTTGATTCCAAACATAAATCAAAGTTTGGAAAGAGACAAACTATTGTTACTCTTTTTAAGCAAACAAATTAAAGGGATGTGAAATCCCTAACAAAAAGGTTGCAAATATTTTGCCATTAAAACCACACATATCATGAAACCTCAGGTCATGTTGTTTTCTGCAATGCTGGGTTTGAGTCCTAGATGTGTCTCAAACCTGATATGCAACTTTGGAAATGTCCCTTGTTGTGCTAAATTGCCCTGCCCTAATCTGCAAGGCCATGGCCAATTTTAAAATTCTAAAATTCTTCTAAGCTTCCAGTTATTAAGTAATCAACTTTCCTTGCACACATATTTACACCATTATCAAACCCACTGGTCAATTACAGTTTGTAGCGCAGGTTAACAGGGAAAAATATTTGGGCATATTTAGAAGTGCCCTTGATCAGAAAACCATTTAAGTAAAGAAAAAAGGAGGGTGTGGGGGTTGAATGGAGAGATTGGCTTTGATAAAGTGCATCTTGAGCCCTTTCTCCCCTGGCTGGTCCATAGCCTAAATCATTTCCTTGCTTTCACATAGTAAATTTTCTGCTAGATGTCTAGATATGCTGGAGATCAGGTTACAGTGTGAAGGACAAAAGATAAAAACAATCTGCATACTTCCATCTGGCTCTTCTGAGCACAGTGCAGAGACTTGCAATGTGAGGAGAGAAGCAAGCTACTCTGGCTGCACAACAGATACCGCAAAATGTCACAGAAACAAATCTTTCAAGAGAATCAGAGATGCTGGAATGTGTAATTAACCAAAATTTACTCTGAGAGAATAAAAAAAGAAAAAAAGTAAGACCTGGATACTAAACATAATAATGTTGCCTCCACTACAAGCAGATGAAAAGTTGACAACAGACCAATGTATTAGTCCATACTGTGGAGTTGCTATTCTTATTGTGATCAAATGACTCTTGTTTAAAAAAATTTTTTATTTATTATTAACAGTCTTGCCTACTCTTTAGAATTCAAAAGTCAACACTTGAGGTTTGACTCTTGTCAAACTATTCCTTCACCACATGGCACTGGGCCATGCAAGATGGATTTTCAATATGAAAGAAACCAGAAGGTCCAATACAAACACAGGCTTTCCCATATATAAAATTTAAGAAAAGCCGGGGTCTGTGCAGAAAACATTAAACTGGTTTGTATATCAAAATCATGAGGTTTAAGCAGAAATACAGCATTAAAATAATTTACAAAATGGCTCAACGATGAACATTTTCCTCCATGAAAAAACAACACCCTTAATGTTTTTCATATGGCACATAAATTTTACAATACCTGCAGGAATATTTTCATTGGTTAAACCAACACCATAGGTCTTTTTAGCTCTTAAGCATATTATGATTCTTGCCTTTTTATAGCATTTTTGTTGTTGTTTGCACCCAGTGTAATAAGCTTTTGAGAACAAGAAATAAACCACAATAAAAAGAAAAAAGAACTACGCTCTGTAACTGCAACTTTCACGAGAAGGGGGGAAAGCGATTCAAATCTAGTTTTTATAGCTGCTATCTTGATGCAATTAGTGTAAAATAATTGTCTGCACAGGCCAAAGAAGAGGCTAAGTTGAGGCACTTGAATGCATTCCCAAAAATTATTTCCCTGCCTCTCCCTGCAGCCTCGTGCAACAGATGTTGGCTGTTAAGCCGCGCAGACGACACAGTTCATGACTTTTCTAAGACGGCTGTGTGCCACATCTGCAGTTGATGAAATGGGGAGCAGAAGTGTGGCAGACACACAGCGGAGAGTGTGAGTGAGGCAGGCAGGCGCGGGCTGGCCTAAAAATAGACACATTCGCACTCCTCCACCCGGCACATCCAACCTCATAAAGCTGGTCCTGCCTGTCCTATTATGGAGTCAGCCCATGGCAGACACTCCCTGCACCCGACTCGGGCTGCCGATAGCACAATGCAGGCAGGAGTAGAGGCAGGCAGGCTGTGCAGCATCCTCAAACTGCAGCCTCGCCTTCGAGCCTCGGTATGACTGGGCTGTGGGCCAAGTTCAGCTGGGCCCCCAGAGAAAGGCAATGCTTGTGTTTAGACTGCACAATACTGACATAACAGTAACAGATTTACATATGCAAAACTGTGAAGCAACAGGCATTCCCCCTCAATTGACCCACAGCTTGTAGTGTCTGCCGAGTTATCCCCACTTCAGCTCTGTAACCAAGTGGGCGGCATGCGAATACCATCTGGGTACCACTTATTGAAAACTGGCAGTCATTCTGTAATAGGCAAGCTGGCAATAAGAGGGAAGGGAATAAATTGCATCATTTAGTTAACATCCACTTGCTTTGCGGCTGTTAAAAACCCATGACTGAATAATAATTTGGTTATTTCTTTTGCCAGAAACTGCTGTCAGCCAAATTGTACTACGCATGCTGCAGAAGTCGACTTGCAAAATTTTCACTTGAAAAGGAATTGAGGAGAATCGGGCTGATATCTGGTTGTGAACAGTGGCGACTCCTGCTGCATCATTCCTCCATGTCCTCCAAGCGTCCTGCCAGCCCAAACATGGTCAACACCAAACCCTGGTTAGCCGCCGGCCATGCCGAGCAGCAGTGCCAAGCTGAGACGTGCAGTAATGCCCCTAAGGAGCTCAGGTTCAAGTGTGTGTGACAAATGACATCTATGTGGCTCAAAGCTGACCACGGTGGCAAATGTGGCCAGGCAAGGCTTGTCTTAGAGCTGACATCACCTAGTCTCTGATTCAAAACCAACTGGGTGAGCAGGACTGCAAAAGACCTGAGTGCTACCTGCCCATGTCTCCCTAATTCTGTGCCTGGAGCAGTTAGACCACTTCATTTTTTTCTGGTTTACTCAAGTGTGTCAATACAACTAACAAAGAAAGTGCCAGAAACCTTACAGCACCACAAAGAGGTAGAAGTGAACCTTAGTAAAAATTCATATGTCTGAAACAGTTCTCTTTTGGATATATCTGTAAAAATATGAAATAATTTTCTCATTCACTATACCTACTGTGTGGGTACAGATCACACATATACATGTTTATGTCTTTCTAAACTACTATGACATTGGTCACTTAACACATATTGCAGCCTTGATTTTCCTAAAAGGCTTACAAATGGAAAAGATAAAAATAAAATCGATATTTACATCACTTAAAAGTTGCTATAGCATGGAGGCTTCTTACCCATTTCAGCCTTGATTTTCCTAAAAGACATAGGAAAGTGAAGAAAAGGAAAGACAAAAAACAAAATTAGAACAAATAAAGAGCAACAAAGACATGGAAGTCCTACAAGTGGACACAGTTTGTCTGATCAAATAAAAAAGGGGGAAATGCAAGCGTTTGCAGTGATACTAACGGCAAGAACACATGTTTACGAAACCCAAACCTGGGGCTCTCCTTACTTCTGCGTCTGAGAAAGAAAGGCTGAACAAGTTTTCAAAGGCCAAAGCTTAAAATTAAAGACCACTCCATAAGTGGGTGGTCTTTCTGAAAATAACACAGCCGGCCATTTGTACGTCAAAACAGGCAGCATCCAATCATGAAGTAGGAGAAGAGAAAAAGAAGGCAAGACCAAACTGTCACGTATTTTATAAACCACAACAGCTCTAAGTCAACACATGTTTAAGTGGAACTGGTAATAGTTATTTGCAAAGGAATGAGATAGACAAGAAAGATAACAGAGGTTTGTTTTTCCCCCCAGATTCAGTTTACGATTATAATCTTACCTTGCTCTGAACAGCTTACAAAGGAAAGGCTGAGTCACTTCTATATCTAGAGATATTAACTGATATCAGGACTATAAAGTCATAGGCTGAATTTGCTCTCTGAAAGGATGAAAAAGAAAACTGTATTTCCAAGTTGCTGAAAGTATAATCAGTGTGTTAAAAGAAAGCAAAATAGTTATTTCATTCACACATAAGCACGCACATAAACACACACGTGCATGTGGGGGCGCACACGCACACCAGTAAAATCAGCGCCATCATGGAAATATCATTGGTCTGAGGGTCAGGAGAACTAGTTTTCACCAAAGCGCTTTCTAGCTGCGTAACCGTTGGCAAGTCACAATTTTTCTGAGCTGAATTTTCTTGTCTTGGAAATCAGTGATACATAAACAAAGGCAGTACTAGAATTCCCCAATCCTAAGCAAAGTAACAGTTTCTTAATAGCTCTTTATTTATTGCACATTTCTCATTACAAAATGTGAATCCTTCCTATGAAAATAAAAGAATCCAAGTTACATGGGATTTCAAAATTGCTTTCATTTTACTTTGCAAATTACAGTTAAGGTAAATATTGCTGAGGTTCTGTTTGTTTTTAAAAATACACATGTTGAAGGACTGAACTGCCTTATGCAAATATTTATCTTCTAGAACATTATATGTCCCTCAGCATTTGTTTAAAATTCAAAAAGTTTTCAGTAACTGAGAGGTTTCTATTTAACATGCAATTCCTTAATAAATAATCAAAATGCAATATTAACTTATGTAGCCCATCATTTTGGCAACAGACAGGATCCAAGAATTAAAAGTCTAAAGAACCTACAACCCACACATGATTTTATCCATCCTAAGATTTTGGAAAATAGTACATTCCTAGAAAGCATATTTTTAAGCTACTGCCATGTCCATTTCTCATTGCTACATATTTAAAAGCGATCGTTCTTTCCTTGTTGGTTTTCACTGTTTTATTCCTCCTAAGCTCTCCTACCAATGAACCACAGCAGTTTTCCCTAAATCACTTTAAATGTTGCATATGTCCTGGCGAAAGCCCAAATTCTGGCTGACATCAGCATTTTCCAGTTGGCCTTAATAAATCTACTATCTTCAGAAGTAGAGCCAGTGCAAGACCTTGGGTCGGTGGAGTACGTGTGTGAGGGTCTTTCTCAGGAATGGTTAGGAATCTGTGCTGATCCACACAGCACCTTGCACAACAACTTCCCCCTCCAACATCCAACTGCGCACATTCAAAAGCCAGCTGGGGAGGGTGAGTGATCGGTGGCCAGGAAAGAGAGGGAGGGTACCTGGTCCACGAGAAGTAGAAACTCCCACTTTGGCCTCATTAGCAAGAGAGTTGAGCAGCCAAGACTAAAGTTAACATTAGCCAAATACACCTGGCTGACCCTGTAAAGAATAAAGATTTGCTCATTAACTGAGCTTAGAAAGGTGTGACCTACAAACCTGAAGAGAGATTTCAGGTCCTTAATGGTATCAATTTTGTGATCAGGTTACAAATTCCATGTGGTTCTTTATAAAGTCCCTTTAAAGAGAATTTTGGTGTTGGACATTGATCCTTTTCCCACGCCACTCACATACACACACACACACACACACACGCGCGTGCACGCGCGCAGGCCACTTCTATGATGTAGAGTCTCTGTAGGCTATGATGTAGGTGGAAAAGAGTCCATCCACCAAAATAAAAATTAACCTTCTAGTCTAGGCGCACATTACCTGAGTTCCCACACGCTGCTGACCAGACACCCTGAGGCAGTGAGATGCACACCTGATGCCTCCCCTTGTGAAAATGCCACCCCCTGACGACCCAGACAGCTGCAGACAGGGGCTGCCAGCCTCTGCAGCCCACTCTATACATGGCCGAGTCAGTGATGGCGAGTCATCCCTCAAGGTGTACGGAGGCTCTAATAAAGCCAAGTGCTGGCTCGTTCTGCCAGCTTCCAGCTGAAAATAAAATTTCAGGATCCATTTTCATTATGATCTCAGGAGAAGAAGGAAATAAGAGAGGGAGGAAAGAGGGAATGAGAGGCTGAAAAGCTGTCCCCATGAAGAAAATGGGAGAGATTGGTGAAGGAATGAAACTACTTGCCAAGAAGACAAATTACAAAATCTAGAAATAAACACTCAGGACTGAATTCCAACAAAACTGGTCTTTGTTGTCAGTTTTAGGAAATTAAATTCCTATCAAAGGCAGCAAAGTTCAGGGAAATTTAATATATCTGGGCTTTACATAAACTAAAAATCACAAGTTTCTAAAACAATTCAGATTAAGCCACATTTCCTCCTCTCAAGCAGTCTAGATGCTGACCCTTTGCCCTGCATCCTGACACTGTGAGGTTCCAAATCTGCAGCCAAAATATGACCAGCGCAGCTCCAGCTGCAGCTCAGGGCACGGGGGGGGGGGGGGGGGGGTGGGCAGGCTGCAGGGCGGGTTTGTGGAAACCCAATGAAAACATTCCTTTTTGAGGAAAGCAGCAGCTGGCAGGTGGACAAACATTCAAGGCCTATCCAGGTGTAAGGCTGGGGCAGGGTGCACCCAGGTCAACATCCTTTTAAGTGGCTCTGAATGCCACAGAAGAAGGCCAGTTACCTGGCAATGGCCACTTAGAGCCACAATTAAGGGGCAACACGTGTATTTTCTTCTTTCTGCGACATCAAAAGGCAAGGTTGCAGGTTGCTGGTCCTGGGACATGAGCAGAGGTGAATGTGAATTAAAGACACGACAGTTCTTGTGGAGAATTATTTCTGGACACAATTACCCAGCATTCTCTTCAACCAAACACCTCAGGTGCAACCCTTTATGCCTTCTAGCACATTCCAGCAAGGTCCAGAGAGAGAGTGAGTAAAGCTGCTGGACTTTTCAGTGTCATCATCACCTCCCGTATTTATAAGGTCTTCTGGCAACACAGGTCTGGGCCCTGCTGTATACATTGTATACATCTATACTGGCAGGGGAAAAAAAGACCTAAGGTTTCTTCCTCAAATCAGAAAGAGCCTCTTCAACCAAATCAACTGACCAGTCCCAGGGGAGGGACCAGTACAAAGAGCCAATTTCATAAGAGGCCAAAGGGCAGCTTGGAAAAGTGAACAAGGAGGCAAGATGAGGCAACTACCCAGTTCCTCTTCCACAAGGCCCCTGGATGGCAAGTCACTCTGTCCCAAAGAGAAACTGTTCCAGCACGGAGGGCGCATCCACATGCAAATACACATTTGGAAAGGTGGGTGACTTGCAGATTGTTTTAAACCACTGATCACCATAATTGGTGTAGATGTTCTAAAAATTGGCCCTATTTAAATTGAAGGCTATGTTAGTGAAGACTGAATAACAATGGGTGCAAGACCCACTTACAGTCTAAAACTAAAATACACACACAGACACACACATTGTAAGATTTCATGTTAAGAACATAAAATTATTTTTCTCCCAAATACTATCACAAAAGTAAAAGACTGTAATAATTCAACTGTGTTTCTGCCTCTCTCCACCAAGTCCCCCTTTTATTTATTCCTCCCTCTATAAGCCCTACTATGTTCAAAGTAAACTTGCCCTTTAAGGTGCCATAAGAAATGAGGCAAAAGTAAAAATTTTTTAAAAGACAAAGCTAGTACTAATAATAATCACTTTTATTTACTCAGCACTTTCTATGCAAAAAGTCCTAAGCATTGTATTTGTACTGTATTGACTCATTTAATCAAAACAAGAAAGTGATGAGGTAAATCATCCCATTTTATAGATTTAGAAACTAAAGCAAAGCATTTAAGTATCATCCATGGTCACACAGCTGGTAAAATGCAGGAGAGCAATTCAAACCCAGGCACATTAACCACTAAGCTATATTGGTTCAAATAGGTATTAACCAAATAAATTAATTTTTTTACTTTTCGCTGCTAAGGGTCCACAGGTTGGTTACATATAGGATTTTTCAAGGTTAATTTTAACTTCATGAGGTTTAAGTACTGATTTTATGGGTGATGCAGCTCAACTCTTAGCAACACACTACCTTCTGCCACTTGCAGTTAACAACTGAACGAATGACAGACTATACTCTCCTACTTGGAGTGTCTTCCATAGCAACAACTCAGTCACTGTTATTTTGTCTCATCTCTAACTTCTGTACTGATTAAAAACACATTTTGTTAAGATTCTAAAGCAAATATACTTTAATAGTCTGTATCTAGACTATTTTATTTCAAGGGTTAGGTATAATAATGGGAATGAACTCCCTTCTCAAGTTTGACTATAACTTTGAAACTTTAGGGGAACTGAATCCTGTGAAAGCTCTTCAAGATGTTAGAAATGGTAACTTGTATTAAAGACTACCCCAGTTCTGACAGCTGCTCCCCCCGCCAAATTCCTCTGTTAAAACTTTTAATTTTTATGCTTTATTGAGAACATACCTTCCTAAAGTTTGAAGCTAAGCATATATCAAAAGACAACTTTTATTTTTAAAACCATACTACAAGTGTAACACAGGTCGACTTTATAAAAGTGTTTCAAACAACATAGCATGAGTAAATCAAAAGCCCCTCCCTCAGCTTCCCGCCTCCAGCCCTTAACACAGCTTATTCTCCAGAATCTGCCAAAACATTAGCGTCAGTGATGGGCAGAGCCACAGCTCTCTCAGATCCCAATTACACACTACCCACCAAAGTAAAATGAGTATGAATGACACAGCAAACCAGCTGAGAGCACAAACCCTTGAATTAGATTATGTGGGTTGAATCCCATCCACTTACCTTACCTGCTGTTTGACATTGAGTTAATAAATAATTCAATCACTCTGTGCCTCAGTTTCCACCTCTGTAAAGTGAAGATAGCAGTATTTCCTTCCTCGAGTCATGGTACAGCGGTAAATAAATTACATGAGCTTATATTTATAAAACAATTAGAACTTTGAGCTGAGCACAAAAGGTTCTACTTAGGTATCATTAAATATATATTCTAAATAAATTAATATCCAGTGAATAAAAAGCAAAGCCATAAAAACATGTGCCTACAAGTGTGCAGGCAACTTAATTTGAAACACAATTAGAAACACAGGAAAATAGATTGTTTCTGTAAATCCACGGTTATCACCCTTGTGGAAACAGACTCCATTTGTATTAATCCAGCTTGGCTGGATTTTGGGTTCAGATTGTAATGACCAGTCCATCATTAGAGGACTAGGTCAAGAGGTACATTTAGGACTTCCAAGCAAGATGGTGGTGTAGGTAAACATGGCTCGTCTTCTTGCACACCCACAGCAAAAAGTACAACAAGACTATAAAACTATCACTCAGAATCATCGGAAAATCGACCTACATGAAAGTCCAACAACTAGGGAATTAAAGAAGCCACATTCATCCAGACGGGTAGGGAGGGCAGAGACCTGGAGAGGCATGGAGAGGCAGAGACACTGAATGGGCAGTCCCACCACCACGTGCAGTAGATAAAAATCAGGAGGGATACCTGGAGAGTGAGAGATCCCAGCCCTAAACCAGACCACCCATCCCAGGTTTCCAGCGTCAGGGAACTATGTCTCCATAACTTCAGGTATAAAAACCAGTGGGGGTTGGAGCAGCAGAAAAAAATTGAGGGGTTCTCAGGTATCCCCTCTTAAAGGGCCCACAACAGATTTACATAGACTCACTCCCTCTGGACTCCAGCACTGGGGCAGCAGCTGGGAGGGTACCAGTGGCCCTAGAGGAAAAACTAAAGAATCTGGCATCAGGGTGAGTGCCGGAGGACAGCTTCCACCCGGACAAAACTCCAGAGGCCAGGCAGCGGCACTGTCCCCTATGTGAGCCCTCCCCCACGCAGAGCCATAGAGTGGAGACACCATATCAGACTCCATCAACCAGGTTCACATAGGTAGCCCTGCCATGGTGATTACCTAAAGCTCCATCCCATGCAACTTACTGACACACTTTTCTACATTAGGCCACTCTACTAAAACAGGGAGTCAAAGCAGCTCTAGCTAATACACATAAACAAACAGAGGGAGGCTGCCAAACTGAGGAGACAAAGAAATATGGGTCAAATGAAAGAACAGGTCAAAACTCGAGGAAAAGAACTAAACAAAGTGGAGATAACCAACCTATCAGATGCAGGGTTCAAAACACTGGAGATCAGGATGCTCAAAGAAATCATTAGGTACTACAACAGAATAAAAAAGACCCACGCAGAAATGAATGTTACATTAATGAAATAAAGAAAGATCTACAAGGAACCAACAACAGTGGAGGGGATGAAGCCAAGAATCAAAACAATGATGTGGAACACAGGGAAGAAAAAAGCATTCAATCAGAACAGCCAGAAGAAAAAAGAATTCGAAAAAACGAGGATAGAATAAGGAGCCTCTGAGACATCTCCAAACATACCAACATCCAAATTATAGGGGTGTCAGAAGGGAAAGAGGAAGAAAAAAAAATTGAAAACTTATTTGAAAAAATAATGAAAGAAAACTTCTCTAATTTGGAAAAGGAAATAGACATACAAGTCCAGGAAGCACAGAGAGTCCCAAATGAGGTGGCTGCAAAGAGGACCACACCACGACACATCCTAGTTAAAATGCCAAAGGTTAAAGATTAAGAGAGAATCTTAAAAGCAGCAAGAGAAAAGCAGAGAGTTACCTACAGAGGAGTTCCCATAAGACTATCAGCTGATTTCTCAAAAGAAACTTTGCAGGCTAGAAGGGACTGGCAAGAAGTGTTCAAAGAGATGAAAAGCAAGGACCTACAACCTAGATACTGCACCCAGCAAAGCTATCACTTGGAATTGAAGAGCAGATAAAGTGTTTCCCAGACAAGGTAAAGCTAAAGGAGTTCATCATCACCAAGCCATTATTACATGAACTGTTAAAGGGACTTATTTAAGAAAAAGAAGATCAAAACCATGAACATTAAAATGGCAATAAATTCACAAGTATCAACAACTGAATCTAAAAAACAAATTAAGCAAACAAGCAGAACAGGAACAGAATCATAGAAATGGAGATCATTTGGAACGTTATCAGCTGGGGGGAGGAGTGGAAAATGGGGAAAAGGTTCACGGATTAAGCAGCACAAACTGGTAGGTACAAAATAGGTACGTGGATGTTAAAACCAGTATATGAAATGGAGAAGCCAAAGAACTTATATGCATGACCCATGGACATGAACAAAAGGGGGGATATTGCCAGAGGGAATGGGGGTACCAGGTGGAAGGGGGCAAAATGGGGAAACTGGGACAAGTGTAATGGCATAATCAATAAAGCATTTTTTTAAAAGTACATTTGTTCCGCTATCTGTATTCAGTGTTATTTACCCTAGTGTACAGTTGGTAAAAGACGCAGGCTCGCTATGCGACTGTAGCTAGGAGGCCCCTTCAAGTAGAACGCACTTTCTTCATGGCTTCTGACCACAAAGGACAAGCCGCCACTGTCAGGGTTTCCTCCCAGACTTCAGAGCCTTGGATTTCTCTCAAGAGACAATTTATATAACTAGAGACACAAAAACTCATGTTCACTTCAAAAATATTACTAACAATCACTGAGAAGGCTGTTTTCTCTAATATTTATGCACTTCGGAATAACATTCTAAGAATAATGCCTGAAATGGATGCTTGAGCGTTGAGTTTGGCGTACATGTTCTAGCTGCAAATCTCAAAGGAATAAATATAAATTTGTCCAAAGGAAACAATTGCTACAGCATAAAACTATCAAGCTCTATCCACAAAAATAAAGTTCTATAAAATGTCAAGACATCTGTAAGAGTGTGCTATAAAACAGAATGACATAAATTATAGGATCTTTTTATTTGTTGATTCTGAACACAACAACATATATCTATCTTTCCCCCAAAATACTTCTGGGATTACTCAAATACAAGGGTAGGAGATAGAGAATTATTTTCCTCTTTGGTGAATGGCATTTCCCTGGCCAAAAGAAAACCTTAGAAGGAGAACAAAAACCAAAGTAATGAATGTGGCAATGGTTTGGACAGGCTGATGACAAAGGTTACAGCCGCAATTCACATGCATAACGTTTTCAGATTCCTCAAGTTAGAGTTTAGATTCAACATATACATCTCTGAATGTGATGAGAAAATGGCTATTTTGAGTTGCTATATGGGCACTGTACAGAATACAACCCTGTTCACGGCTAGGGTCTGGACCATTAGATAAGGATCTGAGCTTAGGATTCCAACCCAATTCCCACTTTGCTTTTCCTGGGACCCCTTGTATAATAACCACTTAACATTCAGCCCTGAAAAGTTGCTGACCTCTGTCCCAGCCACCTTGTAAGTAGCAGGTGTTTCTACCTTGCCTTGTATCTCCTGCTCACTGTTGACCCAGACAAGAGGTCTGCCCTTCCCCTGGCTCACTGCACTCCCCAACCACCCTCAGTTTGGGGGAATCCGTAGGTAATAAATCTTGTGACTTTAATTCCTTTGTGTGAGTGTATTAAAACTATGCCTTCAATTAAAACAACCCTGAGGTTTTGCTTCCTCAAGACGGGAGGTCAGATGAAGAGGGAGCTCCTGCTGGCCCCATGTCGCGGTTTGTACATTAGTAAAATGCCAATCTTTGTGTGAAGAATCCATGGACACACAGAGAAATAAGACAAAAAGGAAAAAGGAGGTATTAAATGTTCTTTGTTTTTTGAAATATAACAACAATAACAAAAACATAAGCCCTAATGAGAGTTCAACAGGTGATAAATAAAAATATGCATATATATAAATACAGAACTGTCTACATAACAAACATAACTAATAAGACTATAGGAAAGAGATATCTTTCTTTTCTAGATTCAGGCATATAACTACAAAATTTCCATAAGAAACGAATAGGAATACTTGAGTAAAAAGATAACTAAACTATTTTCCTGAATGGACAGAAATCAATTCTTTCGAGAGGAATTATTTTGAATTCCAATCAAAATGCAAATGGAAATAATTGTTAACAGAAAATCAAAAGGTGATTTAGAAAAACTAAAAAACAAAAAAGCAAATAAATTTTTCAAGTGTAACAAGGATTATGAAATATTTTTTAAATAATTTAAACAGCATGGAAATGGCAAAGAACTAGGCAGAAAAATCAATGAAAATATAATTATAATATTGATGATAGTTATAATGACACTTAACATGTGCTTCTTACATGCTAAGTGTTTTATATTTAGAGTTACCAACTATTTTATCATGTTACCTTAGATTCTTTTGTAATTAATTAACAATAACGTAAGCAGAATCATTTTCTTAGCTGATGTTCCTGTTCTTAAACCTTTAATCAATTTCTTGACTATAACTGTCACTTTTAGCATATCATCAATAAATTTCTGAAAAAATGTTGGTCTTAATATTTTTATTATTTTCATCAAATTGCCTATAATATTCTTCGAAGCTGTATTTTATGATTAAAAAATTGAATTTCTGACACCTTCAAATTTCAGTATCTCTGGTCCATAACATCATTGAGAAAATACATTCCCTACAGGTGCTAAAGTACCTGTTAGCTATTGTGAATTCCATTAAATTGAAGATAATCCCAATTTTATTATTTCATATTGATATGTGTAACTATTTTAGCCCAAATATCTGGACAAACCATTTCTTAGCTCTATTCTGGGTACCTTTCTCTGACAAATATTTTTACAAATAACACTCACTAAACAAGTAAATTTGCTTTATGATTCCTTCAAATGTTTGGCAAAATTCAAGTGCTTTAAAATTGCAAGCCTTGTTAATTTCATTTCCTCTCTGTACAGAACTCATATTACCTAATTTAAAAGAGACACTCCATCTCCCATTGGAGCAATACTACAAAGTGTGGTCATAGAATTTTAGAATTAAACTTGTTTACTTTTTGTGCTCCCATTATTTGATTAGTTCAGTTATTCCCTTGCCTTTGCAAGGATAAAATTATAAAGTTCCATTTGTAATGTTTTTTCCCTAATAATTGTAATTTGCTAGCGGTCTCCCAAAAAGTTGTATGGACTCCATTCTTTGAGTTATTAATATTTCCAACTGATTTTATACAAAATTCAACCAAAAGTTAGAGCAACTCATTCACCAAAGTTTAATACCATAATGGAACATGTATGCTAATTTGCAAAATAGCATCTTAACATCTCAAACAATTCTAAAGTGTAATTGATGGCTGAAGTGTTTGGGGTCAATATTAGCCACATTTTTAACACAAAAATGTTGTTAAAAAACATTTAAAAAATGTTAAATCAACATCATATAAGTATTATTCAATAAATAATAAGTTACTTATGTTTTTAACAATCAAGTCAAATCCTTGTCTCATTCCATGCACTGAAACAAAATTAAAGACAGGTTGAGAGTTAAACACTTTTTTTAAAAAAAGAAGAGAGGAAATAAAAAAGAGGAGAAGAAAGAGAAGGAAGAAAAAGAAGAGACTATAAAGCAATTATAAGAAAAAATATTATGTTGAGTAGAAAAAAATCTGTCCTAGAGAAAATTAGAAGACATAAATAAAGAGGACATAAAGATGGGAATAATTGCCTCCCTAAACACTTTAATACAATATTTAAAGGGAAAATATTTGGAGAAAATATTAAAATCCATAATATAAAAAATACCTTATAAATCAATAACATTAATTTTTAAACTCAGTGTATAATACAAACAGGTACATCACAAAAGTGCTACAAACAGCCAAAACAAAAGGGTGTGAAAAGCACAATTTCATTGTTATAAAAGACTATCATGTTTCCAGAGTTCTATACCAACTTTCACCTAAAAAAACACCTGTCAATAATAAAAGAGAGAGGGTTAGTTTGTTTTGTGGTGTCCTGAACGCAATGGGGTGGAAACTGCCATAACCGTTTATGGAAAACAAGCTGGTGACACAGCCAAGACAAGGTCAATGTTCACCATCCTTTCATCCAGTAAACAAACTTCAGCATTTGTTCTACAGAAATGAGAGGTGCAAATAAAAGTATGTACTAGAATGTTCAATGCAGCATTATTTATAGTGCCAAAAGACTATAAACTAAGTAAACATACAACAAAAAGAGAATGGTTAAATAAATTATGGTACACTATAAACAGAATGGAATTGTAGCAATTTTAAAATTCATACTTACAGATTATTTAATGATACAAAAATGTTCATGACATAATGTTAAATGGAAATAAGCAGGAAATGAAACTGTTTAATCTGACCTTCAAGTGTCTGTTCATATGAATGGAAAAAAGATTAGATTTAAATACGCTAAAAATACTAATATAAACTCTTTTCTTATGGGTGAGGGCTATGTTAGGAAGTTTTGCAAAATCACAATTCTCAAATTTGGGCATATCACAAAGTACCTTTCTGAACAAGTAACTGGAGAATCGCTAGCTTATTACATGGATAAGAGAGGAAAATTTGAAATTAGTAAGATGTATGTTCAGGGGAAAATAAATATTGGTATGCCTCCACATTATCTTATACATCTCGAAAGGTCAATTTATAACTTTCCTTGAAAAACTATTTGATTATTTTAGAAAGTAAAAAGTCCATTATGTCCTGAAATTATTGCACACAGC
The DNA here is from genome assembly GCA_004026545.1 of Mormoops blainvillei. Taxonomy (NCBI): domain Eukaryota; kingdom Metazoa; phylum Chordata; class Mammalia; order Chiroptera; family Mormoopidae; genus Mormoops; species Mormoops blainvillei. The sequence goes on along the minus strand of PVJD01000089.1, from coordinate 100,028 downwards.
AAAAAAATCCACCCCACTCTTACTGTTCTTAAATGTATGAAGAAAGCTATGAGCTATGAAAAATAAAAGCACTTCTGCTTGGCTTACTCTGCTGTGAGACGCACAGTAGAAAGGCAACTCTGAGGCTGACCAGTCACATTCAACTGCCCAGCCCCACCTCCGCAGGTGAATAGGAGGGGAGATGAGAAAACTCAGGTGCCAATCCTGCTTCTCACTTTCTGCTCTTCGGGTCCTTTATTTGTATAATAAAACGTACAAACAACCAAGATACCTTCACTTTTATACATAATGTTGGGAAAGCATGGCTTTGCCCGTTCTGCTCCCTTAGCCTGAAATGTCTGCATCCCACACCCACAATATCTCCTTGGAAACCTGAATTTCTTTAAGGCAAAGCGGGATCGGCATTGCCAACTGCATTCCCAACCTCCCTTCCTGTCTTCCTCCTGCAGGCAATCTGCATCTGATTCAGACAAGCACCATTCTCCCACAGGACCCCCGAGCCTCAGGGAAAGCTGGCTCAGCCCCGCCCACCAGGGATGGCCCTGAACCATGATCAGGACTGGTTTAGAAACCCAGGCTAAGCCAAGCAGGCAGTGACATCTGTCTGGTCATGGGAATGGGTAATTCAGGCTAAGACAGCAGAAAGGAAGTTTGCTGGGATGCTGCTGAGAAGGCAGTTTCTCACCCTTAAGAGATGGCAACTGAACCACACAGCCCCTCTCATCCTCAGGACATTTGGCAGTCCGAGATTACAACTGCCATTTTGCCTCCAAGGCAATGACAGGAAGTCACTGAGAACTAAATCACTGGATTCAGCTATGCCTCCGCCACCTTACCTCTGAACAACCAGTTAAATAAGCTAATACATTCCCTTATAGTTTAAGGTGGTTTGAGTAAGGATTTCGGTAATGTGTGGATGAAAGCTTACTACCTGGTAATGGACAACTGCTCTTGTTATCAAGCAAACATTATTTTACAGTCTTCTATCAAGAGAATTTTGATTTTCCATCCTTGGGAATCACAACTCGCCCATTCTCCGTTCCCATGGTCTGGGCGGGACCGGTCCCTGTCCACTCTAAGGTCCAGAGCAGGCAATGCAGCAAGGATGGCCACCCAGAACATGGGCTCTAATTGGCTGGAAGGCTGTTAACATCTATCTATTAAGAGACCTATGTCAGCCTCCTGCTAGAATTTTGGGGGGTGGGGGGGAAGACTATGCTATTGGAGATGTTTATGTCGTAGAATATAACCTAGATCTACTGTTAACCATTTCCCACAAAAAGTAATGATATGGCTAAGAATGAAGGAGTCAATGAGAGAGCACAGGCAAGAGAATGAAACAGCCAGTGGGCTGTTTAACATTTAAACAACATTTTAATTAAGCACCTTGATCCATCTGTACCCGAAGCTTATCACCACAGACTTTTCAGTTACACAGGCCACTAAGTGATCTTCTGTTTCTTAAAGCTTGGGAAAGGTTTCTGTTCCAAGTACTCCCATGGTATCTTGTGTCACTGTGCATGGTAGCTAAGTGTCTGACTCCACATAGAGAGGGAGCTTCTGTAATAAAAGGCGTATTTTTCATTCATAAATCTTCCACACCTAGAAAAGAACCTGGCTCATACCACCGCGTATGGTACTTGGAGCAAGTCATTAAAACTCACCCAGGTTTCGTTTCCTAATTTAAAAAGATGGTTAATCACAAAGACAGATAACAACAAGTGCTGGGGAAGATGTGGACAAATTAGAACCATCACACATTGCCAGTGGGAATGTAAAATTGTGTAGCTGCTTTGCAAAACAGTCTGGCAGTTCTTCAAAGAATTAAAGAAAGAAGGTACCATATGATACAGCAATTCCACACCTAGGTATATACCCAAAAGAACTGAAAACTTATGTGAACACCAAAACTTGTATATGAATATTTATAGTAGCCTTAATCATAAAAGCCAAAAGTGAAACAAGTCAAGTGTTCATCAATAGATGAATGGATAAACAAACTGTAGTATACCTGTACAACAGAATATTACTCAGTTGGTAAAAAAGAATGGTGTATTGGCTCATGCCATAGCATGGATACATCTTCAGAAACATAATTCTGAGTAAAAGAAAGCAGACACAAAAGGCCGCATATTGTATGATTTCATTTACATAAATGGTTCAGAACAGAGAAATCTTATAGAAACAAAAAAATAGGTGAGTGGCTGCCCAGTGCTAAAGGGGTTAGGAGGAAATGGGGCAGGGGGAGAGAATTTTAAAGAAGGTGGGACTTCTTTTGTGGGAGGTGAAAATGTTCCAAAATTGATTGTAGTGATGATTGTACAACTGTGGGAATATACTAAAAACCACTATTCAGTACACTGTCAATTAGTGACTTTATGTGTATTAACTGTATCTAAATAAAGTTGTTACCAAAAAAACAAGCCAGCTGAATGAAAGGGTTGCCAAGGTCCCTTGCCACCATGACCTGCCATGATTCTCTCTATTACTTTAGATGAAATAGGAAAGATCCAGCTACGTGATTCTGGGCAAGCTCTTAATCTCTGTCACTCAGTTTTCTTATCTATAAAATGGAGATGAAAAGTACCTTCCACATAAGGTTGTGTGAGGACAGGATAAATATTATGTAGACAGCATTGCAACAGTCCCTGCACAAAATAAGCATTTTTACTGCTCTGGCTGTCGTTTAGCTGGCATTTGCTGGCTCGCCCCTTACATGTGGCCCCACACACAGCCACTGCAAATCACACTCAAGTACACATAGGTCGCCATCGCCAGGCGCCAGTGTGTGCCTTGTGAAGTATTCATTACTCTGCTAACCTAGGGCATCACACAGATGTATTCCCACTTCAGTTTCATCTTTTCTTTCTCCTGGGGGGGAGAAAAAGAAAGAATGAAAATACAAGTTAAATTAAGGCGAGCAACAAGTAAAATAAATGCTCTTCATCTTCCACTTGAAAACCAAGGCCTGACACCTGACTGCTACAAACAATTTCCATGTGTCTCCATCCTAGGTAAAGAGGAAAAAGGGACAAATGTTCAGGCCTGACAACAGGGGTTTGGGTTTAAAACCAAGACTCTCAAACCAAGTCTCAGTTTTGGGCACCCACCCTCAAGCTGTCAAGAAATGAAAGGATTTGAAAGAATTCTACCTGAATCTTCTTGGTGGTTGTTTCTGCCTAGATAGGGACGGGCTAATGATGCCATCATGGGTATAACCATGACAACCACAGTAGTTCCTTCCACTTATTGAGGGACCCCATGTGCCAGACTCTCTGTCCTATTCTAAGTGAATTACGTGCATTAACTTACTTAATTCTCACCACTAGCTTTATGTGGTAGGTACTATTATATCATTTTGTTGGTAAGAAAACTGAACCACAGAAATATTTAATAACTTGTCCAAGGTCCCATAGCTCATAAATGACAAGGCTGGGGACTGGAACCACACAGATTCAGTATACGCTGCTCTATGCATTGGGCTAGATTCTCGATTAGACACAATGAAACCACTGCCTCCACACATAAGAATAATTGGAGCTAATATTGTCTACCTTTGGTTGAAGGTTTTGAATGTGTCAGACATTGGGTGTTACATGAATTATCATCATTCATCCCTAATAGGTTATTATCATCACCACACCATGTTACAGGACAGCAAACTGAGGCTAAGAAACCCACCCAATATTACCCAAATTCTAAGAGACCACACTGAAATTGGATTTTGTTTTGTCTGGTTCTGAGACCAAGTGTGTCAGTAATGGAATAATTTGGGTTTTTTGTTGATGGAGTTGGTTCTTCCTTGGGCCTTCCTCAAATAGGAAGGTGAACAAGTTGAACAATGACTTATGGGTCCCACAGGTATGGGACCTCCTGGACCCAATTCTTTGTCTGCAGTTCTCCTTTTATTTGATATTCCCTCCGACCCCAAAAATCCTTCCTTCCAAATCCCACCCCTTTCTTTGGAAAATACGTGACATGAGTGGAGTGAGATTGGGGAGATGAATGGAAGGGCCAGGTGGGTCATGTGAAATGAGTGGAAACAAACCAGCGAGAAGGGAGTGTGTGTGAGCGTGTGAGTGTGTGTGTGTGTGTGAGTGTGTGTGTATGAATGTGGCCACATAGTGGGTGGGAAGGATCAAGAACAAACAAAATCCCAACCATGTGGAAGACCGGAGGAGACATGTAAAGGCCCCGGTTACTCTATGGGATTAGGCAAATTATTGGAGATGCTCCCTTCCCAAAGCAGGAAATTGATGGACAACTTACACATAGGTACCTGGTCCACCTCTGGGATCAACAAAGAAATGCATACAGAGTGACTTTTCCAGGATGGTGGGACATGTTGGGAAGATTTCATTCAATTCACTGCATGTCTGAGGGCATATGACAGGCAAAGGTATGCATTTGTCCAAAGACAAAGAGAGAGATCTTCCCTTCCACACAGGCAAAGCAACCATGGTCTCTCCCTAAACCCTCCTGGACAAAAAAACAGATTAAGCCTTTCAGACAACACCTTCTTTAGATATAACCATTGGACAGTCTGAATATTTGGACATTTGGAAAAAAAAAACTTCATATTCTAGCCATGGGTCTTTAATTTCCAAATTTTTCTACATGTCAGAATATGGAGCAATATAGAATGTCTAAAACCCAGAGCAGCCTTTTTACCTCCAAAGATATGGCACCGATTCATTTATTAAAGATACCATCTCTGTAGCCAAGGAGTAGAGCCTCAAAGAGCACATGAAATGCCAAAAGACCGCCTGCTGCCCTGTGCCTCTACACAAGTGGAGATGTGCTTTCACACCATCTCCAGGAATGAGGGCTTTCCTCCCTCTAACCCTTCCAAAGGAGCAGACAAGTTGGTACCAAACCACTAGATGTCTTCACCCTCTGGCCTCCGCAAGGCACGTGGCATGCCCACAGTATGCCAGATTATCAGTCAAGTGATAGCACTTGTATGTTATACCTGCTTGGCATGATTTGAATGAGACTCCCTCGAGCCGCCTAAGGTTTCGCTTCCTGTCATCTACACCTGCGCAAATCTCAGAAGCAAACATAAACATGCAACAAAACCATATTTCAGGAGCTTATTCAAAAGTGAAGAGACAAAATCAGTGCAATCATCACAAACCCCAAAATATAAGAACAAGGTTACGAACCCGAGGTTCCAGCGCACTCCACATGTGGGGAACATCTCCTTCAGTTTTTTCGTGGTTTTTGCAAAGTTCTGCATCTTTTATCCATCTTAGCTATTTAATGTGATTTTTAACCAGTACAGATAGAATAATCATAACCATAAGAGTTGACACCTATAAAGCTCCTTCCTATATTTCACAGGCACCCTGCATCACATTTTACATGTATTATCTCATTTAATCCACAGAATAAATGGATATGGTAAGTTTTACTATGTCCTTTTATACACACACATACACACACACTCACACATATTTATGAAAGATAAAAGGAAATTAGAAAGGTTAATAGGCTTTCGGTCACCCAACGAGTGTTAAAAATGCTCTTTAAACCCAAGTCTGCAGAACTCCGGAGTCCCCACCCTTAACCACCAAGCCATGTGTGACCGACACTCATGACTGCACTGGATCAGGATTTAGGTACCCTTAACTGGAGCCACAGGCCTAGACTGTGTGCTTAGCATTAATGAAACTCTTTATCACTAGAGTTAAATGGCTTTTGCAGTGCTTTGATTTTTATATTATAAGTGGAAATACACATTTCAATGAATGGGAAAAGTCCTTTTGTTCAGTTCTGTGACATTTGGAAGAGGATGAACTTTGAAAGACAGAAGCAAAGGACTCAGATTATCTACCTAAGGGTCAGGGGCTGTGGACACCAATGTCTCTGCCTTCTGTCCCTGACGGAACATTAGGGTGAATGAAGACTGCCTGGGCCTGAGGCTGCTGCTCGCCACCCCCCAGAGGGGAGCCTCCCCTGCAGATGCCAGGAACACAGCAGGCGCTGAAGCAACTCCTTACCAGTGTCTTTTTACCAGAAACTTAGTATTCAGGTATTTTATTTGGGGGTTTGTTCGGTTTTGGTTTTTTTGTAATTCATTGCATAAAATTCATTGTGTAAAATAGAGTTTTCCCCAAATAATGTGCACATAGTTTGGGGGAGAGGTGGCTAAATAGACTCCTAAAAAGAAATTCAAATCAAGAACTGCTCAAGCCAACACCTACCTTCTGACCTAATAAAAAAAAAACAAATCTGTCAGATTGATTTTTGCTATTTGTGCTAAGGTCAGAAAGAAAAAGCAGCTACCACTACACTTGGTATACTACCTAGTGTAGTGTTGGGAGTCAAAACACAACTGAAAGCCATGCTTCTTACCGAAATGGCACCTATGCCTACAGATAGTTCACTTGCTTCCAGGCAGCCATATATTTAGTATGTACAAGATGGAACCAGATGAATCTTCTAAGCTTTCTGACAAAGATCTCTGTGAATAATGGTACTTAGATGTCTAAATGACTAAGGATGTCCAAAAATAAGCTGGGAGGATGAGCAATTGGGAAGTAATGCTTCCCGGCCCAGTAGCAACGTTGGGTCAGTCAGTGAACATGTGAGTGAAGAGGAACAAGTACATAAACAAGCACATGAGCGAATCAATAAGAGAACACACCCATGGGTTATTTCCATATTGGTCAATGAAATAACTGAAATAACTTAATTCTCTACTTTGTTTCATATAGTCACTAAGACATGTGCAGGTATGTGAACACCCATGCCCGCTCACTGACCACAATGGAGATAGTCGAAGATTCTAATCAAGCCGCTCCACACACACTCGCTGTAAATGTGGTTAAATGGATGGAAGACTGCTCCCCTAGGCCAGGTCATGACCACTGTGGGGAATGAGAGCGGCAAATGTGTGGTCCCACTTCCCAACCTGCTAAGCACTGTCCTGATGGAGGTAAGGAAAAAGACACTGAAAACTATGTATAGATTATAAGCTAATCACTACTTTGAAAGTAGTGAGCTCTCCTGAGTAGCTCTCTTGTTCCCCTGGGAACTAAATACCTTGCCAGGGAAAAATAATACAGACAGACTATGCAGACTATGTAAACATATTCAAATCCAACCTGACTACAAACCTTCGTGCAGTCTAATGTTGACCTAACAAAAAGTATCATTCCCATTCCCTCTAGTGTGAAATTATGGTCGTTGTGAAAAGACAATTCTAGAGGCAATCCAGTAAATAGCTCAAAAGGAAGGCTCTGGTGTTCACAACCAGAGACGGTGAGGAGAGGAGCCAGCCAGGCGGTCACTCCTCTCTGTGCACTTTCCTTCTTTCTGCGTTCCCTGCTGGACCTGCAGAGCGGGAACTCTGGGCGCATCTCTGGGGAAGAAGCGCTGTGCCCTCAATTGCTTCTGAAAAAACATCCTCTTCAAGGCTCTGGGAAGACACTGATGCCCACGTGTTTTGGCCACAAAGACATGAGCAGTCCCTCCCCCAGCATGGCCTCTGGGGTGCTCCTAATAAACCCAGGACACCCCTGGGCTCCCAGGAGCAGCCTACGGCCTTTACAGCCTCTCAGCTGTCACATGTTAGTGAGTCAGGAAGAGCTACTGTACTGAAGGAAATAAGAGGCTACAAGAAGAAAATATGGGGAAAGTTAGATGAGGCAAGAAAGTATAGAGATGTTTAATTTTCCCAACTTTCATTATCAAATGTTCTAAAGAGAAGGGAGTGAAGTGCCAAGACCCTGTTCTCATGAAACAAACGCAGGTGACAGGAATCACTGATTAATAACAAACAGTCTCTAAGAATCAAGTGTTCACAGCAAGCCAAGGGCTGTGTTAAGTGCTTTACATACATTTGCTCATTCATGCCTCTGCCAACCTGAACACCAGGCCCTATCACTGCCCCTAAGATAAACCAAGTCTCAAAGACTCACAGCCACTTGCTCAGGATGCCAGAGATACTAAGGGGCAGAGGATCAGTGCATCTTATGAGAACAAAAACTACAAACTACCTGGTCCACAGTGAAACATTCCTAAATGAACCAATTATGTTAAAACTTGGAAAAAATCTTTTCTTCAAACCCTGCCTGAGCCAGCTTAAAGCAGCTCATTTTATCTTCCTCGATGAGGGTGTCCCCACTGCCCAATGCAGAGGTACAACATCCATTAAGTGATTTTCACATTTTATGAGGCCGGTGGTTACCCTGCAATTCCTGAAGGCAGTGAATCAGCAGTTCCCTCCAGATAGGGTCTGTCTGTTTAATAATTAAGACTTCGGTGGGGAAAGGGGGAAAAGAGCGGAAGCTTTGCTTTTCTCTGAGGCTGCCTTCGGATCTTAGATCCAGCAAGTCTTCTCCAGAATGAAGCTGAGGGCAGGTGATAATAAAGAGCAATTAAGGTGACAGAGACAAAGTGGCCAGATACTGGGAGAAGGGCTAGAGAAGAAAAACAGAAAGAAAAGGGCAAGCAGGAACAGGATTAGTTTCCTTCATAGGACTTTGCAAAATGCCTGCAGAGAACACCTAGTCCAGAAGATGAGCAATATTTTACACTCAATGCCTATCTTACACGCCAGGATGAGGAAGGTGCTTTTAAAAAAAAAGTCTGCAGACCAATCTGGATTCAGTAACAGAGAGTGCACATCACTGAGTAAGACTGCCATACAGGGGGCCAGCCCTCAAGGCCTGCCCCAGGCCCTGTCCTACTGTATTACTGAAACAAGAGCAATGCCACTTTTTTGGATGTGGATGAATCCAAGGCAAGGTGGGCTTCCTGGATGTGTGACATCTGCAGACAGGGCCCTGCGCTTGGTTTAATGTTCTGCTGCCGCTGTCTTGAAATTCCTAATTTTTAACAAGGAACCACACATTACAATTTTGCACTGGGCTCCACAAATTGCACAGCTGGTTGGTTCCCACTTTTTGTTTTTCTTTGAATTTTCAAAAGCTCATTTGACTTGGACATTACTTATACTTTTTTACAGATAACTTGTTTCATGGGCTATTTACACTCTACATGACCTGGCTTGGCTGTCCCAGATTCTCAAACCTTGCCATTTAGTGCACAGAGCAGGCAATTCCTCACCTCACCCTTAACATGTGCTCCAACCTGCAAACCAAAATGTGCTCAGTATGACTGTCAGAGCTCAAGGAGAAGCAAAGCACAGATGTCACTAGTGGGTTCGGTGGAGCGCATGGTGTTTTTAATGACAGGGGGTAGTGAAAATCTGAGCCACTCACTAAAACTCTGTTCCAGATCCTCAACCTTATCCTACGTTGTTCCCAATAAAATGCGCACCTCCGAAACATGCACACTAGCAGGAATACACGCACGGGGATAACACATGCATCCAGGGAAAAAACTTGCAGCTCCAGAGGCCTATTATGTCCTTGGTCCTACATATGTTACGAACATCAAAGAGACAATTCGGTCCTCGTGTGCTGTCCTCAAATAGGGTTTCTTTGCAGAGGAAGAACATCAAATAAAAATGCACCTATACTGGAAGGCCAAGTAGTTATTAACAATTGCATAGAAGACTATGAGAAAAATGTTCTCAACACAGTATAGAAGCATGTTTTAAAAAAGGTATATTGAGTATGATCAGTATACTTTGTTTTTGAAAATTCATACATAGGTATGGATATTACAGTGGGGAGCAAGGCTGGATTTGATCCCAATAGCTATCTCACTCAGCAAAAGTCCACTCCCCCTCCACAGTCTGCTCAGGGACAAAGGGGTGGCTAGGACTGGACCACCACTGAGATCCTCTGCAACTCTCCCAGGTCCCGCTCTGGTGGTCAGGGCCGCCCAAGCAATTCCTCCACTAATACTCAAGGTATCAAAAGCAAACTGGCTCCAGCCAGCTTCAAGGCTCTCACAGGAAACTTTAATGCTCCTTTGGCATGAATAAAGGGAAAGAACACTATATTTTTTCTGAAGACATGGATAATGATTATAAGTGCCTTATGACCCAGGAACTTTTTAAAAATTAAGACTATTTTTTAGAGCATTTTAGGGTTTACAGCAAAATTAAGGGGAAGGTACAGAGATTTCCCGTATACCCCCTGTCCCCACAAACACACAACCTCCTCCATTATCAACATCTCCCACCAGACTGGTACATACACTGACACATCATTATCACTCATAGTTTACAAGATTACAGTTCATGCTTGGGGTTGCACATATGGGTTTGCACAAATGTATAATGACATGTATTACTATTATAGTGTCATACAAACTAGTTTCACTGCCTTAAAAATCCTCAACCCCTGGCAACCACCAATCTTTTTACTGTTTCCACAGTTTTACCTTTTCCAGAACATCACAGAATCGAAATCATACAGCATATAGCCTTTTTAGATTGGCTTCTTTCACTTAGTGATGTACATTTAAGATTCCTCCGTGTCTTTTCATGGTCTGACAGCTCATTTCTTTTTAGTGTTGGATAATACTCCATTGTCTGGATGAACCATAGTAATTATTTATCCATCCCTTACCGAAGGACATCTTGGTTGCTTCCAAGTTTTGGCACCTAAGAATAAAGCGGCTATACACGTGAACACCCATGTGCTATTTTCTGGGTGAATGTAAATTTTCAGCTCCTTTGGGTAAATATCAAGGACTGTGACTGTTGGATCGTATGGTAAGAGTATGTTTAGTTCTATGAAAAACCATCACACTGTCTTCCAAAGTGGTCGTACTATTTTGCATTCCCACCAGCAACAAATGAGAGGTTATTTTTAAAAACATTATTTATGAAGTGTTCACTGTAAGACTCTTCCCTACCCAAGGGCAAAGGATACTTTTACATGGCACAGTGGAAGTTCAAGAGAAATGTTCCACCCTTTGAAAACCTCTCCTCGGCCCCTCACACTCAGTGCACGGCCAGGCTCCTTGGAATTTCCCCATTATTCTGAAAGAGAAGCTGTTCGGAGAGGCAGGCTCTGTGGCCACCCATGATCTGAATTACGCACAGGTGTTCAAAAATACAGAGGGATCCAGCATAATTAAGAGCATTAAGCAATCATCTCAGCCCAAGGAGGCAGTTGAAGAAAAGAAGAACAGAGTTTGGGCAGCGCTTTGGGAAATTAATTCCACAGCCTTTCACCAAGTTGAAATCTTGGCTTTGGACACACATAAAAATGAGCCTGGCCTGATCTGAGCTCCCAGTGGACATCAGCCAGATCACAAAGTTGACCCAATTGGCCTGCTTTACCACAGAGAGGGCCACTGCTGGGACGGCAGATGGTATTACTGGTAAAAAACCAACACAGTCGGACAGGACAGCAGACAGGGAAATGGCAGACGTGGCTGGAGAAGCCAGGTGGGAGTCTCTGCTTTCAGGAGAATCATGTTTACAATGCTTTTTTTGACAAAGAACATCAGAGTAGCCTTCGATCCAATTTTGTTCTATTATAGACTTCAATCATTCTTTCTTTACATCCTATAAAACACAGCGAATTATTATTTTATTTTCTCTCTTGTCACTTAGTACTGTCCTACAGTAGCAACACATGGCTGAACTCTACCCAGGGAGGAATGTGTTTTAGAGAGAATTGTATTAGAAACCCTTTGCAACAAAGAAGGCACTGTCAATGTTTGCCCACAAGGTTTTAGGAACCTAGAAAAAGATGCTAAGTTACAAGTATTACTTCTCTTTAAATAAACCATTACTAACTATAACTTCATTTGTTACGAGAAACTCGATTTTTTAAAAAATTAAAGCCATTGTTTAATAAGTAACACTGATTCTAAAGTTCCCTGTTTAACACACACCAGTCTTTTAAAAGGAGCACTGTCCAGACATTCCCCCTTTGTTACATTTTTCTCTAATCTTCAGGGAAACACTATCTACCTTTAGACTCATTCTGTTTAATATCTCCAGTCATTTATGCTATTTACTGAGTATCTGATATTCCTAATAAAATGTCAATACAAATATCCAAGTTGTCTAGAAAGGGAAAAAAGTTTTCCAACCTTCCCTGGCTGGTCAAGGTAAACATTTCTACAGCCCAAGTGTGTTAGCCATGCTAACACAAATACCTTTTATCTTTCCTCTTAAATTACAAAAGATTTTCATTTTACTCAGCAATGAGCCTGACTAAATCGAAATTCTGTGCATCGGAATTAAATATGTTCGATCTACTTAAAATAAACAGTGTATTATTTATCGCTAATATTTAATGACAAAAAAAGTTGATAATTCTCTCCCATTATGCCGCTGATGCCATCTAGCTGTGCACCACTGACTCTTCTGATCACTAACATCATCACAGAGCATCAGTTCCGGTTTAGGAAGCAAGTTTGGTAACAGAGCCGAAAGTAGACACACATTATTTTAAAAACACGTTCCAATTTTTGTCTAAGTACATCTTTATTTATATGGCTTTCTTACCATAAAGATGCCAGTCCTTTAAAATGTACAGAAATCACTTTCCACACTGAAGAACAAGGTGCTATATCATAACAAGGACATACAAGTATAAAGCGCCTGTTAATTAAACATCGCTTTTTCACTTGCTACCCTACATATGTGACTGTTACATTCTAAGCCAAGTCCGTAAATAAGAAAGAAAATGGCTAGGCTCCTTCAAATAAATGCCTTGCCTGGTTTTTTTGGTTTTCTTCTCTTTGTCCTTAAATGTAAGACATCAGCCACTTGCTATATTAATTTTTAAATCTAATCTCCTATAAGTGTTTGATTTTAAAGTCGTCCCCCCCACCACCAACCCCGACAGAAAAAAAAAACACTGGCAAATGAACAAGTTATGAAGTTTGAGTCAGGACTAGTAGTTTCATATTAATCCTAAAGTTTCAATATATCGTACTGCAGGAGGCTGATGGGTTTTTAGTTCCAGTGTAAAGAGCTAGTCTTGACTTAATATGCAGCACTTCAAAAGGTTCACATGGAAAAATTAATAAACTACAACTACAACGTATCCACGTGAATGAATTTCACTAACTCCATTAACCAAAAAAAAAAAAAAAAAAAAGCAAGTTACTGAAGAATACATACAGTAGGATACCATCAATATCAACTGTCAACATGCAAAAGAAAACCCTCTATTTTGGAGAATATATGCACATGTATTAAAAGTATAAAGAAATCCTAGGGATGACAAACGGCCAGCTGAGAGTAGAGGTGGCCTCCCAGGGAGACAGATGGGGGCGGGGAGTGGCTGTGCCTAGAGCCTCTTTCAAGCTGGACAGAAATGTGTTCTTTCCCAGGCTGAGTTGCAGGTACATGGGTGCCCACTGAATTATTCTTTGTTCCTTTTTGGTATGACAAGTTCCATAATAAAAATGGAAAGATAAAAACACACAGTTTTAAGATAAATAGCTTTGTAAATATCTGCCAGATTTTTCTCCTCAAAAGTTGTTCTCAACTCAAAGATCAAAGAGTTCGAGGCCAAGGCATCACATTTTCTTCAACAGCTGCCACACTGGTTATGAACTGGTTACGACACTAACTCTGCATCCCAGTATAAAGCCCATTTTCACTGCTTTCAAACGTGCTTATGTGTACCTTGAAGAATTCTTTCACCTCCAGTATTCTGCTATGCAGGTCATCTCTGACAGAGATACTCTCTACAGTTAGGAAAGGGGACTGTCCTGCTTCCTAACAAAAACAAATACAAGAAGCAGATTTCTCTGTATCTTATTTAATTTTGAGTTGATGCAAAGATATGCACAGGAAGAAGCTAGAAGCACACCTTCTGTATAATTTTGGGACAAAGGAGTGTAAGAGAAAGGTCAATTTTTGCCAGATGGGGAGTTTATTCCCCCACATCCCATTTCTTTCCCCACCCCCATCCTGGAATATTTAAACCTGGTGCTGCAGTTGCCATAAGGACAGCGAGACAAAAGAGAGAAGCACCCTGTCAGCGGCAAGGATAACGACTTGCTTCTACAAGTAGAAGAATTTGTTGTAAGCTTACCGAAGTTACAACTGCGCGTTTACTGTCAACACACATCACACTGCAACAAAAGCCATTATTTAGAAAATAAGATGAACACATTTAAGCAGCTGAACCCTTCTTAAACCCAGAGAAAGCATGCAAAACAGTAGGTCTGCAACGACATGCCTGAAGAAGGCCATAATAGAAAACCCGAGACCGAACAATTTCCTATTTCAACAGACTATTTTCTCTGAGATCTTTTACAGTTGCACGTGGGCAGATACTAAGATGCCCTACCCGCTTTCTCAAAGTCCGACTAGCTTCTTTCCAAATAATTAAAATGCAGCAAACTTTCTATTAGAAAATTTCTATAATACATCACTAAAAAGGGTCTGTCATTAATTCATTAATGATAAATTAGTTAATTACTTAACCTTTCTTAATGAAATGATTAACACCCTTTCAACAAACAAGTAAGGCAGAGGGACTTAGCGTCCTGCTGCAGGCTTCATCCACGGGGGCCAGTGCCCTGTCGCTGCGCCTTCGAGTTTTCATCAGTTCCATTTTCATCTTTTATAGAAACCCTTTATTCAAGGGCACAGACACTCTAGTTTTAAAACTTGGCCTATCAGAGATTATTTTTTAAAGTGCTTCAGGGTCTGAACAGAAATAAAATAACTTTGTATTATAGGAATATCCCAAATGCCACCCAAACCTAGAGCCAAGGAAACTGTGAAGTTCTAGACATAAAAATAATTGCCAACTTTTAAAATCCATTAAAATCAAGCCACACCCAAAGACAAATGGAATTTTTACAAAAATTCAGGTGAAAGCATTTTGGACAAATACTTTATTGCTAGGTAACTTCAAAAGGCATGTTACTAATTACTAATACAGATGAAAAACGTATAACTTTTATTAAAAAACTCTTTTGATCTTAGTGGTTAGATCTTTAGCTGAAACCCTAAATATTTAAACAAGCCTCCTTCACATTTTACCTACCTTTATCTCATAATCTTGTAGGATGCATTCTTCTTAGGATTCTGCTTTCTTTATTTGTGTGGCATTGTTGGCTAAGCTATTTCCATCAATATTCCTGCAGACCCCATCACATACAGTGATAGATGATTTCCCAAGATGCCTAGGAAAATTCAAATACTTGGGCCAGCAGAGTTAATCTAATGAGTAAACAGTTCAGATTCTAAAATTAAGCTGAAATATTCAGAGAAAAAAACAAAACCAGAAAGCCATTCGACACTAATTGGTAGCTACGACATCCGACAGGACGACACCCACTGGGAACATGGACACAAGCAAGGCATAATTTTGAAAGGAAATGTCTGGTACTTGGTGAAAACCACCAATGCTCCCGGTTGTCCCTACCACCCTGTGTGCCTGAGATGCTCTGGCTCTGCCACTTTCTCTACGTGTCCAAAACTTTCCGTCAGTGCTTCACTCTGGACCAGGATCCCATACTCTTCCCAGGTTTCCTGAGGTCCAAGCAGTTAAGCTAGACCTGTCAGAAGAGCTGGGGGCTTTCGACCAACTCTGCAATGGAAGAGTCCAGTTTCCTACTTAGGTAGGCCTCAGAATCATCTTTGAAAATGTAAAGGCTGGCCCCACCCGCTCAGGAGGCCAGGAAAATGCAACCCGTGTGAAGCCTCAATGCTTATGCACAATTTAAAACCACCAACTTTGATTCCCAATAGAAATTCAAACACATTACAAATATACAGGTCTCAAGACAAAACAAAGAATCAATCAGTAAAATCCAAGCGAAGATAAAGATTTCAGTTCCAGAATCTCTGGCAGCATAAATCGCTTGGTCCATGGGTCTCTGTTTCATGATTACCAAGGAAGTTTGTTAAAAATGCACATTCTCACATCAGTCAGCAAAAATTCTGATCCAAGAATCTGTATTTTAATAAATCCCTTGGCATTTGAAACACAAGCACACACAATGATCTGGAAGCCGGTGAGCAAGGGACCTCCCTTTGAAACATACTGAAGTAGGACCAAGTGCCAACATGCTTCCATTTCACACATGAGCACCACGTTGCCTCTGGGGGCTCACCCAACCCAGGAGAGGAGGAGACCAACACCTCTGACCTGACATCACAACTTAGGGGAACGACTCTGGGACAGGAGAAACTCCAGTAAAGTTGTACCCTCCTCCCCATGAGCTGTTGGTCAATGAGCTGACATCACCAAGAGCATCTTTAAAAACATGGTTAATAACACAGCACCTGTGCGTTTAGATCACCAAACTCAAAGAACATACCTTAAACTACCACCCTAATCCACAGACAGAAAGCCTGGAACAGAAAAAGGCCCATGACGACTCAACTGCTGAGCTGGGAGAAAGAAAAAGAAACCTCAAGGATTCAGTTTTTGAGTTTCAGGCTAGGACTATCAGTATCCTGGTTAATAAAGCTGATCACAGAATTACTGGCTAAAAATCAGAGAATCTAGCGAAACGTAGATGTCCACCTGACTGACTACTAATAAATATGTATGCATATTTATTAGGGAACAATTCAAGGAAAAATCTTTATCCCATCCTAAATGAATCTATTCTATTTGAGGTAAACAGAGACCATTTTTCTCCCTCAGTAAATTGTCCTATAAAGCACTAGCCTTTGATATCTTTAAACTGTTGAGATAAAACAGAATGACATGAGCTTTCTAGTCAATGATCCCTCCACGTCAGCTGTTTGTCTAAATTAGCAGCAGGAGGAAATAAACCCATCAGAGCTATCCTGAATAAACAGAACTAAATAGTAAACAAAACACTTGAACACAATTTTGTAATAATCCGTGTTCCTTTAAAGAGAAAACTATTTTATTGAAACTATGATATGGAAAGAAAGTGCAATTAGCTTTGCACCGGGACTGCCGAGATTTTCCGAACACCGGACATATGTAAATATCTTGTGATATCAGTTCCATTTGAGTAGAGCTGTCAAGATATTTACAGGGCTTGACAGTGCTTCAGTCTTTAATTAAAATTTTTCCCAGATACTTTAATGTAATTTAAATAGATTATTAGTTGTCAGGATCTAATATAAATTTTGTTTACAATTTAGTTAGTTAAAGTACTCAAATTGAAGAAATTAATTTAACCCCATGACTGAGGTGTTTTCAGCATCAAGATAAGACCACTAAAAAGCTCCCACTGTCCTTGTACTGTCCCAATAATCTTACATTAACTACTATGACTTAATTGCAAATATCAAGGCACTAAAAATTGAACCCCTCCCCCACTTTTTTAAAACAAAATAGGTTGGGGAGGGTCATAAGGAAAAATCTATTTACACTTGTTCAAATACAGGTTCTTTTTTTGAGGCAGCTCATTCTCCCAGTGGCTGGCTATGTAGGAAATGTTTTTCTCACTTTAAATCCCACAACACAACTACCAAACACACACCTGTTGTGCACAAGGCAGAACATGTATTAAAAACTGGTATCAGGAGATTTCAAAAAAGAAAACAAGCCTTGCAGGGACATTCACAGCTAATTTGGTCAACAGATTTCATGACAGGGTAAAACAGTACCAGGACAAGGATACCTCCAGCTTCCGGCACAACCTCCTGGTGAGAGGGAGCCAGCCGACTTCTAAACGAGGCCTGAAAAATGCCTCAGTATAAACTGACTGTACTTAATAAGAATAATTCATTAAAGAAACAAAGAACACTGTCTAATTGTCTTTCCCGAATGCCATGCAATTTGCCCCACTATACTTCCTCTTTCCAGGATAGCAGCTTTGTAGCACTAATTGCAAGAACATTATCTATGGGATGCAAAAACCAAAACACTTCTTAAAATCAAACATTCCTCACAACATTTATTTTTAGATTGGTTACACAAGCCAAATCTGCTTAATTTCCATTAACCACGTCATCACATGCACGTTGAAATAAACTATGTAGAGCTCAGGGGAAAAGAAAGAAAAACAATTGTCATGCATAAGGTACCCATGTTAGGCCAGGTTCTTCCGTTTCAGGGATTGGTCTCATCTCATGGCCTGCTGATGTTCCAGCTTTTGGCACCTCTAGCCTTAATTCATCCAAGTACCATGCAAGAGAAATATTTTTAAAAAATCAGTTTAAGATGGCTCCTTGGATCACACACATACACCACAGACCAGTGTAACAAGTCACCAGAAAGATCATTTAGAAAATACACGTGCCTAATTGCAGACTTCCTTGGCTTGCTGGCTTGACTCACAAACTCTATGTTTGATCACCTGGTAGGATTACTACCATCAACTAAAGAAAAAAAATTCCCTGCAAATAGTAAGAGAGTATGTTGGTTCATGCAGAAAGTTCACCTGTCTATTCAGCAGATGCCTCTCTTAAGGTTATTTTCTTTAGAAAACAAACTCCTACTTGCCTTAGACCTTTGTAAACTCTAGATTCAAAAAACATACTTTTAAAAAAGGACAATACTGCTGGCTTAGCTAAAATGGCATTTACTATGACTGAATTCTATAAAAGGAGTATGACACCTAACAGGATAAAAAAGGAAAAGAAAAAAGCCCTAAGCAAAAAAAAAAAAAAAAAAAAATTGAAAGTCACAAATACCACCTGTGCAAATCTAGCTATGCTCTGAAAATCCTTTCTCAGCCATAGAGAAACAGCTCGTGCTCAATGCTCAAGCTGCAATCAAATTGTAGTAATTTAAGATTATTGGGGGAGCAAAGGGCAGTGGGAGCTCTTTGGAGGGCTTCCCTCCCTACTTAATGCTCTTCAGTCAGGGGTTAAATGAGTTTCTTTAATGTAAGTACCTTAAAGTAACTGAATCATAAACAAAATTTATACTGTTTTCTGACAGCCTGCAATCTATTTAAATTTTATTAACGTGTGCCTAAAATTATTTTTTCAAAGACAGAACTCTTGCAAAGCCCTGTAAATATTCCTGGCATACCTACTGAACTGTAATTGGTGCTATAACTCCTAACATTGTCTGAATACACATACTTTTTTGGTGATGCCGAATCTTACAAGGTAACATTTCAAAACAGTTTTGAGTCTTAAGTAAAACATGAAAACCAAATACACAGCACAATAAGGTTGGGTTCAAAAGAAGTTGTCACATCTGCTCTGTCCTCTTTCTTAATGTTGGCACTGGACGTGCTGTGTTATAAATATATTTGTTTAGGAAATATCACAATTCTTCTGTTAATTTAAACAACTGCTGAAAACAGACATATCCTTCAATAGAGCCTGAGAATGTAAATACACAAGGTCAGGGATAGAGTCTCAAGAGAAGCAAGGAAAAAGTTAGTAACAGAGAACTATGCCTCGGCTCAATATTAAGCCGGTTAACTTTTGTTATTGTTGGTACAAATGATTTAACTAGAAAATATTTATAGCTTTTAAAAAAACATTACATATTGCAGAAAATTGCCTAATAGCATCCATGTGTATATTTAACTCGCATTGTTTAATTACACAATAAAAGGTATACCCAATAAAAGCTATAGACTTTGAAACATGTTGGGCACTATGGTTATGAAACTCTGACGTATAAAAAAACAAAGTGCTTACTATGTAATCAACATTTGTTAATTAAAAAGGCAATCCTTAAATGACAATTATTTTTATTCTTCTGTAATGTGTTTAACTTGTCCTATTTTTTACTTTGTTCTACTCAGTTAAAACTGACATTTAATTTGGGGAGAGTTTATAGAAAAAAAAGTGTTACACAGTTTATACTCCAAAATTTAAATATAAACACAAAATCTTACATTTCCAGCAATACAATCCTCTTAATTTCAGAAAGTTAATTTGAATACTCGGTGTTTCTTTCATTATACTTTGATAAACCTGTGAAAACAAAATGCTAAAGTAATTACTGTTACTACTCCCTTTAAACATGTAAAGCAGTTAAACTTCCTAGAAAACAAGCAAGGACAAGATAGAGAACTTGAGTAAAAGTAGCAACCTGGTCATGCCGAATGTCATTCTAAAAAAGAGGTTATTTCTAATGTGCAGAATGCTCCCTCTTGCCTGTTTAAATTCCAAGCGTGGGCTGACATAAAACTTCATCACCGGTTTTGGGGTTTTGGGGTTTTTTTTGTTTTTTCTTTTTGAGCTGCACGTCAGATTTAAACCCTCATATGCAAAACCCTGGCTTCCCTGACAAGGCAGATCTTCTAAACTTGATGTGAGAAAATGTTATCTAATTCTAGTGTAGGAGTCTAGTGTTAGTAAAAAGAATTCCACTGCACAGTTCTGGGGAGCAGGACAGCCTTTGAAAGACTTAATATTCTTTTCATACCTTTTGAAGTGTGTTCTCTTCATAAACAAGAATGCATTAAAAAAAAATAACTTGTTTAGTAACTCAGCATCCATAAGGAACTCAAATGCTACCTAGAGAGAGGCTAAGTATTTCCTTCCAAGTGAGGCTTCGCTTGCACAACAAAGATCAAGCATTTGCAGTGGTCCATTTCTGCATTAGTGAGTACATAGTTTTGCTGCTTGATCCAATAGTACAGGGTTCTTGACGCGGAGCTCCTGACAACACCCCAGCAGCAGTTCCGTTTGATCTCTCCTGCTTCCTTAATTTGGGTTGTCAAGGTTCAGCAGTTGGAGGCTGTTTACTTTTCCCAAAAAAAAAAAATTATTTTTTCCTCTCTCACACTAACTCAGTGTCTAATAGAGTGGGGGGTGTGGGGTAGGGGGTACGGAATGCAGCCAGTGACAAGATGTTAAACTTTTCCCCCCCCTTTGTGCAGTGAGATTTTAGCTGGCACCTTTTGAATGATAACTAGTTGAGTTCCTGTTTATATTTTCAGTACTCTTTAATTATTAGATATTTCAAGTAGAAAAATCAGAGAGAAAAAGACCCATCCCAAATCTCTGAAACTGTGAGCCCAATTTTCTTTTCCTACATTCCAAGAGATGGGTATGCCACTTTGAAAATAAAAACTCCAGTGTAATTCTGAAAAAGATTTGCTACATTTTTCTCTGGAACTGAAAATAACAGGAACTCTTCTGTCTCAATTATGCAGGTTAATCCTGGGTAGAAAAACACCTGAAATCTGGCCATTCCTCCTCAAATTCCAGTTAGGACATCTTCCTTCCCCGCCACCCCCCGCCACCCCCCCCCCAACCCCGACTGATTCTCACTGTGAAAAAACGGGTGTAGGAGGGTAGAAGGTAAAAATGTTGCAGAGATTCTTCAATATACTTGCAGCACTAAAAAAATCTTTTAAACATCCCTCAGATTTTCTCTACTCAGGTATTATGCAAACCCTAAATTCTGAACCTACAGACAACCGAACGTAAAGCGTAGACGGTCTCGATGTACATATAGACTCCTTACGAAGAATACGGAATGCCCCTTCAGCATTCCTGTTTAAAGAGCAGTAACAACAACAAAAAAAAAGGGCATCGAACTTAGAAAATACCTGTGACCGGACACGAAAGCAATACCAGCCTCTCATAAGTGGGCTGGGGAAGCTCAAATACAACCAAATTAAATGTTTATATTAATTTCATTACTCTGCCCAAGCTTCAGAGATGAGAGCTGGGGGAGGGGGTTGTTGAGAAGAAAAAGAATTGTTTCATTTTGGGTTTTCTGGTCCAGCAAAAGGAAAATGAATTAAAAGGAACGCGTAGGATGAGCCCAGACTAAATCAATACACTTTGTAATCAGCCCGGCAAGGGTATTTGGACACAATGACTTGGAAATAATTAATAGTTATAAGGGGGGAGTAGGGAGAGAAGGGGGGCGAGGGATGTCACCATATTTTATCGGAACACTTTACACTCCACGCTAAACTTTGATCTCCAGATTTTCGGATTTAAGAAAGGGGGGGAAAAAAAAGGAAGTCCAGTATTTGAAGATGGGCACATTCCTGGCTCCGGCGCCTATTGCTACACTCGCGCCGCCCATGTTAGCGCTTTAGCAACAGAGAGCCCCCGAGTTCAGCCCGGAGCTCTGGGGTGTCCCCTTGCCCCTGCGCCTTCGTCCGTATCCTGGCCCCCGCACCCGGTGCCGCCTCGACTTACCCGCGGAGTCCGGGGAGGGAGTGGGAGCGCCGCCTTCACGCCCGCGGAGGAGGCGCCGGCAGTACCATGGTCCCCGGCGCCGCTGCCTCAGCTCCTGGCCCGCTTGCTCGCAGCGCGCTTTCTTCCTCTGGCAAACTTTCGGGTTCTGCAGTCGACGAGAAACCGGGGCGACCCTCAGCAAGTCTTCCCGGTGCAGGTTGGGGGAACTGAGGGGGGTAGGATGAATGAGTAGCCTGGGGGGTCAAGACAGAGGGCGACGGGCTAGGAGGACCCGCGAGCGCGCGTGGAGGGAAGAAGAGAGAATGTGGCTCAGGGAATCCCGGCAAGGATCCCGAGGCCGGGAAATTGGCCCAAGCAAAGTCTGAGCACCTTCCCCGGGATCTCACAAAGTTGCAACAACAAAAAAGGAAGGGGGAGGAAAGGGGGAAGGGGGTGGGATAGGGATATGATCGCCGGCGCAAGGTTTGGAGTTACAACTGTTTATTTAGTCCCTATTCTCTTGGGGGGCGGGAACTGCGTGGAATTGAGGGGGGGCGGGGGCTGCTGCAGGCAGCAATTTCAAAGCAAACACTTGAGACCCGAGCATGAGACTTTGTTTCTGGGTGCGGAGCTCCCCGGCGCCCGCGTGTCACTTCCACTCTCCGGGGACTGAGGCGGAGCTCACAACAGGTGGGGAGGGAGACTCGCGGAGGGCCAAAAGCAGAAGGAATCGAAGTTTCCGATCTCGGCGGTATCTGGGGAGGAGCGGGGCGGGAGGCGGAGGCGAAGGGAGGCGGAGGCAGCGAATGACCGCGACCCCGTGGCACTAGCAAACTCTTCTGCTCCCGGCTTTGCCACTGAGGTCTCCGTCCGGAGCGCACGTCGCCCCGGCTCGCCGGCTCAGCTGAGTCCTCGCAGCCGGACAAGAACAGAGCTCGGGAGGAAGGCGGCGTGGCAGCAAGGGACCGAGAGCCATCGGCCGCCGGGACAGGGCCGGAAGGACGCAACGATTTACGCGCGTGTCAGAACAGATCGGGGCTTGGGAATCCCCCCCAGGACGTTCCCCAAACTTAAGAGAGGAGTAAAACCAGAAAGTGTGCGTGGTGAAGAGAGAAATCTGGGCGCGGAGACTCCCCACAGCGCATCCTGCTCCCACTCCCGCCCGCCGTGTTGGTCCCGTCGCGGGGAGGCTGGGTTCGGTGGGCCGAGCGCGCGTGGGGTACGTGTTTTTGCTAGGGGTGTGCAGGTGTGTCTGAGTTTTCGGGGCGGGGGAACGACGAAGGAATGCCCCTGCCTCCGGATTCGGGGCAAGACATGCGTGGCACCGGGGATGTACCCAGGGCGCGGGTGTCTCCGATCTTTACTACACCGCCCAGAGAGCAGCCCAGGGGCACCGAGGGGGCATTCACTCGGGGAGTGAGAAGGGAAAACTTTGTTCCAAGTCCAAACTTTGGGCTCCACAGGCGCCCGGCGCGCGCCCCCTTCCGCCGCGGACCCGACCCAGGGACTCGAGCCCGCCCCGCTCCTCCGCAGTCACCCCGACGCATGACATCGAAAGTTGCCCCTGGCGGCCTGGGCTTATTGATTTCTCTCCCCACGGCAATCGTGGAGAGCGCAGATTGAGGCGTGAAGGGGCCGAGGGGAAGGCAATCTCGCCTCCTCGCCGCCCCCCCCACTTGACTTATGCAAATGAACCCTAGTGCGGCGTCCCCGGAGCCCCCTCCACCCGCGCGTCGGCCTGCAGCCCCCACCCTGATCCCATAGCCTGGGCCCCAACCCGGGGCAGAGAGCTTGAGAGCGGAGGACTAGGGGAGATGCACGTGGAGCCTGGAGGTGGAAAGTAGTTGTTTTTTTCTTTTTTTTTCCTCTTTTTCTTCTTCTTTTTTTTTTTTTTTTTTTTTTTGTGCTGGTTGTTGTTGTTGTTTAAAGTGGCGGAAACCAGGCAGGAGGCGGCTTGGGAAAAAGTGGAGCAGAAATGGAAAAATACAAACTCACCCGCTGCAAATGGTCTCTCGGTGCAAACTAAGGTGTTTTCGGGCCTTTCCCCGCGCGCGCCCAGTCCCGCCCGCGCGCGCACCCCCGCGCACACACTCACTCGCGCACACACACGCGCGCACACACGCACTCGCGGGCGAGGGACCGGCCGCAGCGAGTACGGCATGCGACCGCCACACAATAAATAACAATAGATTCCTCCGCTCGGGACTAGCTTCCCGGAGCCCAGCCAGTGCCGGTGGCAGCGGCGGCGCGGGTGGCGCCGGGCCGGGGTCGCTCCCCAGCCAGTCGTCCCTCCTCCTGCCAGGGCTGCTTATCTGCCTTAGGGAACCGCCAAGGCCCCAGTGCCCCCAGAGCGCGAGTCGCCACCGTCCCCCCCGGCCCACTCGAGCCCTGGCGCCCACTCCCCTTTCCCCTCCCCCGCTTCCTCCCTACAACCCCCCCTCCCGGAACAAATAAATAAATAAGGCGCGCAAGGGAGTCCAGCTCGTCGCGGAGGAAGATGTTGTTATTTTTTGCTGTTGTGCGTCCCTGACGTCACATCCACCTGCTGGGTAAACAACAAGGCTCGCAGCAAAAAGGGGAAAAAGGAAAAGAGAAAAATCTCCACTGCCAGAGCAAGGGGCGGGGTGGGCTGGGGAGACGGGCCCCGGGAGGTGGGCAAGGGGAGCGTCCGGGCTGGATGGCAGAGGAGAGGGCGGCAGAGCCCCGCAGACCAGGGAGGGAGGGGACGCTGAGGAGCCCGGCTGCAGAGGGATCTGGCTGGAAAGACCTAGAAAATAGGGGGCCTGGGGAGGACAGATTCCTCAGATGATGGGAAGGGGGGCCCTCAGACACCGGGAAAAGGAGCGGCAGAGCGTTAACGAGGGACGAAAATGGATTTGGGATGGCCATTTGCTTGGTTTCTGAGCTAAAAATATAGAAGGAAGGAGAAAGATGGGCAAGGCTGTGAGTCTGCTCCAGTTAAAAGTGAAAGTGTTTCACCAGCAGTGACAGTTGAAGGAGGGGCGGCGGGGTGGTGTTCTCCACCACCCCCCTTCCCTCTCCCGTCTTCCCTCGGTCCCTCCTCTTTCTTTCTGCACTTTGCCCAATGAAAGAAGGCGAGTTCGGAGGTGAGAGTTCAACAGAAGGACAAACCCCCGTTTGCAAAGAAGCAGAAACCCGCCAGCGAGGGGTTTTCCCCCAGTGTTTAGCGTCAGGAGAGTGTAGCGTGGGAATCGCTTTTCCTCCCCCTCCGTGTCAGAATCCCCACAGAAATGTGTGGTTAGGTGTCCTTTGAAGGAAAGTGGCCGCATCAGGAGCTGGATTGTAGCTGCGGCTTCTGTAGGAAACCGCCCAGGGTCTAGCGTGTCAGCAGTTTAACACAGGTTACCTGCTCTCCAAGAGACCATTCACTTGCAAAAAGCTTTGTCCAGTTCTTTGAAAAGGTGAGATTTCTTTTTGTGTGTGTTTTGAAGTTTGGTGAAATTTAGAAATTTGAAGGAGTAAATGAGGAACCTGAACAAAATTTTTGAAATATACATACAAATGTATAAAGCAAAAGACAGTAGTATTTCTTTCGCTTTTATCAACATAAGTAGAGAAGGAAGAAGTCTTGGTTTCCAAAATGTGACGTAGATATATAGCTCTATGAATTGTTGTTGTTTAACAGAAATAATTTTTTTCAGACCCATCACCGCAGGTGCTGCCAAATTCCCAAGCCAGTATTCCCAACTACTGGCTGGATGGTGTAGAAGGCCAGGTCTGTATGAGAGCGTACGGAAGCCACACTGTGGATCCTTACAAAGTACTGTCCCACTGGTCTTAAGACCAGCACAGCTGTAGATAATAAATATCCTGAAAAGGTTATGAGAAATTCTTTTAGATAATTTTTTACAAATATTGTTAAGCATTCATTTACCGAGGAATTCCAAATCTCAAGTTCAGTGATAGCATAAGACTACTTTAAAATTGTATCTTTTTTGCTTGTAAAAAAAATAACAATCCACTCACTGGTGCTACAGAATAAAGCCAGAGAAAGGGAGAGTGTGCTCATTCCAGCATAGTAGGATTCATATTGAAGGCATTCTTCACAAGATTCCATGTTACTCAGACAAGACCATCCATCAACTCTTTTAGACTAGAATCTAAATAAAGAAAATGCATTTTGGTTTGAGTATAACTTGCTAGCTTCTTAGAGGCTAGAGTTCATGTTGTGTTTGAGTCAAGACATTAAGACTTTAATGACACACCTACTACATTCTAGACCATATAGTAGGCACTGAGGGATACAAAAAATAAATAAAATCCCTGCCCTTGAGCTCACAGTCTATAGCTGTCAGTAATAACATTTGATATTTATTTAATACCTACTATGACTTAAGGACTGATGTAAAAGCTTGATGTCAAACTCAATTAATGCTCTCAACAACACTTTAACATCATTGGAAATTCCATATGCTAAATTCACATGGAATTAAATGGAAACCTACAAAGTAGCCTGACTATGGGGGAAGGGGGATTGTTTTTCATTTCTAAAATGTTTATGCTACATATAACATTTTAATGGTATATGTCAAGTTGCTGAGTTATAACTCAGGGGAATAGCAGTTTATTTAAATGTGACAAATTTATTCCTGGTCTGTAAAAAGAGTTCATACTCTGATCTTGTTTTTCATATTAAATGGTGAGTTTTTAAAAATTATTAGTATTGCCATACTAAATGGTCTTTAGATTGCCACTGATCTTATTCTCCATTTGAACTGCCTTAAAATCTACATTCACTTGAAAGTGGGGGCCAAAGTCAGACTAGCAACAAGTTTTACAGACAAAAGGAAATCCTCTTAGTAAATCCTAGGATATGTTTTAATCAACTTTGTATATAATACTGTCTGATGTGCCACCTTATTAAAGAACTCCATGTTCATTTTGCTTACATCAGAGGGAAACTTAACTGAAGCTTAACATACTGTTCATTTTCAACACAACATTACATTCATAGGGAGCACATTTTAATTTCTTTATTAGTAACCAACTGGAAGTTTCTTTTTACGTTAAAGCAAGAAGGGTTTTTAAATAAAGGGCACGGGGGTAGGACGCCACCTTTTGGTGGTAAGACAAATAGAAATCCCTTTTTAAACAGATGTTCCTGACATTTCATTTTTAATTACACCAAGGAAAAGGTGCTTGTCTCCATTTTGTTATATTTTAAGTAACGGGAAAAACATTGTAAGTGGAAAATTAGCAAACTATTGTTAACTGTTGCCAAAATTTCCCCAAAGGTATCAGAACACGTGCCATGCCATATACTATTAACTGTAAATCAAACACCATCTTTGTTGTGCAAATACCGTGTCAATTAATATATGCACATTTGGGGGAACAGAAACTGGAGTGTATATTTGCCACTTAATGACATACCTGAATGCTCTTGTAAGTTTAGAGTAAACAGAAATTTGAAAATCACCTAATTCAGTGTTTCTTAAACTATAATTAGCATCTTCCTAATTTTCACCATATCTACATAACATAATAGTTCCTGAATAATTAATATGCTGCACTCATTGGAGTACAGTTATGGTAATTGTACTGAATGTTTTCCGTTAAATCAACCTACATGTTATTTATTTTTCTATTACTACTTTAAATGGAAAACCAGTATCACCCTCCATAAATTAAAACACAGTGCAAACAAAGTCATTGATTTCTCTTTGTTAGGGAGACTAGCGAATAATGTAAAAATTAAAAATATTTTTTTTTAAAGAACGGCAAGTGCTGAGAAGTGGTAATGACAAGTCAAGTGTCAATGGAGAATTTTGTTTTCTCTGTTTTGTGAACAACACAATAATTGAAAGCAACTGCAGAGGGAGAGTCCTCCTCAGTATGCAACTCAATGTCACGAATGCCATCCCGGTGGCCAGAGTCCTACACTGTGAAAAACAAGCATCACTAACTATATTAAATTACAGAGTATGAAGCTGAGGCCCAAGGAGGTTAAATCGCCCCCAAGTCCAAATAATTGGTTAGTGGCTGTACAAGGATTAGAAACCAGGTGCCCTGACTCAGTGTCTTTGTGTATATCCATCTCACACTTTCCACTTCACAAAAGCAATGTGCCACTCTCCTCAAACATTATGGGGCCTGCATGACTTCTCAGAAACAGCCAATCTACATATCACTTTACAGACAGAGGAGAAAGGATGCCACAGAGAGTGCACATCAAGTGCAACTGTCTACTCGCCCTCTTCTCTCCCTCAGATCCCTGGGGTAAACACAGAAAGAAGGAGGGGAAGGTGGGAAGTAGAGACGGGACAGGTTAGTAAAAGTGGTCGGGCTCTTCTTTAATGAAAGCTTACACTCCTGTTTCCTTCCTAGAAATGAAAAATGGCTAATGAAAATCATGTGTGTCAGAGGAGGTGTGTCATCTGCTTTCTGCTGTCGCTAGATGTCCACACCGCAAATCAACACAGGCTCTCTTCTTTTAAAGTATTCAATATCGTCAGGCACTCTTGAGACAAACCACATTTAATAATTGAGTGGCTTGAAAAGCTAGTCATGGAATGGTGAAAGTCCCCAGTTTTAAAAGGGTTTCCCCCAACAGCAAAACTCATTCAGAGTCTCAGCATTAAAACTAGAGACAATAGTGCATTTTGTGAGCTTTTAATCACAGTTATGGAGATTGCATTTCCTGCTTTTCTCCTTTTAAGGGCACAGTTCTATAAACAAATAAACATGGCCTGCAAATAGTGTTATGTGTTTTCAATTGGTCCTGATGAAAAGAGGTTGCTAATAACTACTCTATAGCTCTTTGCCCTATAGGTCCCAATGGATTGATTGTAAACCCTATAAACTCCCAAAAATTATTTGGCCAAATACCTCTGCTCCAAAAAGCTACTCTATTTCCCTAACCTTTGAACACTCACAGTGCAACATGTTGTTAATTTGGAGATACATAAAGGGAGTGTGAGTAGCTCAGACCTACCTGCTGGAAGTACTAGAGCAATCCAGACAGGCCGTTGTATGCAGAATGAGGTGCGCTGGCCTGCAGCGTCAGCACCACCTGTGCACCTCAGAAATAGAGCATCTCAGCCCAGTCCCTAGACCTACTGAATTAAAATCTGCATTTTGACAAAACTGCCCAGCAGAGTCTCACCCACACAAGTTTGAGAAACACAGATCTGCAGTGCACGTAGCCTCTCATAAAAAAGGCACCATCTCAATAATCTTTACGGTCTTAAGACTGTGAAGTTTGAACTGCTTATCAGATAGTCCTTATATAAGCTGTCTGCCATATCTGGTTCTCCAAACTGGAGTCTGTAAAATTTGTTGGTTCCTTGTTTTCAACCGCTTGCAAAGTTAAGCCACTAAATCACCTATGTAAACCATGATTAATTCCTTTGACATTAATAGCAGGCTGACTTCTCTCTCTTGCTACCCCAAAGACACTACTAATTGCCCTCAGATTGTTGATCTTTGTATCATTTTATGAGCGCTCAAAGAAAGATGGAAGACACTCCCCACCAGGCCAGAAACAAATGCCAGACAGGTTTTGGGAAGGCTGAACACATGCTATGACTATACCTTGTTAGTAAAAGGGCTTTGCTTTCTTTGTTTTGTCTTCTCTCTTATGGAAGGGATGACGCCTCCATAATTACAGGTATTGCTGTTTAATACCCAGAATGTTTTCCAAACCACTGAGGGGCTATACCTCCAGCAACCCAGGAGCTGTCCCCTGGTTGGATTCTCTTTCAAATTCTCTACACAATTTATAAAGACACATCTAACCACTACTAGATTTATATCAAGTATAAGGGAAGGAAGGAGGAACCTATCCAACTAAGGCTGCTTCCTGAACAAACATGAAGGAATTACAGGGAAATCTCACAACTGATGATCGATTTGATTCTGTGATGTCCTCAAGACTATAATCACTTCACCTTCCTCACAAGATAACAAACAGGTTACTTTTGTCATCCAACCCCCCACCCAAAAAAACAATTAAAACTATTGTTCTAATACTATCCTAAGGCAGTATAATTAAACCTCTGAGTGAGTAATTGTGTACCTGAATTCAAAATAAGATTTCACATGTAATGCAAAGTTCTGATTATAATCTCTAAGAAGAGTCTTGGCTTATATTTAGAACCCACAAGTACAGCTCAGTGTTACAACAGGCATTATTCCACAGGGCTGGAGACAAACTGCGTTTGTACAAGAAGGGAAATGAGGCAGGTCTTCCCATCTTCAGGAACAGTGAGGCTGTATATTCTAAATTATAGAAGATTTCAGAAGGAGCTGAAGAATACTAAGCATGGGGATATGCTGACATTTTTGTTATGCTAAACTTGGTATTTTTAGTAAAATCTATAAAATAGTTATTAAGAGAAGCTTCCTCACCCCCCCCATGATGTTCTTGAGCCAGTGTTAAAATAAAGCCATACAAAGATTAAAAATATGATATCCCCGAAGCTAGTACGAATCCTATGGTAATGGATTGGAGTTGAAGGTACCCATATGGGCAATTTAAATATATATTTACAGATAAAGAGATTCAGAAATAAATCTATAGCTTTGTATATGCATGAAATAAATCTAGTGTATATACACAGGTTTCCTAGCTCCGGTCATTGGAAAGGGCAAGAGGCACCAATAGCAATGAGCACACCTAGCACCCAGATCTTGGTTTCTAAATACCTTTCTCCAATAAAAGAAACCATGGATACTTGGAGAACTAGTTAATTCCAGGGCTCTGTTAAGGAAAATACAAGATAAGCTTGGAGCATCTTGTGCTGGCAGAAAGCGCCAAAGGAAGTGGAAAAAAAAAAGATAGTGGTGGAGTGGGGAGAGATTTATCAAAAAGACTTGGTAGCCAACCTGAGAGAGCTCCCCAATGTCCAAAGTTGAGACATGTTGAATAAGAAAAGAAATAACAATAGCATTGGTTTATAACAGACACATATGTATGTATATATGTACACATGCATAAATAAATAGGAAAGTCACAACTCTTTCTTACAGAAGATTAGTGGTGTCCAACAATTAGCATTTCAACACATTTTACCAGGTGATGCTGATGCCATGGCCTAGAAATCTCAACCAAGCAATATAAAATGATTTGAAGTGGATTGTATGTAACTAGGGAGGGCGTGTACTGTGGGAAATTTGAGAACACAGGCTTCAACTAAAAGGGGCATGTGCTAATCATCCACACCAAGAAAGCAAGCCTAGGGCAGGAAGAATTTTGTATTTTCGATAGAGGTAAGAAATGGCAGTTTTTATCCATACAGTCCTCAGTTGGTGAGGGACTGTGGAAATAAGTATTCTTAGAAGTCACCAGCTGGTTATGATGTACTTGGAGTTTTAGAATCCTTCTGTGGGGATTTCCAATTTTTATCTAGCCTGGGAATCTCTCCATTTTAAAAGGGGACTGTAAAGAAGACAAAGTGAACAGTAGTATAATGAATACAGACAACAATATTGTACTGTAATTATGTAATGTAATAGAGCTACAAGGGTAATCATATTACAATATATAAACACATCAAAGTAACAGGTGTACACCTTCAATTTACACAATGTTACATGTCAAATATACCCAGTAAAAAAATAAAGAGGACAAGACATAAAACAAAAGAACAAATCAGGACATCATAGCATTGTAGAAGCTTCCTAGAAGTCATGGAGTTCAACATACTTGTTTTCCACATGTGAAAAGAGTCACAGAGAGGTTAGCTGCAATGCATCAGCACTGGGAAGGGGACGGTCTTGGCTACTGGCAGAATCTTGGGCACCACTCTTACCAGTGTGTCACTTTGGGCAAGTTCCTGAAACTTCCCATGGCTTCATCTGCTCCTTGGTAAGAGAGCAGTAGTAACTGCACATATTTATTTTTCAAACGTATTTTTTCTTAAAGTATAGGTGACGTTTAATATTATATTAGTTTCAGGTGTACAACAAAGTGATTCAACATTTATCTTACAGTGTAATCATCGCACTAAGTCTACTAACCATCTGTTACCATACAAAGTTATTACAATATTATTGTTTTCCCTAAACTATACTTTACATCCTCATGACTTATTTATTTGAAAATCATTGGTATGTAAAGTGCAGCTTAGGGAAAATAATCAATAATTGGAAATTTGTACTTCACCTTTTTCACCCATTCCCCTCCCCGCTTCCCACCTGACATCCATCAGCATGTTCTCTCTATCTGTGGGTCAGTTTCCATTTCATCTGTTCATTTGTTTTGTTCTTTAGATTCCACATATAAGTGAGATCATGTTGTATTTGTCTTCCTCTGTCTGACTTACTTCACTTAGCATAACACTCTCTCTAGGTCATCCATGTTGTTGCAAATGGCAAGATTTCATTTTTTATGGCTGAATAATATTCCACTGTGTGCATGTGCATGCACACCCGAGTTCAGATATATATATATATAGATATAGATATATATATATATACACATCTTCTTTATCTGTTCTATCGATGGGCACTTGGTCTGCTTCCAGAGCTTGGCTATTATAAATAATGATGCAAAGAACATGGGGATGCATATATCGTTTTGAATTAATGTTTTGGATTTCTTCAGATAAATGCCCAGAAGTGGAATTGCTGTATCATATGGCAGTTCTATTTTTTAGTTTTTTGAGGAAACTCCATACTGTTTTCCATAGCGGCTTACAATCTGTTTTCCACCAGTTTACAAGCACACCAAAAGTGCACGAGGGTTCTTGTTTCTCCACATCCTTCCCAACATTTGTTTATTGACTTATTGCTGACAGTTATTCTGAAGGTGTGAGGTGATATCATGGTTTTAATTTGCATTTTTCTGATGATTGGTGACGTTGAGCATCTTTGTATATGTCTATTGGCCATCTGTATGTCCTCTCTGGAGAAATGTGTATTCAGGTTCTCTGCCCAATTTTTAATCAGATTTTTTTTATGTTGAGTTGTATGAGTTCTTTATATATTTTGGATATTAACTCCTTATCAGATATATAACTTGGAAATACCTTCTCCCAGTCGGTAGGTTGTTTTTGTTTTGTTGATGGTTTCCTTTACTGTCCAAAAGTTTTTGAATTTGATATAGTTCCATTTGTTTATTTTTCTTTTGTTGCCATTGTCTGAGGAGATATATACAAAAAAAAAAAAACTGCTAAGACTGATGTCAGAGAAGTTACCACCTGTGTTTTCTTTTAAGAGTTTTATAATCTCAGGTCTTACATTTAATTTTTTAATGCATTTGAGTTTATTTTTGTATACAGTGTAAGAAACTGGTCCAGCTTCACTTTTTTTCATGTATCTGTCCAGTTTTCCCCATACCATTACTGAAGAGACTACCTTTTCTTTATTGTATATTCCTGCCTCCTTTCTCATAGGTTAATTGACCATATATATGCGAGTTTATTTCTGGACTCTATTCTGTTCCATTGACCTATGTGTCTGTTTTTATGCCAGTACCATGCTGTTTTGATTACCATAGCCTTGTAGTATAATTTGATATGAGGAAGCACGCTACCTCCAGCTTTATTCTTCTTCCTCAAGGTTGCTGAGGCTATTCAGGATCTTGTGTGGTTCCATATAAATTTTAGAATTATTTGTTCTAATTCTGTGAAAAATACCATTTGTATTTTGACAGGGTTTGCAATGAGTCTGTACATTGTTTTGGGTAGTATGGATATTTTAATGATATGAATTCTTCCAATTTATGAGCATGGCATATATAGCCTCCCATTTATTTCTGTCATCCTCAATTTCTTTCATCAGTGCTTATAGCTTTCAGAGTATAACTCTTTTGCCTCTTTGGTCAAATTCATCCTTAGGTACTTTTTTAGGAGATGTAATTGTAAAGAGATTGTTTACTTAATTTCTCTTTATGATAGCTCATTCTTACTATGTAGGAACATCACTGATTTCTGTATATTAATTTTGTATACTGCAACTTTACTGAATTCATTTATTAGCTCTAATAGTATTGTGTGTTTGTTTGTTTGTTTGCATTACTGCACACCTCTGACAGGGTTTCTGAGAGGATGGAATGAGAGAAGGCATGTGCAGTGTTGAGCTCAGGACTAGGAGCGGAGGAAATGCTCAAAGAATCTTAGAGCATTTAGAAGAAGCAGAATTTGATTCAAAACTCAGGAATTCTGCCTCTCTGTTCAGTGCTTCTCCAGGTTTAAACTGAAGGAATTCTAGGCCTTAGAGACTGGTTGCAGAAGAACATTTCGTCTGGAATTTCTCAGTGCCTTTCAAATCATTCCACTTAGGCTGCCACCCAACCCACTTCTGAAATTAACTCAGCCTCCAATGGACTAATTCTTGATGCAAAAATAAGACAGTGATAAATTTTTCAAGTCAGAACTGGAAAACAGCAACAGAAGAATCACCTTCCCAACCAGGGATATTCTCATGAAACTGAGCAGGATTCCTTTAGATCAGGGTTTCTCAGCCTAGGCACTAGTGGTTTGCAGGGCGCTAAATAATTCTTTACTGTGGGGGACTGTCCCGTGCATTGTAGTATACTTATCAGCATCTCTGGCCTTTGCCTTCTAGAGGCCAGTGGCCCCACCCACTTCCCAGTCTCTAGACATTGCCGAAAGTCCCCGGGAAACCAAAATTACTCTCAGGTCAGAATCACTACTCCACGGAGCCCTCAGAGCAGGCAGGCAGGACTCTCTCTGGACCACCAACATTCCTCTCCTTGCCACAAGGAAGAGCAGAAATCAATCTCATTTTTACCTATGACTGAGTAACCAAATAATTTTCTTTTCAAAACAGAGTGGCTTAAGATGAGATCCTTTTTAACGGAGGCCCACAGACCTCAAGGTGGCTTCATGGCCACTGTCAGTCACCACCAACCTTTTTTTTCAGTCTGACAAATGTTTCGGCAGTGAAGCTTGTTCTGTCACAATCACGCAGACTTTATTAGAGTGCATGCTCCATAAACAGTGTCAGATATTTGTGTCAGACTCAGAGCTCTCAGTCTAAAATCATGCAATAAAGAAAGTGCCGACGAATAGAATCAGACCTTTAGGGTATTGTATCTCATAAGATGAGGCATGGGACTTAAATTAGGCAGAAACTTCATCTGGATGTTCTAATTAAAACCCCCTTCCCCTGGGAAGTCTTAGGGTATTTGCATCTCAGGTGTAGGAAGCTACAGAACTAACTGTACCATTTGGTATATGGGAAGAAGGGTCAGCCTGTCACAAACTCCACCTTCCCAATACTGATTCCTCCCTTTCTCTGAGGCTCCTAAACAGTGTATGGCAGCAGTTCCCAACATTTTTGGCACCAGGGACCAGTTTCATGGAAGACAATTTTTCTACAGACTTACGGGGTGGGGGTGGGTGGTGCTTTGGGGATGATGCAAGTGCATGACATTTATTGTGCCCTTTATTTCTATTATCATTACATTGTAATATATAATGAAATAATTATACAACTCACCATAATGCAGAATCAGTGGGAGCCCTGAGCTTGTTTTCCTGTAACTAGACGGTTCCATCTGGGGCTGATGGGAGACAGTGACACTCGACGTGTGTTGCTTATATCCAGTCTACTCCATAATTTCGTTTTAGTTTCTGTCACTGGAAAAAAGAAAAAAACCTGCTCCTCAAAGATAGGATGTTGGAAATGGAAGCAGGCTTTTCAGTGCTTTTTTGGCAACCTCAGGATATTCCACCTTGACTTTAATCCAGAATGTGTGGAGATTTGAGGTTGTCTCAAATTTATTTTTAAGGCCGCTGTTCATTTGTGATCTCCAGCAGCTGATCCTCTTCTAGCACGGACAAAGTCAGATCACCTGGCTTATTCACAAATGGGTCATGGATCCATTCCTCCCCAGGTCAGGGGTCTTTTATGTTTGAGAGGTCATGATCAAACTCTTTTGAAAGCTGAGACAGGTGATCATGCACCAGCTGGAGAAAGAAGGGCCTGGCTCAATTTCTTTCAAAATCTCTGCTAATGTTTAAAACATGTCAAAAACCCCCATGTTCACTCATTGCCCCCATAATTCCAGTTTATCTTTGAATGCGGCCACCTTATCTGCTGACTTGAACACAGTTGTCATTCTCCCTTGAAGTAACAGATTGAGTTCATTGAGCAGGTTGAATATGTCACACAAATAAGCAAGTGTTGTGACCCATTCTTTGTCACTGAAATGTGCTACCAGTGGTGACTGTTTTTCTAAAAGAAATCTCTGGAGCAGCTCCCATAACTCAAAAACTCTGGCCAGTGATCCACCTTTAGAAGGCCATCTCGCTTCTATGTATAAGAGAAAGACGTGCGTGCTTTTCATCCATCTCCTCACAGAGTTGCACAAACAGATGTGAGTTAAGGGCATGTACTTTAATGTGGTTAATAATTTTAATCATGCCCTGCAAAACATTGTTAGTCTGAGGTAACATTGTTTGGCTAGCCAGCATTTCTCTATGGATGACACAGTGCGTAGACTCGCATTCAGAAGCAACCTCTTTGACCTGAGTAGTGAAATCAGAAAGCTATCCAGTCATGGCAGCTGCTCTGTCCATCCGTATACCAACACAAAATGACCCATTCTGTTTTCTTGATATGTAATCATTCAAAGACTTGAGTAGTTCTGCAGCTGTGATGTTGGTTGGCAACAGAAGTGCACATACCATATCCTCATGCACAATCCTCCTGAAAAATATATCGCACAAAAACAAGCATTGTTGCTTTGTTGTCAAAATTGGTAGACTTGTCAACCTAGCTTGCATACCACAGTGACTTTTTAATTCTCTCTAACAATTGTGCCTCAGTATCCTCTGCTATTTCATCAATTTGTCTAGCTATGGTGCTAGCTGAAAGAGAAACAAGTGCCTTTTGAATGGCAGCCTCTCCTAAAAGTTCATGACAAATGTCCTTAGCAGCAAGCAGAATCAACCCTACACAAATAGCAAAGGGCTTCTTAGCTTTAGCAATGCGGTTAGCCACTTAGAATGATGCTCTCAAAGCAGGCACATTTGATGAAGTGGTGGCCTTCAATCATTGCTTCTGTTCTTCGCATTCATGTTCTTTTTCCTTTTGAAAAACTCCAAAGGCTTGCCTTTTAATGCAGGGGACTTGGTCTCCATGTGACGAAGCAGTTTTGAAGGCTTCATGGCTTCGTTGGATAGCCAGTTGCTACATAGTACACAAAGTGGGCTTGGAGAATGTGAATCATCTGTTGCAATGAGCCCATCCTGTGTCACCGTAATTTGAGTAGGACACTTGGTATTTTCTTTTAAATGCAGCTTTCTTCTTGTTGGCAGTCTTAGAGTCTTCTCCTGTCTCATCACTGGGTCTGTTCCCCTTTCCAAAGAAGCTCCCCAGCAACATTTATTTTTCACTCATTTTGGCTAGGGTTAGCTGGTAGGCTTACCAAAACTGTGACTGAGACAATGCTCAGTGGGGGAAAGAGGTGCGGAAGGAAGTGGTAAATAAATAATGGGTGGGCCACCCACGGACTAAAATAAGTGTCAGATTCTGACTTAAAGCCTGCCACCAGATGCAGCCATAAAATTGAAGTATATCAACTCACTTGCCACTATAAAGCCTGCCACCAGATGCAGCTTAATTGTCACTTGCCACTAGTAGGGTTTTGATATGAGACTGCTAGTAATTGATTTATTATGGCCTCTGTGCAGTCAAACCCCTCTGCCAATGATAATCTGTATTCGTAGCTGTAGCTGCTGCGTGGCGCTAGCATCACCACCTCAGCTCCACCTCAAATCACCAGGCATTAGCTTTTCATAGGGAGTGTGCAACCTAGGTCCCTCACATGTGCAGCTCACAGTAAGGTTCACACTCCTGTGAGAATCTAATGCTGCCACTGATCTGACAGGAGGCAGAGCTCAGGCAGTGATGCGAACTATAAATACAGATGAAGCTTTGCTGGCCGCCGCTCACCTCCTATTGTGTGGCCCGAGGGTTGGGGACCCCTACCATAGAGAACTCAGCTTGTTGCTCTTTTTATGGCCAATAATAGAAATGTTGGAATGATTGCTAGATAGATAAAACAATTTTGGAAACACAAGTGTTTGTTTCCAAGACTGTTGCTAACCTTGGCATTTTGATGGTTTTACAATCTAACAGGATTCTAAGGATTCGGTTCAGCTTTGGAGGCACCTTCTTATGAGAAGCAGAAGTGGGCCTCTGCCAGGGCCCTCAAACAGCAAGCCAGGGTCCATTTCATGCAATCATTCTTCCAACAAATAGTCATTGCATGCTGCTGTGTGCCCATCACTGCCTTAGATATTAGGGAAGAGTAGGAAACAAAAGACAAAAACCCTTGTCTTCATGGTGCTTACATTCTTGTGGTTTTTCAGTTGAGCATATTTTTAGAAATTAGAAGCTGTAACCACCAATATAAACTGAACACATCAGCAGAGAGGATGTATTTTGTTAGAGTTATCACTTAAACTATAAGAAAATACCGAAAATTGAGGCAGTGGATAAAAACGGAGAAAGAAATGAATTCTAATGGTAAAATGGTCATTAAGAATGTACCACAAACAAATCTGAAGGTTCGTGTACAAACCATGGAAAGATCAGGACACCTGAAAATATATCGAGGCCTCCAACTTAGCTAGAAGAAGTACATAGGTCCTAGAATGATGCAGAAAACCAAATGGTGCCAAAATGTGTATTCTTAGGATGAAGGCGGAGGGGAAGAGAGAAAGGCAGAGGGAAGGAGGGGAGAAGGCAGGGAGGCAGAGAATACGCCTCTCAGTGGCAAGTGAGCTCTGGCATTCCATTGAAAATAGTTCGGGGCCTAGAGAGAAATGGTGTCATGAATATTATGACTCTGGCATACATATAAGACTCTAATTGGCACAACAAAATCAGTCTGTCCTCCAGGTAACAGAAAATAGCCTCTTCTGGATGTTTGTCTTAGGACACAGAACAGCAGAAGGTAGAAGAGGCCAATCTTCTTCAGTTGCTCCAGCAGGGGATAGGGTAGCATGAATTTTATGCTCGAGGGAAACAAATTATGCATTCTTCTGGATCAGAATTTAGAGGTTAGAATTCTGGAGAGGAGATGATAATGGTCTGTATAATTTATATTTTCATCCCTAAGGAAGTAGCAATATCTATATTCCGGAAGCATCAAGCATGGCTGGCCTGCTGTCTATCTCATGGATCTCCGTGCTGGATGAAAGTTCACATGTTTCCAAATGTTTGGAAGTGTATTACCCAGTTGTTTGTTTCTGTCTTCCCTACAAATAGTTTGGTCTCCTTCTGGGGAAAAGAAATAATGTGAACAGAGCAAACACACACATGCTCTCAAAAATCCTCTCCTCCAGTATCCAATACAGCCAGGTTATTCTAGGGCTCCATTTTAGGGCAAAAAGAATAAGAAAGAGAAAGACCGTAGCTTTTCTCACAGTTTCACCTCATGCTCAGTACTGAATAATAGTTAAAAAAGTACAGCAGCTTTTTGGTTATATTGGCTTTTGCAGTTTATAATGAAAGAAAGTTTAGTTTAGAATTCCATCCTCTCTAGCATTCTTATAATTTTTTCTCTCTAAAATTCACCTACGTAAGGATTGCCTTATTTAAGATACTGTTATTTTCTGACGATACAATTACTCTGTCCCTTTCATGTTGTGCTAGGGCACTGGAGCCACCCCCTGCCTATTCCGTCTCCCTGGAATGCTCTTCTTCCTCCAACTCTTTGCATGGTTGGAGCATTCTAGCCTTCAGTGCTCAGTTGAAATGTCACCTCTTCAGAGAAAACTTCCCTGACGTTTTCCAAATTAATATCTAAAATTCTGACTTGGTTCTTGATTTATGTACTCATTTATTGTCTGGTTCTCTACCTAGAAATAAGCTCCATGAGTCTAGAGACCTGCTCACTTTTGCTTACTGCAAATTCCTGAGAAGCATAGAATGGGCACTGAAATATTTGAGTGAATGAATGACCAAACAAATGAATCCTTAAGCGTCAATATCCCTGCCATCAGGAGACCTCATCTCACTTGACTTTTCCTTCCTTCGCTATAAAATAATGATACACCCAACTCAGAAATGAGATTTTCAGTGGAAATGAAGTTCCCATTAACAGGGACCCCAAAGACAAGAGTGTGGATGTCCTGAGCCTCAGAGGCACCTTGAAAGTTGGGCAGAAGTCCCAAAGAAGTGAGCTGGCTAGGGAGGACCCCAGGGGCCTCTCTGGGGATCTCCACTAACCTGGGACTCCACCAGCACCAAGAGCTGCATGTCAGGTCCAGTGGACAAAGAGAAGCTTAGATTTCTGCTGACCTGTATGTCTCCTAGCTCAACATATGTATTTACACATGTTCTCTTAGACTCAAAATTTCACTTGGACCCCAAAATCACCAAGAGCTTTTCATTGTATGAGGAAACATACAAAAGAACTTTCAAAGTTATTTAAAATTGGAAATGTATGTCACAGAGAATAAAGCCAGGCAAATATAGTCAGAATTTAAACACATTGTGCATAACTATAAAATAATACAAATGAACACACACACACACACACACACACACACACACACACACACACCCCTGAATTTATGGTTCCAGATGCATACACTACACTTAAAATTAGTCACCCTGGGGATCTCTGCTCTTATTCCGACAATTCATCAAGCCATATTCGGATCTCTCTTCTTAGAATTTATAAGAGAAAATTAAGGCATTGATTAAAACGTTGCCTCTTATGTTAAATTTTATCTGTTTGATTTTTTAAAATGACCAAATAGAAATTCAGAGCATGCCTGGGCTGGGGAAGCAGGCAATCAAGTTGGTGATTCCTGGTGTTTTTCTAAAATAATGAAACCTGGGTTTCTTGTCTCATTTAGAGAGTAGCTTTAAAGGCAATAATCAAAACTGAAATTTACTGATAGCATCACTGAAACAAGCATAAATTTCCCAAATAGGATATTTTGAAGGAAAACATCCTTTTAAATCTATAACATGTAATATATTTATTTTAAAATTCCATGTTATTACTTACAGAGTAACCTTACTTGGGGAAAAAAAACAGTTTACAAATATGTACAACCACCACTTTTAAATAGCTCTGTGTTACATTAAGGAGCTGTATGTTTCCATTCTGGTATCTAACATGAGAAATTAAAATGTGATTCCTGTTGCTTTTAAATCAGTCACAAACACAATCAAATAAATAGGAAGTACACTGTTGTAAACATATTTAATCACTTGTTTTATAAAAATCATAGGCATTTGATAAGGTACAGCACCCACTTATGATAAAAACACTCAGCAAAGTGGGAGTAGAGAGAGCATACCACAACATAATAAAGGCTCTATATGAAAAACCTACTACCAACATCATATTCAATGGACAAAAACTAAAAGCTTTCCCACTAAGGAACAAGACAAGGATGTCAACTTTCACCACTTGTATTCAACATAGTATTAGAGGTTCTAGCCACAGTAATCAGACAAGAAAAGGAAATAAAAGGCATCCAAATTGGAAAGGAAGAAGTAAAACTGTCATTGTTTGCAGGTGACATTATAGTGTACGTAGAAAACCCAATAGTCTCCACCAGAAAACTACTTGACTGAGTAAGTGAATTTGGCAAAACAGCAGGATACAAAGTTAATAATTAGAAATTGAAGGCATTTTTATACACCAACAATGAAATATCAGAAACAGAAAATAAGGGGGAAATCTATTTACTATAGCAATAAGAAAAATAAAGTACTTAGGAATAAACCTAACCAAGGGGGTAAAAGACCTGTACTCAAAAAACCACATGACACCAAAGAAAGAAATTAAGGAAGACACAAATAAATGGAAGCATATACGATCTTCATGGATTAGAAGAATTAACATCATCTAAATGTCCAAAGCAATTACCCAAAGCAATACTACCCAAAGCAATTTATAGATTCATTGCAATCCCTATTAAAATACCAATAACATATTTCATGGATATAGTACAAACATTTCAAAAATTTATATGGAACCATACATGAACCCGAATAGCTGCAGCAATTTTGAGAAAGAAAAACAAAGTAGGAGGGATCACAATACCTGACATCAAACTATATTACAAGGTGGCTATAATCAAAACAGTCTGTTACTGGAATAAGAATACACACATAGGTCAATGGAACAGAATAGAGAGCCAAGAAATAAACCTATGACTCTATGGTCAATTAATATTCGACAAAGGGGACATAAACATAAAATGGAATTAAAATAGCCTCTTCAACAAACAGTGTTGGGAGATCTGGACAGCTGCATGCAAAAAAATGAAATTCGAACACCAACTTACACCATACACAAAAATAAACTAAGGTGTGTAAAAGACAAATATAAGTTGCAACACCATGAAAGTCCTAGAGGAGAACATAGGCAGGAAAATCTCAGATATTCCACACAGCAATGTTTTCACCGATATGTCCCTTAGAGCAAGGGACATAAAGGAAAGAATAAACAAATGGGACTTCATTGAAATAAGAAGCTTCTGCACAGCTAAAGAAAACATCAGCAAAATGAAAAGGGAGCCAACCTCATGGGAAAATATACTTGCCAACAATACCTCAGACAAGGGTCTGATCTCCAAAATATATAAAGAACTCACAGGGCTCCACTCCAGGAAGACAAACAATGCAATTAAAAATGGGCAAAGGGCCTGAACAGACACTTTTCCAAGAGGGACATACAGAGGGCCTGAAGACATGTGAAAGGATGCTCAGCATCAGTAGCCATCAGAGAGATGCCAATTAAAACCATAATCAGATACCACTTCACACCAGTCAGAATGGCCATCATAAGCAAATCAACAAGTAACAAGTACTGGTGAGGTTGTGGAGAAAATGGTACCTTAGTACAATGTTGGTGGAAATGCGGACTGGTGCAGCCACTGTGGAAAACCGTATGGAATTTCCTCAAAAAAACTAAAATGAACTGCCTTTTGATCCAGCAATTCTACTGCTGGAGTATTCCCTAAGAATCCTGAAACATCAATTCAAAAGAACCTATGCGCCCCAGTGTTCATAGCAGCATTACTTACAACAGCCAAGAATTGGAAGCAACTTAAGTGCCCATCAGTAAATGACTGATCAAAAAACTATAGTACATTTATACAATGGAATACAGCACAGAAGAATGAAAGAAGGAACTCCTACTCTTCATGACAGCATGGATGGAACTGGAGAGCATTATGCTAAGTGAAGTAAGCCAAGCGGTGAAAGACAAATACCATATGGGCTCACCTACAAGTGGAACCTAATCAACACAATAAACAAGCAAGCAAGATATAACCAGAGACATTGAAGTAGAGAACAAACTGACAGTAACCAGAAGGGAGTGAAGAGGGGGGTAATGGGAGAAAGAAGGGGAACAGTCATCAAGGAACATATATAAAGGAACCATGGACAAAGCCAAAGGGGGTAGGATTGAGGGTGGAAGGTGGGGGGTGGGGGCGGGGGAAAATGGAGAGAGCTGTACTTGAACAACAATAAAAAATATTAAAAATTATGCTTATTGTAGTTTATTTGCTCATTTTACATTTATTGTCTGTCACTCTTCACTAAAGTATAAGTTACATGAGGTAACTTGTTCCATTTCCTTTTGTATCCCTAATATCTAGAACAATGACTGGCACTTAGAAGTGCCTCAATAAGTGTTTTTGAATTAATAAAAAAAAGTATTTAATCACTTGTTTTATAAAAATCACAGGACTGAGTAATTATACTGTTTTCTAATATGTGTTTTTAAAAAAAGGTTGCTCGAAGCTAAAAATTTAGAAAACAATAAGTATAAATAACAAACATCCTTAATCCAATCATCTATAAATAATCAAGATAAACACCTATGTGTATATCCATCCATGTCTTTCTCTACAGTGTCTGTGCGTGCACTCTAAACAACTAGCCTAAAATGGATGGTCTGTTCTGCCACACAGTAGCTGTGGGAACTTGAGCAAGTACTCGTGCCTCTGTTCCATCATCTGTCAAATGGCATGATAATGCTTGCCTTGTACATAGTGACATTTAAATGATGTCAGGACCATTAAGCTCACAGCCTAGTATCTAATACATAATAAGTACTCAGATTAATTATACTTGCATTATTATTATTATACAACTTGAAATGTAGCTGTTATCACGAAAATTTTACTGTGAGCATTTTCCTTGACATTATTTTAAATTCATTACAAAAGCACAGTCAAAACATGGAGCTGTTAAACTGTTACTCAAAACAGGTTGACAAATAGGAAAAGTTGTTGCCCGATATGAAGATAGAGATGTCAAAGCCACTGATAAGAATTAAAAAGAAAAAATAAATATTCCTTAGCACTTAGCAACAAAACCAACAGAATCAGCATCCCTCACAGTGAGTTCAGGCACAAATAGATTAACATTTAAAAAAATCTATAGGTGAAGTTGGGTCTAGTCCAACATTTGGCAATGTCTGAAGACATCTGTCACAATTTTGGGGGTGGGATACTGGCATCTAGTAAGTAGAGGACAGAGATGCTGCTAAACATGCTACAAGGGATAGCACAGTCCCATAACAAAGAAGTATCTGTCTATGTAGTTGTCAGTAGTGTTGAAGTTGAGAAACCCTGTCTCTCCTAACTAGCTTTAGAGTTTCCAACAAGTTGCTTTCGCTGGTGATGCTGACGGCAGTGGTAACAGTTTATATTGCCTGAGCCCTGCTACTAAGCACTGTGCTACAGGATCTTTGTGGATTATTCTGGCTTTACCTTCCCAACAGACTTAAGATGTGGCCTCTGTTACCACCCACGCTTTATTGGTTGGGAAACAGGCCCACAAGGATTAAAAACTTTGCCTCAAATCCCACGGCG
Source organism: Mormoops blainvillei (assembly GCA_004026545.1). NCBI lineage: Eukaryota > Metazoa > Chordata > Mammalia > Chiroptera > Mormoopidae > Mormoops > Mormoops blainvillei. The sequence continues at coordinate 55,346 of PVJD01000089.1, read as the reverse complement.
GTGTGGCTTTAGTTTGAGGTCATGTCATTTCGATCTTCTGCCTCACTGTGAACTTCCCCAAATATCAAGATGTTTATAGAGACATGTTATGATCTACTGATAGAGATTCCATCCCATATGCCTGCTCCACTGGCATTGTAATAGAAGCCTGGTATACCATGTCAAGAAAGATGGTTTGGACATGGGTGGCTCAACAGAAAGAGAACCATGATCTATTATTGATATCTACCACAGGCATGGGAGGGAAGAGTAGTGGTATTCATGCCACACGTTTGATATCTTTGGACTAGAACCAGTGGTGTCCAATCCATAGCCCGTGAGCTATGTGCGGCCCAGGGTGGCTATGACTGCAGCCCAACACAAAATCCTAAATTTACTTAAAACCTTTTTTTTGCTCATCGGTTTTCATTTGTGTTTATGTATTTAACATGTAGTCCAAGACAGCTCTTCTTCCAGTGTGCCTCAGAGATGCCAAAAAGTTGGACACCCCTGGACTAGATGATATTATTTAAGGTATTTCTAAGAGCCAACCACCTATGTTCATTCCTATGTTTTCTTTTTCCCACCGTGAACAGCACAGGGACACTTGGCTAAGAGCCATTTTCAGAGTTGTACACATCAAGGGGAATCAGGTACTGGACAGTCCATTGCAAGGGCTTCATTCAGTACAGTTTTCCCTTTCAGAGAAAGTGCTGAAAACTGTCAGGTCCTACCTTACATAAAACAGAAAACATTAAAGTCCATGAAAATCACAGCACACCTCCACCCAGAGTCAAAGTCAAGAACAAGCAACTTTAAGAGTTGAGCTCATTTCAAAAAGAATCTGAGTGACTAAAGTAAAAAATGACCACAAAGTTTAGGAAGGCCCAATAATAATCTACACTTTTTAAAAAATCTGCACAATGTTTAGCAAACAGATCACTGGGTGGGGGAGGGAAGAAAGAAAAGGAATCACATAAACTTTAATAAACAAAGTCACATACCAACAAACATTTAAGCCACTGTGTAACCAAGATGAGGAACTGAAGCTTGTTTTTAGTTACAAAGATCTGAGGGATTGGGTGAGAAACAAACAAAAATCCAAGGGGAAAATCATTAATATGATATGCTGAACTATTTTCCCACAAGTATTTTCTTTAAAAAAGAAAAAAAAGAGGATGGGGGAGAAAAGCTATACTCTGTGTTTTAAAAAAAACCAATGTCCGGCATTCATGTCCAAATAAAACCTCTCTGCAAGCAGTCAACCAAAAACGGAGATTCCATTGTCGTCACATTATGTCTGTGGGGTACCACTTCAGAATATCTTCCGAAAACCAACAAAGCTGGATAATTAATATAGGACTCTGCAATGAAGGGGAAAAGAAAATGAAAGAAAACCCACCAAAAACAAATGACAAGAAATCCTGGATTTATATCCTTGAAGTGTATCATTTTAAGGTCTTCCTGTTTACTAACAACAAGAACAACACATGCGCGCGCGCGCACACACACACACACACACACACACACACACCCCACATCTAGTTTTCCAGGAAGTTAGTTATTTAAATTAAACAACATTGGGGCTTCTTTAGTAAAAGCAGAGCCCTTTATTCCTAAACCACCTCTCCAAGGAGGGAGAAGCTGCCACTCTCACTGCAGAAGTGGGACATTGATTCTAAGGGATCACATTTCTATCTGCCTGAAAGATTCCAAGGCATTTGAGATAAAATAATTTTTAATACATCATTATAAGACTTTTTAATCAAACTGTCTTACAAGCAAAATAATCTATATAACACAAAAGCAAGTAAATATTAAAAATTTGAGATGAATTTTGCTAATGTTGAGCTTAAGACAATTTAGCAAGAAATGACAACACAGTACTAAATTATTTGCATCCGTGACATCTTAGCTGTGTCTACAAGGGACCAAAACACTGTAATGATAAGAAAAAGTCAGTAATTGCTCAGATGTTATGTGTAGTCCCCAGAGGCTGACATTCCCACGGTATGGGTCCTCTCCCTCTAAGCCTTTTAAGAAGTTCACTCCGAGGGCTTTTCTCACTATTTCTCTCTGTCAACTCATACCCCTCTGGCCACCCGAGATCCTACTTGCACTCCAGGGAGGTTGCCACACAGCCACACTTTGTACCTTACTTCCATTGGGCTGTTCTACCACCACATGCTGACAGCTAATGGTGAGCATGGTTAAAACCAAATTCTTGTCCATGGGAAATTCCTTAATGAAATATTTTGTCTATCAGGTCAAGGACTTTGACTCTCTCATAATAATTCCCCCAAACGCTCCCCCCACCACAACCTAGAGAAATGGTTTATCTGGTAAGTAAAGACTGCTTCTCTCTCAAGTCCCACATCTTTAACAGCCAGCAGGTAGAGTGAGAGTTCTCCAAACTTCTTTCTCTTCTGAAGCTTTCCTTCAATAATTCATCCTTACTTGAAGTCTACCTACACTGTAGCCACCATCTCCCCATCCGCTATGGTCCAGAGAGTGACAGATAGCATAGTTATGACAAGCTATATTATTGTCACACCAACCTGGGATCTAATACTGGTTTTAACCAATCATGACTTGTGACCCTCTCCAAACTTCAGTTTCTGCATCGGTACACCTGGTACAACAATAGCATATTTGTAGGTTTGGGCTACAGTAACAAAACACCACACTCTGGGAGGCTTAAACAAAAGACATTTATTTCCTCACAGTTTTGGAGGCCAGAAGTCCTTTAGATAGGGAGCCAGCAGGGTTGATTTCTGGAGAGAACCCTTCCAGTTATAGATGCCACCTTCTGGCTATATCCTCTCAGGCCTTTCCTCTGTGCACTCAGTTAGAGGGGGATCCCTGGTGTCTCTCCCTCTTATTAGGACACCAGTCCTATCAGGGTAGGGTTCCACCCTTATTACATCATTTAACCTTAATTACTTCCCAATAGGCTGCATCTCCAAATATAGTCACATTGAAGGTTAGGGCATTGATGTGTGAATCTCAGACAGACACAGTTCTGTCCAGAACGAATAGTAGTTCTGTCCCCTTGAATGATTTAAGGAATGTGCTAGTTCAGGACCTCTGAGAAGCAGACAACAAAACAGGTTACGTATACAAGAGACCTCCTGCGGAAAACACTGTGAGGGAAAGTGGGGAGCTGAAGGAGGCTAAAAGAGCTGTTGGACCAAAAAGCAGGTCTGACTGATGCTGCATGTGTGAAAGGAGGAAGCCTCACATTAGGCCTGGTTCTAAGGATGATTCAACAAGGTCAGTAAAGACTCCTGGAGCCTTTGCTCTGTCCCTGCTCCCTCAATCACTGGTTGGGAAGAAGCAGTGGGGAAGTGCATGAACACAAGGGTGCATAAGAAAACAGCAGTGGGGCCATCAGTCAATTATGTTGGGGGGCTGAGAAGAGCTACTCCATGGCCACCACCAAGATTAAATTTATAATGCACATGAAGCTCCTAACCCCATCTCAGAGTAAAAGCTCTATAAAATAGTAGTGGTACAGAAGATGATGATGATAACTCTTCATATTTTGCTGAGGTCCTTGGAATCTGACTTATCATTTTGATCTACTCCTGTGCTGCCATCATGTTCTGAGTGCTGTGGAATCCTTATTGGTAAGCTAACCTGGTTTAACCATGTTCTCCTGCACTCAACTGACTTTCCCCTCCAAACACTTCCCAAAACACCTACTGGGCAATAACATATTTTATCACCCAGAGAATCCAGTTCTTATGACCACCTCAGCTTACTGCCTGGCTACTGAAAGAGGAAGGGGGAACTGCGCAGAGCCTGGCCAACTCCCTGAATTGAGACTACAGAGGTGGAAGTACAAAGGCAGATGTGGCTAAAGTTCACAGTGAAGCGAACCTGAGGGGAGAGCTACATGGAGAGGGGACTCCTGAGATCTTGCAGTCCCCTTGATTAGTAAGCTAAGAACTGATCTTATAAGCATGTGAAGAAATGATCCAAAAACTGAAAAAAAGAAAACAAAACCCACTCAAGAGGATTAGAAGGAACAATTCCTACCATGCTAGTTCACATGCTACCAGAAATAGCAGATGACCCCGACAGCCAGAGTGGAAAACCTCCTAAGTCACAGGGTATCAGGTGAGTGACTCAGAATAGTCTTTCCACAAGTACAGTAAACAACCTTCACTACATGATGATCTGGTCCCACTCAACGAAACTTAAAAACAAGACCTACAAAGAACAAACTGTTTCCAGGTAATTTAACCCTGAGCAAAGTGTAAGAATGTTTATAGGAATACAAAAATATCTAGCACTGAACAAGGTGAAATTCAAAATGCCTGGCATCCTATTACAAAGTAGGCATGTAAAGAAACAAGAAAATAGGAACCATAATGCGGAGAAAAAGCAATTAAAACCAACCCCCACTGACATTAACGTTAGTATTATCAAGCAAAGAAATGAAATGTTATTATAACTGTGTTCCAGGGTAAGTTAGAAAATATTTTGAACTGAATAAAATAAAACAAAGCACATCAAAATGCGGGATGTAGCCAAAGCAGTGCTTAGGTGGACATTCATAGCAGTAAAAATGGTGGTTGGAAAGAAAGGTGTTCAATCAACAAATCAAGCCCCCAACTTAAGAAACAACAAAAATAAGAGCAAATAAAACAAAAGCAAGCAAAAGGAAGACCTAATAAATATAATAACTATTAAACTGAAAACAAAAACAACAGAAAAGAATCAATTAAAGGAAATCTGGTTTTTTGAAAAGATCATTAAAATTGATTGACTACTAGTCAGGCTAATAAAGAAAAACAGAAAGAGGACATTAAAGAATAACGTTAAAAATGAAAGAGGAGCCCTGGATGGTGTGGCTCAGTGGATTGAGCACTGGCCTGTGAACCAAAGGGTCTCTGGTTCAATTCCCAGTTAGGGCACATGCCTGGGTTGTAGAGAGCGTGAGAGGCAACCACATGTTTATGTTTCTCTCCCTCTCTCCCTCTCTTCCCCTCTGTCTAAAAATAAAATAAATAAAATCTTTTTAAAAAGTGAAAGAGGAAATACTACAAACTCCACAGACATTGAAATGATAAGAAGAAATACTATGAACAATTCTATGCACATAAATTCAAAAATTTAGAAATAATGAACCAATTTCTTTTTTTAATAATTTATATTGTTGTTCTATTACAGTTGTGCCCAATTTTCCCCCATTGCTTTCCCTGCCCTGCCAACCAGCACTCCCATAGTCAAGCCCCACCCTATTGTCCATATTTATGGGTCATTTATACTTGCTCTTTAACTAGGCCTTTCCCTTCTTTCCTCGCTTATCCACCTCCCTCTACCCTCTGGTACCTGTCAGTTTCTTGTTTCCATGCCTCTGGTTCTATTTTGCTCATTTGTTTGTTTTGTTCATTAGGTTCCACTTACAGGTGAGATCATATGGTATCTGTCTTTGGCTTCCTGGCTTATTTCACTTAGCATAATACTCTCCAGTTCCATCCATGCTGTTGCAAAAGGTAGGAGTTCGTTCTTTCTTTCTGCTGCATAGTATTCCATTGTGTAAATGTACCACAGTTTTTTGATCCACTCATTTACTCATGGGTACTTAGGCTCTTTCCAGCACTTACCTATTATAAATAGTGCTGCTACGAACATTGGGATGCATAGGTTCTTTTGAATTGGTGTTTTGGGATTCTTAGAGAATAGTCCCAGCAGTGGGATCACGGGATTAAAAATCAAATTAATAATTAAAAACCAAACGGAAACATCTTCAGGTCAGATGACATCACTGGCAAACATTTAAAGATGAAATGAAACTAATTCTATACATTCTTTCCCAGAAAACAGAAGAGGAGAAAACACCTCCCAAGTTATTCTATGAGGCCAGAATTACCCTTATGCCAAAACCAAAAAAAGACAGTACAAGAAATCTACAGACCAATATTCTTCATGAGCATAACTGCAAAACTTTTCAACAAAATAGTAGCAAATCAAATCCACAACGTATAAAAAGAAAAACATATCACAACCAAATGGGGTTTGTACCAGGAAGGTAAGCCTGTTAAGATTCAAAACAAGCCGTATTATCTATCATATCAAAGGACTAGAGAAGAAACACTACATGATCATGCACTTGATCCAAAAAAATTGCTAAAATTCAATGTTTATTCATGATTGAAAAAACACTCAACAAACTAGATGTAGAAGAAAATTTCATTAACTTGATATAGGGTACCATGCTTAATGGTAAAAGGCTGAACACTTACTCCTACAATCGAGAACAAGACAAAGATGTCTACTTTTATCACTTCTTTTCAACAGTACACTGAAAGTTCGAGAGAGGCAATAAAGTAAGAAGCAGAAATAAAAGACATTCAGCTCAGAAAAAAAGAAATAAAACTGCCTATTCACAGATGATTTGATTGTCTATGTAGAAAATCCCAATAAACCTATGAGTAAAAAAACCCTTTTAGAACTAATAAATGAGTTTAGTATGATCATAGGATTCAAACTAGTATTAAAAATTTAACTTTGCAAAAAATCCCAATGCAATTAAAAAAAGGACAGAGAACCTAAATAGACATTTCTTTTTCCAAAGAAGACATATAAATGGCCAACAGGTGCATAAAAAGATGCTCAGCATCATTAATCTCAGGATAAAATGCAACAATGAGATATCACCTCACACCTATTAGAATGTTATTATCAAAAAAGACAAGAAATAACAAGTATTGTCAAGTATATACACTGTGGGTGGGAATGTAAACCAGTGCAGCCACAATGGAAACAGTACTGAGGTTCCTCAAAAAACTAAAATTTGAAGTAGTATTTTTTTTCACTTCCCTACTCTCTCTACATGGTCCCCTGGTACTTTTTTCATTCTTATTGGGGAAAATTCAGCATGTTATAGGACTGTTATACTCCACGAACTCCAACCCACTTCCCCACAAAATGACCAGCTGCTTGAGGACAAGGACTGGGTCTCGCCGGTTCCTAATGCAAGCACTGCGCCTGGCACTGAGTAGTGCAGTAATTACATTTGTTGGAATGCAATTAGAATAACTGATATCACCTTGAAGCATCAGTGTAACTTTCACTTTTCACTCCATGGTCATAGTGTGCTATGGAGACAGCTTCCATCATCCCTGTATTTTTTTTTTTTTAGCAGTTTGTTAAAGATCCTTATTAGGACTTCACTGTGTGAAAAGCACCAGAAGGGATGGTTACGGGAGAGGGTTGGGGGTAATGTGAGTTTACAAGAGGACAGACGCATACACTGAAGGCAGCTAATAATAGGCAAGATTAATGCTCCCGATATCTTGACTCCTTTTAATATTTATTCTAATACCATTTTCCCTCTTTAATAGAATATGAGAGTCATTCAGATTTCAATAATTCAGAATATATTCCTGACTTGAATTATTGTAGTTCTCTAACCACATTTGCTATCTCCAGAATAATTTCTTGCTTTCTGCTTTGAGCCTTCATTAGTTGCCTTTTTTTCTTTTTAATCAGTTCTTCTCACCCACAAGTTTTCTTTTGCTATATAATTATACTTGTCTTTAAAAATATTTTTGGATTTCAAATATCTGAGGTATACTACTTAACCTGAAAAGACTTTGTAATGCTGTCACTCAAACTTTGAGTAAAACCATGAAAGAAAAGTGTCATCCCTCAGGACCTGAATGAAAGACTCAACCTGTGCAGGCATTTGGACAACACATTACTGCAGGGATTTGATGGCATTTCAAAAGTGTTTGGAGAGCCAAACACTTGTGCGTGGCTCAGAGGGTTGTTGTGGCTCAGAGGGTGTGGCTCAGGGGGTTGGGCATTGTCCAATGAACCAAAAGATCACCAGTCCGGCTCCTGGTCAGGGCACATGCCTGTGTTGTATGCCAGGTCCTCAGTGCAAGAGGATGTCTCTCTCCCTCTCCTTCTCCCTCCCTTCCCCTCTCTCTCTAAAAATAAATAAATAAAATCTTGTCATTTTTTAAGAACTTCAGATGTGTTATTTTTTGTTCTTTTTGAAAATCTTTATTCTCTTTTATCATTACCATATAGTCTCCTTATACTCCCTGCCCCCCAGCAATCACCACACTGTTGTCCATGTCCATTATACACACACGCTTTTTTTTTTAAGTATTTGGAGATAAAAATTTCTTGAAATTTTTTAAGAAATGGAACTTCTTATTTAAGTATTTTTATTTTTTAAGTACATTTTCTTGGTTATGCTAGTACAGTTCTCCCATTTTTTTCTCCCCTTTATCCCCTTCCACCCTGCACCCCTCCCACCAGCATCCCCCCTCATAGTTCGTGTCCATGGGTCATGCATGTAAGCTCTTTGGCTTCTCCATTTCCTATATTATTCTTAACGTCCTCCTGTCTATTTTGTACCTACCATTTATGCCTCTTATTCCCTATACCTCTTCTCCCCTTCTCCCCCCTCCTCCTCCTCACTAATAACCCTCCTTGTGATCTCCATTCCTGTGATTCTGCTCCTGTTCTAGCTGTTACCTTAGTTGGTTTTTCTTTTGCTTTTAGTTTCAGTTGTTGATAGTTGTGAGTTTGTTGTCATTTCACTGTTCATAGTTTTGATCTTCTTCTTTTTCTTAGATAATTCCCTTTAACATTTCATATAATAATTGTCTTGGGAAGATGGTGGAGGAGTGAATGGAAGTTACACTGACCTCCTCCCAGGACCAGGACCAATTTGGAATTATAACTGAATTGTGGAGAAATCACCTGGAACAAACAACTGAACAATAACAAGAGAGAAGCCTTATATCCTCAGACAGACAGAAGAATCAGTTTCAGCACAACCTGACTGGTAAGGAGTGTGAAGGAGACTCAAGAAGGCTGAGTGGTCATGCTCAGGCTGCCATACCACATGGATATTTAAGTGACCAGTTGGATCCCCCTGCAAAGAGGGTGGTCAAAACCATAGTGGGGATCAGTAGCCTACAGCACCAGAGTCCAAAAAGTACACAGATGACAGCCAGCTGCGAAAAGCGGCAAAGTTGCTCTCTGTCAGAGACGGGCGGCTGGAGATGCAAGGAGCCGTTTAAAAAACTAACACATAAATTTTCATCTGCAGCCTTCTACCCTGGGCCCTGGAAAAGGCGGTGGAAGAGTGGGCTAGAAATGCCTGAGAAGAGACCGGGGATGGAGGCTTTGGGGAGAAAACTAAGAGAGTAGCTGCTGGGATCCTGGTGCTCAGTCATCCCCCATGTGGCAGCAGCCATCTTCCTCAGGCAGACCACTCCCCTGAGCGGTGGCAGCCTGAGAGGAAACAATAGCCACACCCCCAGGAAGGACTTTGCCCTGGCTCTGTGGTGCTTAAGCCTGACTGCTGAGTGCAGAGTGACTAGATTAACAACTGAAGAAGACAGCAACAGACAGTAGATGCCTGGAAGACTCAAATAAGCTGCCTAAGGTCAGATGGGGTCAACAGAAAGAAAAACCAGAGGTGGACCCAGAAAGAAAAAACAGCGGTAGATACTAGAGGCTACTGAGACAAAATCCACTGTGGTCTTCTCCATGATTTGCTATATTTTCTTTACTACATAGCTTTTTAACATTTATTTCTTGCCTATCAAGTTTGTGCATATTAAGTCACTAGATTTTATACTACAGTTTATTTCTCTCCTTTCTTATAATAGTGTTAATCTCTTTACAGCCTCATTTATACTGGTTCATTTGCTGTTGATAGTGGGATTGCAAGGGGCAGTTATTTCTGCGGTCGTGGATTTGTTTCCTGGGCTTTGTGGTTTTGCTCTGGCAGCCAAATTATGTGAAGATAAAGAAACAACCCCCAACAAAAAGGAAGGAAGGAATCCTCAGAAAGACTACTAAATGAAATAGAGGCAAGTCAACTATCAGATATTGAGTTCAAAACAATGGTTATAAGGAAGCTCAAATGAACTCAATGAGACCAGTGAGAATTACAAACAACTACAGGGAAACTATGAGGAACTTACTGCAAACTATATCAGCATGAAAAAGGACATGGAAACTATCAACAAAAACTGAGAGGAAATGAAGAATATAATTTCTGAATTCAACACAGAAGAAGAATTGAACACAGGAGAAGAAATCAAAAGCAGGCTAGATGAAGCAAAGGATTGAATCAGTGAGCTGGATGACATGGTAGAAAAAAAACTCCCAGAGAGAGCAAGAAAATGAAAAAAGACTCAAAAGGAATGAAGAGGGCCTAAGGGAAATGCAGGACAACATGAAACGTAATTATATCTGTATAATAGGAATATCAGAAAGAGAAGAAGAAGAACAAGGGATAGAAAACCTGTTTGAAAAAGTAATGATGGAAAACTTCCCTAATTTGAGGACAGAAAAAGTCACAGAAGTCCAGGAAGCACAGAGGGTCCCACTCAAGAGAAACCCAAAGAGGCCCACTCCAAGACACATCATAATTAAAATGGGAGATATCAAAGACAAAGAGAGAATCTTAAAGGCAACAAGGAAGAAACAAGGAGTAACATACAAGGGAGCCCCTATAGAGCTAGCAGCTGACTTCTCCACAGAAACACTGCAAGCCAGATGGGAATGGCAAGAAATATTCCAAGTAATGAAAAGCAAAGGTCTGTAACCAAGACTACTCTACTCAGAAAGGCACTCAATTAAAATGGAAGGTGAAATAAGGAGTTTCTCAGACAAAAGAAGGCTAAAAAGATTACACCTCTACCAAACTAGCATTACAAGTTATGCTAAAGGGACTACTTTAAGAAGATGAAGAAAAAGAGTGAAAGAGAGGAACACAAGAACAAAGGGAAAAAATGAGTAAGTACCTATCAATAACAACTTTAAATGTAAATGGATTAAACGCTCCAATTAAAAGACATAGAGTAGCTGAATGGATAGGAAAACATGGCCTGCACATATCCTGCCTACAAGAGACCTACCTCAGAATAAAAGACTTACACAGACTGAAAGTAAAGGGCTGGACAAAAATATTCCAAGCAAAGGGATAGGAAACAAAAGCCAGGGTAGGAATACTTATATCGGACAAAATAGACTTAAAAACAAAGGCCATAAAAAGAGACACAGAAAGACACTACATAATACTCAAAGGAAGCATCCACCAAGAAGACATAAACATTGTAAACCTATATGCACCCGACATAGGAGCACTGAAATATATAAGGGAAATCCTGGAGGACTTCAAGGAAGATATAGACACCAACGCACTTATAGTAGGGGATTTTAACAATACATTGTCAACAATGGATAGATCATCCAAACAAAATATCAACAAGGACATTGTAGAACTGAAGTACACGTTATATCAAATGGACTTAACTGATATATATAGAACCTTTCATCCCAAAGAAGCAAAATACATATTCTTTTCAAATGCACATGGAACATTTTCAAAGATAGAGCACATGATAGGAAACAAAACAAGCCTCAACAAATTTAAGAAAACTGAAATCATATCAAGCATTTTCTCAGACCACAACGGCTTAAAGCTAAAAACCAACCTCAAGGAAAAAAACTCAAAAAAAATTCAAACTCATGGAGGCTGAATAGCATGCTATTAAACATGCTACGAATGGGTCAATAATGAGATCAAAGAAGAAATCAAAAGGTATCTGGAAACAAATGAACATGAACATACAACTGTCCAAAACCTATGGGACACAGAGAAGGCAGCCCTGAGAGGAAAGTTCATAGCAATACAGGCCTACCTGAAAAAGATAGAAACCTTTCAAATAAACAACCTACCCCTACATCTACAAGAGCTGGTTGGAAAATAGTTATCATTTCAATTCATTCATCCTTCTTCTAGCCCAACAGTAAATGAGTGAATCAAAAAACTATGGTACATTTACACAATGGAATACTACCCAGCAGAAAGAAAGAGAGAGCTGCAACCCTTCGCAACAGCATGGATGGAACTGGAGAGCATTATGTTAAGTGTAATAAGCCAGGCAGTGAAAGACAGATACCATATGATCTCACCTATAAGTGGAACCTAATCAACAAAACAAACAAGCATGCAAAATATAACCAGCAACACTGAAATAAAAAAAACAAACTGACAGTAACCAGAGGGGAGGAGAAAGGGGGATAATGGTGGAAAGGAAGGGGAAGGGTCATCAAGGGACATGCATAAAGGACCCATCGACAAAGCCAAATGGGGGAAGGACTGGGGGTGGGAGGTATGAGTGGGTGAGGCTAGGGGAAGTGGCAGCAGGAAAATATTGACCAAACAAAACAAAGCGAAAAAAAAATAGACAGGGAGGTTAAGAATAGTATAAGAAAGTGAGAAGGCCAAGTACCGATATGTACAACCCAGAGACATGAACTAAGATGGGGGGAATGATGGGATGGGGTGCTGAGCAGAGGGGATAAAGGGGTGAAAAAAATGGGACAACTATAATAGCATAAACGATTTAAAAAAATTTTTTTTAAATTTCATATAAGGGCTTGATGATGATGAACTACTTTAACTTTACTTTATCTGGGAAGCACTTTATCTGCCCTTCCATTCTAAGTGATAGTTTTGCTGGATAGAGGAATCTTGGATGCAGGCCCTTCCCTTTCATGACTTTGAATACTTCTTGCCAGCCACTTCTTGCCTATAAGATTTCTTTTGAGAAATCAGCTGAGAGTCTTATGGGAACTCCTTTGCAGGTAATTGTCTCCTTTTCTCTTGCTGTTTTTATGATTCTCTCCTTATCTTTCATCTTGGGTAATATAATTATGATGTGCCTTGGTGTGTGCTTCCTTGGGTCCAACTTCTTTGGGACTCTGAGCTTCCTGGACTACTTGGAAGTTTATTTTCTTTGCCAGACTGGGGAAGTTCTCCATTATTTTTTCAAATAAGCTTTCTATTTCTTGTTCTCCCTCTTCTCCTTCTGGCAACCCTATGATTCGGATGCTGGAGCGTTTAAAGTTGTCACAGAGGTTCCTAAGCTTCTCCTCATTTTTTTTCAATTCTTCTTTCTTCATTCTGTTCTGGTTGAATGTTTATTTCTTTTCTCTGCTCCAGATTATTGATTTGAGTCCCGGTTTCCTTCCCTTCACTGTTGGTTCCCTGTATATTTTACTTTGTTTCACTTTGCATAGCCTTTACTTTTTCCTCTATTTTGCAACCATACTCAACCATTTCTGTGAGCATACTGATTACCAGTGTTTTGAACTCTGCATCTGACAGGTCAGCTATATCTTTATCACTTAGTTGTGTTTTTTCTGATCTGTTCTTCATTTGAGCCATATTTCTTTTTCTCAGCACTCCTGTTATGTTGTAAGGGGCAGAGCCTTAGGTATTCACCAGGGCAGGGCAACTCATGTTGCTGTGTTGTGGTGCTGCATGTGGGGGAGGGGTCAGAGAGGGAGCGCTGCCGCTTGCTCAGCTCTTGCCCCACTTTCAGTCACTTATCCCACTACCTACAAGCAAATTGGGACCTTCTGGTGCTGATACCCAGGTGGTTGGATTTGTGTACATTCTGGGACCCTGTGGGTCTCTCCAACAAACTGTCATGTGAGGCTGGCAGTTTCTCCTGCTGCAACAACCCCCACAGATTTTTACAGCCAGAGGTTTTTGAGGCTTTCTTTTCCTTACCCTGGAACCCTGGGTTGCCCAGTCTGTTTCACTCCCCAGTTGTTCCTCCCAGTGTACCCACAGGCAAATCTGGGACTGCCCAGTCCTCTGGTTGCCACCTCTCCTGCCCGGTCCTCTATGTCCTCTCTTCCTGGGCTTTCCATCTCTGCCCCTCCTCCCAGTCTGGATGAATGTTTCTTCTTTAACTCCTTGGTTGTTGGACTTCCATACATTTAGATTTTCTGGCAGTTCTGGTTGGTTTTTGTTTTAAAATTTGTTGTTGTCCTTCTTTTGGTTGTGCAGGAGGCAAAGTGTATCTACCTGTGCCTCCATCTTGGCTGGAGGTCCTATTTTTGTATTTTTATTTTCTACAGTGAAAAGTCATGATTTTCCTATTGAGTGCCATACATTGTTCTTTGACTAACATTTCTCCCAAGCTAATCAAAGGGTATGAGAATGCCAACCTGGGTACTGCGCGAAATACTCAATGAGCATTACAAATTTGCGTGCCATCCTTGCTCAGGGGCCATGGTAATCTTCTCTGTATCATTCCAACTTTAGTATATGTGCTGCCGAAGGGAGCACTGTAGGTTTTTATTTTTAAGGCCAGTCGTAAGCTCTAGTTGTGAAGAAAAACATTATGGTCTTGAGCTCGATTTTTAAAAAAATGTGTCATATTGAAGTGTCCAAAGTTTTTGTGATCATGTATATCCAACACTAAAATATTTTGAGCCTGCTCAAATTTATATGTATTTATTTATTTATAAATTATATGTATTTATAATTTTATATATATATATATATATATAAAGTTCTTCTGGCACATTTCTGGTCACAGAAACATCTACAGGCTTCTAAATAAAGACCCTAAACACTTCTAATATTCAACACTGAAATAAATGTGAGCTAAACACACATTTAAGAAGGATGAATGAATTGAAATGGTAACTATTTTCCAACCTGCTTGTTCCATTTCAGAGTGACCTTCGGTGAGAGCTTATCCCAGTAGGCCTGGGCACAAGGCGGGACCCACCCTAAACAGGAGGCCCCTCCAGCACAGGGCCACTTACACTCACTCAGTCAGGAACAATGGAGGCACACCTTCACCTTGCATGCTCATCTTTGGGGTGTAGGAGGAAGCTGGCTGGAGTTCCCAAGAAAACCTTCCCAGACATGAGAAAAATGTGCAAACTCCACACAGACAGTGGCTTTGCCAGGGATCGACTTTTTTTTTTTCTGTCTCATCAACATTATAATGAGTCATTATTGAAGGGAATGTTGTTTCTTGAGGAACTTCTGTATTGGATGGGGTAGCCAGAAAAGGCCTCAGTGAAGCTGAGGGAACATCCATGAAAATAGCTGGGGGAGAGTATCCTAAGAAGGGAGGACAGCACGCACAAAAGCCCTAGAGCAGCCTGCTGTGCTTCAGGGACTGAAACAAGAAAGGGTAGCAGCGAGAGCTGAAAGGTGACAGGGCCAGATCAAGTAGTGCCTTGTGGGCCACGGAGGCATTTGGCTTTATGCTGGGTGAGATAGAAACCTCTGCAGAGTTTAGAGCAACAAAGTGGTATGGTTTAACAAAGTTTGCAAATGTATTATATGAGAAATCTGGACAGAGCTGGGAATGTCTATCTTAAAATTCTCCCAGGAGGACCCAGTAGGGCTGAGATGTCTGAAAAGCCTGTTTAAATGTCTGGACAAGTAGCACTGACTTGGAGCCTACCAGTTATGAGCGCTAAGCCCAGTGGAGTCTGCTCTGTCATAGATTCCCCTGTCCCCACTCTTCACCCTGAAATCCACGGTGATAGCTCTCAAGCATCAAACCACCACCAGCAGCTCCAAAAGATTTTGCCTTTCTGGTGTCTCTTGAGGCAATTGCTGTGCCCCCCTGCCAAAATCACTTTAGCCTTTAAAAGAACCCAAATATGAGCCAAATATTTGGAGCTGTTTCTGTCCAGTCTTCAAAATTGTTGGGCTGTGTTGTCAAAATGATCCAGTCTTAAAAATGCCTGTGCTGTAAGCATGACCCCATCCAAATGAAATGACCACTTCATTTTGGCATGAGCCTGCTTGAGACCAGAGATCTCAAGTGGTCAGGGGAAAGCACTTCTTACACTTCTCCACGCTCCAGATGGGGCCCAGTGCCCACCAAATATATTTTTTGCCTATTGGATATTCCATGTGACCCACATATGATCCTTGCCCTTGTGGAACGTAAGAGCAGACCTTTATATTTACCTCACGGGAAGGCAATATTGGCTTCACCACTACTACCAACTCTCCTGGGTTGGTATTGAGGACCTGGGGGTCTATGAGGAAAAGCGGGTAGGATTTTCAAGGAAACCTGGAAGATGAGCAAGTGCTGGCATCAAATAGCACAAGTACCAACCCCTCTACTTTGCAGATCAGAAAACCACTGGTCAAGGGAAACCTTTAAAAAGACCCCAGTTTAGATGCATTGTAAATAATCTACAATGGTCAAACATAGTTCCAGGTTTTGGCTCAAGCTACACCTAGGGCCATCTTTAGGATTGGGTAAACACCAGTGTGCTTTCACATGTTGGAAAGGTAAAATCTTCCAGATTCTACAATTACACATCTAACAAACTTCAAGTTTCTCCTGGGAATTAAAATGTTAATATACTTGGGTAAACATAACAGGAAATTATTTATGTCTTGGCTCTCTTATTATGAATACTACTAGATATCTTCCAATAAAAAAAATCTTTCTTTAATGTTATCATTTACATTTAGAGAAAGAGCATTAAAAAAAAAAATGGTTACACCCAAGGTGGGTGAAGCAGGATTGTGCAGCAAGAACACTGAGCTTTTAAGATAGGAAGATGAGAATGTAAGGAAAAGATTGGCTGGAGGTAATGTGGAACCGGAACCACCTTGACACACTTTGCATTTTGGCCTAGAGCCAGTCTTGTTCATGTCTTCTCAGTGTCAAATGGCTAAGTGATTTGCATTTTACAATGAAAGCTAGGCTAGATGAAAATTGTCCCTCACAGTCTGATAATAGACAAGTCATTATACTTTTAAAAAATCAAACATAAATCAAACCCAAATTTTATCATTCAGCCTTTACTTTCCAAGACTGTTTATGAACAGACCCTCTTACCATCAATCAAACATTTTTTTGTGTCTTTTCCTCTTGTAATGGGGGTGAAAATGCAGATGTCCAGGTACCAGGCAGATGAGAACAAGTAGAAAACACAGACAGGTTAAAGATAATCAAGGACAACAAACACTTGCCATGAGGAGAACAATAGAGAGGGGTGAGGATTGTGCCATGCTGGGCAGACATGACTGCTTCTAGGGAACAGCCACACAGGTTCTTCCCGTCATGAGAAAGAGGCTGAAGCCCAGGCCTTCTGATTTCTCAACAGAGCCAGAAACACCCACCTCCTGGTATTAAATGTCTTGATTATTAAATGTTGACATTTGACATTTAAATTATTTTTTATTTTTACAATTTCTTGTACATCTATTTTTAATGGTTTATTTTTATTGCTTTTTTTCCATTACCATTTATTCCCCTTAGGCCCTCTTCCACCTCCACCCACCCCTCTTCCCACCACTGTAATCACCACCTTTTTGTCCATGTCCTGAGTTCTTTCTCTGTTCTTTTGCTGGATTTCTCCACCTCCCAACACAACCCCCTACCTTGCCAAGAACTGTCAGCTTGCTCTCTACCTATTAGTCTGTCTCTGTTTTGCTTGTTGTTCATTCCATTCATTAGCTTCCACATACGAGTGAAATCTTATGGCATTTGTCTTTCTCTGACTGGCTTATTTCACTTAGCATCTATACTGTCACAAAGGGTAAAATTTTCTTCTTTATTACGGTCAAGTGGTATTCTATTGTGTAAATGCACCACAGATGTCATATCCACTCATCTACTGATGGATACTTGGGCTACTTCTGAATCTTGGCTACTGCAAATAATGCTGCAATGAACATAAGGGTACATATATTCTTTCAAATTAGTGTTTCAGGTTTCTTCAGATAAATTCCCTGAAGTGGAATCACTGGGTCATAAGGCAGATCCATTTTTAATTTTTTGTGATAACTCCATGCTGCTCTCCACAGTAGCCCCACCAATGTGCATTCCCACCAACAGTGCACTAGGTTTTCCCTTTCTCCACATCCTTGCTGGCATTTGCTGTGGATTTATTGATGACAATCATTCTGACAGGTGCGAGGTGCTATTTCATTGTGGTTTTAATTTGCATTTCTCTGATGACTCATGATGTTGAGCATCTTTTCATATGTTTATTAACCACCTGTATATCCTCTTTGGAGAGGTGTCTATTCAAGTCCTTTGCCCATTTTTTAATTGGATTATTTGTGGGGTGGTTTTTTGTTTTTTTGGATTTTTTTTTGTTTTTGGTGTTGAGTTTGATAAGTTCTTTATAAATTTTGGGTATTAGCCCTGTATCAGATGTATTAGTGAATATGTTCTCCGACTCAGAGGATTGTCTTTTCATTTTGTTGATGGTTTCATTTGTTGTGCAAAACTTTTAATTCATATCACCCCATCTGTTTATTTTATTTGTTTCCCTTGGCTGAGGAGATATATCAGAAAAAATATTGCTACAAGCAATGTCTGAGATTTTATGGCCTATGTTTTCTTCTAAGAGTTTTACAGTTTCAAGTCTAATATTTAAGTGTTTGATCCATTTTGAACTTATTCATGTGTGTGGCATGAGAAGGTAGTCTAGTTTCATCTTTCTGCACATATCTGTCCAATTTTCCCAACACCGTTTATTGAATAAACTGTCTTTAGCTCCTTGAGTATTTTTGCCTCCTTTGTCAAATATTAATTAGCTATAAAGGTGTGGGTTTATTTCTGGACTCTGTATTCTGGTCCATTGATCTATGTGTCTGTTTTTATGCCACTACCATGCTGTTTTGATTTCTATAGCCTTATAGTATAGTTTGATATTAGATAGCATGATTCCTCCAACTTTGTTCTTTTTTCTCAAGATCGCTGTTGCTATTCAGGGTCTTTTGTGGTTCCATACAAATTTTTATAGTATTTGTTTTAGTTCTGTGAAACACATCATTGATATCTTGATAGGAATTGCATTGAATCTGTAGATTGCTTTGAGTGGTATGGACATTTTAATGATGTTAACCCTCCCTATCCATGAACACAGCATATTCTTCCATTTATTTGTATCTTCTTCAATTTCTTTCTTCACTATCTTATACTTTTCTGAGTACAGGTCTTTTACACTCTTGGTTAAGTTTATTCCTAGGTATTTTATTCTTTAGACGCAATTGTGAATGGGATTGTTTTCTTAATTTCCCTTTCTGATAGTTTTTAAGAGCTGAACATTATGTGAGCTGATCATAGACATCTTTGGTCAAGTTTGGCTTATTGGTGTCCACTTCACTGTCTCTTCTTTAAGGTATGGTTGGAAAACTATAACCCTCAGGCCAAATCCACCCTCTGTCCATTTCTGTAAATAAAGTTTTATTGGGACATAACCACTCCTATTCATTTGTGTACTGCCTTCTGCTGCTTTCATGCTAATAACAGCAGAGTTGAATATAGTTGTGTGAAAGCCTATATAGCCTGCAAAGCCTGAAATGTTTTCTATTTGGTCTTCTACAGACAGTGTACTGATCTCTTGCTTTAGGGTCTTAAAATTGATAGACTCTCCCAGGATCTAGAATCTTTTCCAACACATCATCTAGCCACCTTACTAAATGAATGAAAAAGGAAGAGCCTGAGAGAGCTTTCATTGGCCTGCCTGTACCACATATACCAATAAATAAGTTTAAATAAGTTTAAAAGGTAATATTGGTTGTTTTGCCATCACAAACAGAATAATCAATCTGAGTACTAAACAAGGCATGAAATAGCAGACTAGTGGTTTTGTGAAGAGCCTCTGGGCATTTGAAGCTGACACACCTGTGTTAGAATCCCACCTCTGCCACCACTAGCTGCGAGGCATTAGGCTGAGTACTTGACTGTTACAAGTAGCAGTTGCATCATCTCTGAAATGGTAACACTATTGAGTTAACAATGACACCTGCACTGCAGGTTTTATGCAGTGGGTCAGAAGTAATGGATGTTAAGTACCTGGCACTTCATAGAAGCTCTATAAAGATGTAGGCAGTGGTCTCAATAACAGTACCATGGAGATTCAAACTTTGCTGCCCAACACATTTCTCTCTTTTAGATTTTCTTTGATTAAAAAAAATGATTCTAGGATTCTTGATGTTTCAAAGGAAGTTTCAGGAGAAACAGAAAACTCCCTCCTAAAACTACCAGTTACTTATTACCATAGCTGGGGATGTGTCTTATCAATGCAATTTGTTAGTCATTGTTGCTTTAACAAATTCCACAAATGTAGTGGCTTAAAACCACATGAACTGGAAACTTCCGGTCAAGATGGAGATGTAGGTGACACACTTCACCACCTCGTGCAACCACAGAGAGAATTAAAACTATATCTCAAAGCAAACAACAACCAGAACTATCAGAAAATCGAGCTGTATGTAAGTCCGACAACCAAGGATTTAAAGAAGTCACATTCTTCCAGATGAGTGCCTTTTCTAAGACAGGGAGTCAAAGCAGCTCTACTTAATACACAGAAACAAACACAGGGAGGCGGCTGAATTGAGGCGACAAAGAAATATGGCCCAAATGAAAGAACAGGAAAAAAAACAGAGAAAGAACTAAATGAAAGTGATCTAACCAACCTATCAGATGCAGAGTTGAAAATACTGGTGATCAGGGTGCTCAAAGAACTCATTGAATACAGAAAAAACATAAGGGAAGAAATTAAAGTTACACTAAGTGAAATAAAGAAAAATCTACAGGGAACCAACAGTGGAGAGGATGAAGATGAGAATCAAATAAAAAATTTGAAACACAAGGAAGGAAAAAGCATTCAATCAAAACAGCAGGAAGAAAAAAAATCAGAAAAACAAGGATAGGCTTAGGAGCCTCTGGGACAACTTTAAACATACCAACATTTGAATCATAGGGGCGCTGGAAGGAGGAGAGAAAGAGCAAGAAATTGAAAACTTATTTGAAAAAAAAATAATGAAAGAAAACTTCCCTAATTTGGGGAAGGAAATAGACCTACAAGTCCAGGAAGCACAGAGGGTCCCAAACAAGTTGGACCTAAAGAAGGCCACACCAAGACGCATCCTAATTAAAACGCCAAAAATTAAAAGATAAAGAGAGAATCTTAAAAGCAGCGAGAGAAAAGCAGAGAGTTACCTACGAAGGAGTTCCCATAAGGCTATCAGATGATTTCTCAAAAGAAACCCGGCAGACAAGAAGGGACTGGCAAGAGGTATTGAAACTGAGGAAAAGCAAGGATCTACAACCAAGATTACTCTATCCAGCAAAGCTATCATTTAGAATGGAAGGGCAGATAAAGTGATTCCCAGCCAAGGTAAAGCTAAAGGAGTTCATCATCACCAGGCCATTATTACATGAACTGTTAATGGGACTTATTTAAGAAAAAGAAGAAAACCAAAATGATGAACATTAAAATGGCAATAAATCCACAACAATTAACAACTGAATTTAAAAAAACAAACTAAGCAAGCAAGCAGAAGAGAAACAGAATCATAGATTTGGAGATCATTTATAGTGATCAGGGGGGTAGGGGGAGGGGGATAATGGGGGAAAAAGTTCAGAGATTAAGAAATACAAATTGGTAGTTACAGAATAGGCAGGTGGATGTTAAGAGCAGTATAGGAAATGGAGTAGCCAAAGAACTTATATGCATGATCCATGGACATGAACTAAGGGAGACACTGCCTGAGGAAGTGGGGCATACCAGGTGGAGGGGGACAAAGGGGGAAAACTGGAACAACTGTAATAGCATAATCAATAAAATATATTAAAAATTAAAAAAATAAAACATTTGACTTGGTAATTATGCAGTTTGGGGACCAGACACCTTCAGAATTGGAGTTTTACCAGAAAACATTGGTTAAGAGAGCTCACGGAAAACAATGCATTAATGAAGACCAGTGCTTTCTGAGATGCGTTTACTGGACTTGTTGCTTTAGTGGCTCGTCAAGGAGAGCAGAAGAGTCTTGCGGTCTTGGGACGTTCGGTGTTTCAGGTAAAGGAGTAAGTTAGAATTACCACTCATTCATCTAAAACAGTGATTTTCAACCTTTTTTTGTCTCTTGGCACACATAAACTAATTACCAAAATTTCTGGCATACCAAAAATTATATTATATTTTTTGATGATCTGACTAAAAAATAGATATGATTTTGATTCATTCACACTGAACAGTTATTGTTGTGTTGGCTGTTGTCATTTTTTTATTTGACAATCTAAGGGAAAAGAGGTCAGTGCCCCTGATGAAATAGTCAGGTATAGCATGTTTTAAAAATTCTTGTGGCTCACAGGTTGAAAATCACTGATCTAGAACATCCTAGGCTTTGACAATTGTGGTCAAACTGCCCTTTTCCCTCCTCCATGATAGCTAAGCAAAGTTACACTAACATATCCTTTGATGCTAAGATTGTTCATTGCCCTAAAAACCATAAAACTAATTCATTTGTATATCCTGGTTCCGAAACAGTTCATAGCAATAATATTCCTTCTTGAGTTCTTCAAATTTTTACAATTATTTTATCTAACAAGCTCTCTCTACAGAGAGCTTCATTTAACATATATACTTATTCTTAGACAAGCTTAAAATGTTTTGTCTTGAATAGTCACCGAGGTTAAATTCAAAGGTCCTTCTATTTATTCTGTAGAGAATACAGAGAATATCTCCTTATTTCACATCATCTCTGTAAAGTGCATTTAAATGAAAATTGCCCTATCACCTCCTCTTTTTACAGATGCAATCCTCTAAAACCATGGGCTGGGAAACGGATCACTTGAAGATCCAGCCCTCTGTCTCATTGATTGGTTTTCTCCGTCCTTCCTTTTTCAGCAACACAAACTCAAGATAAGTGATGCATAAGCATTTCATCGTCAGGGGGAAATTGGGAAAACTTTAATCAAACAGCTTGGTAATTCACACACCATCATTTTAGATGGTTTTGAATTCCCTTATATATATGGTTTGGCCCCGCCTTAAGCCCCAAACCATATATATATTCATTCCCTTATATATATTCCCATATATATATATATATATATAGTGTTCATCTTGTAAATGACAAAGCCTTCTAGTTGGCTGACTCTGAAAAATTATGCAGAAATTTCTACTTCTTAAATGCTGATAAGAACCTCTTATGTTTAATTTTTTCTCCCTCTGTGAAATAGGAATAATACAAACACAGGATGGGAGCTCTTTAAGCTTCTTTTAGCTTTGTTTGTCTGGAGTTACAAGGGCTGCCCATGGCCATCACACAGAGCTGCCTTTTTGGTCTCCACCTCAGCTCTTCCAAAGACGTTTTTAGGGCCTCCCCCAGCTCAGGCTGAAACAGATGTCCTTCTCACCCCCACTTCAAACTGGTGTGGCATGAAGAAACACAAGAGAGAAGAAGAAAAAAAAAGCTTTGGTAACCATGTGTCACAGTATAAAAAGTGGTTTATATATTAAGGGAAAGTCATTAAAACCCAGAAAATATGTAGCAAGTTCATGAGCATCATGGAGAAGAGCCTCTTGCAGCTTCCCAGACAAACCAAGTAGGAGTGAGCCTTAGAGGACTACCTTGAGGGTAACATGCCAAGCTGGTTGGGGTTTCGAATGGAGGTGAAGCTTGAATACCAAAAGGCAAGGTGTTTCAGCCTCAACAGTACTGACATTTAGAGCCAGTTAATTTTTTGTGTAGGGGACTGTACTATTTGTCATTGGATGATTAGCAGCACTCCTGGTCTTTACCCACTAGATGACCATAGCACCCAATCTGTGGTAACCAAAAATGTGTCAAGTGTCCCCTGGGTGCAAAATCACTCTCAGGTCAGAACTTCCCACCTGAGGATGACTTTGGAGTACACATGACGCTCAAGTCATAGTTGAACCTCACAGGCTTCTTATGATCCTGAAGATGGGTTGGCTGCATTTTAGAAATTCAAATTTTAGGAAACTTACAACCAGAGAGGACTGGGAATTATGTAGCATGGGCACATGAATTCTATAGATCAGGGAACTGAGGCCCAAGACAGAGGGACTGCCTGACTGAAGGACTTGGTTCAACGGCAAACCACAGGAAGAGTGAGGTATGAGGGGAGGGGAGGAAAAGGCAGGAATAGAGGAGAGAGGAGACACATGACTGCAGGAAGCCCACCTGTACTGAGACATGGCTCAGGACAAACTCCAGTGACAGTAGGAGCTTTCAGTCTACCTGATTTTAGAATCACTTGAGAAGCTTTAAAAGAGAAGACAAAACCCAAGCCTGGGCTTCATCCCAGATGGACTGAATCAGGATCCTGGAAAGGGGCCTGGGCTTTGGTATTGTCTTTTAAATGCCTCAGATGCCTCTTTAAGCGGCCAGAATTGGGCTGGAGATGGATCTAGAGACAGGTGCACTCCAGACCAGAGCCTCCCAGAGCTGCTGGTGGTTTCAGAGTTTACCTTAGGAGGACTAGCCCACCATGACTCATCTGTAACTAACAAGGGCCACTTCATTTACCTCAAAGGTGAAAGGGGAGATCCTTATCTTAAAGATACCATGGAGTAAGTGAAGATGCCCCATCAGTGCACCATTTAGAAAAGGCCTCACACAGCAGACAGGTGGCAATACAGGATGCATGCATGCATGTGTGTGTTTGTAGCAATTCTACGTGCATGAGAACAACTTACTACATGGAAAACTGGGCATGCAAATTTAAACCTGACTTGGTAATTGTGGGCCTAATACTGCAGAAATGAATATGTCAACTTGCCTCCTCTGGCTTGCAGCTCCTAAACCCTGAGAGAAACCAGAACTCCTACTTCCTGCAGTCTGCCCAGCCCACTCAGCACCTGCATCCCCTCTCTCTGTGGGATCCTCTTAGCAACCATAAAACCCACCATGGACCCTGCCACCTGAGTACAGTAAGAGGAAAGTAAGGGACCATGTCCAATCCTTGAGCGACAGAGAACTTACACCATCACCAAGCATTCCCAATCATCCTCTGCTTGGTTTCTCCAAGGTGTCATGTGGACATCCGTTGTTTTTGTCTGCCAGGCCCATGCTCCTCCTTCTTTTAACAACACCCTGAATTTTCTTTCCCCCTAAAGAAATGGCTCCCCCTTGCTCTCAGTCCTCAAGTTCCAGGTAGGGTTGGTTCCACCTCCAACTCCAGGGGTGAGGTTATGGCCCAACTCTGTGCACCTCGTCTTAGAGATTAGTTCAAGGACGGGCATATGAGCCTATCAAGGCCAAGAGACTGGAATCCAGGTGGGTTGGTGTTTTAGTTGAAAGAGATTGACTTTACTAAGGATATTGCTAAAAGGATAGGGCTGAGGCTGGGTTTTGGGGAGCCACCTAAGAAGCCTGAAGAAGGGAGAGAGGAACAAAGACGTTGGAGAGAGTGACCTAAACCCCACAGCTGGGCGTGAGCTTCCAATATGGCCCCATCTTAAGCCCCAAACCTTATTCTGGACTCTTGATTTACTATAACCAGTTAATCTCTTTATGGTTAAACCAGCTTGGGGTAAGCTCCTATCACTGGCAATTGAGGCAGTACTGACAAGTGTAGGACATATGGGACTTCCTCCGATAATCAACTCTTCACAGTTCACCAAATTCACTACATAGTTCCAAATGTTCTTTCCTTTGGGTTCCGAAGGAAGGTGGCTTAAGAGTTCCACAGCTTCACATCATGTGTTAA
This sequence comes from Mormoops blainvillei, assembly GCA_004026545.1. Taxonomy (NCBI): domain Eukaryota; kingdom Metazoa; phylum Chordata; class Mammalia; order Chiroptera; family Mormoopidae; genus Mormoops; species Mormoops blainvillei. Next base: position 30,051 of record PVJD01000089.1, on the reverse strand, counting down.
GTCCAAGTCTCTTTATCCTGTATGCAACATGGTGTGAGTTACTTTTACCAACTTTTCCTCCAGTCTCTCCCCTCTGGTTTCAAGTCCCCACACCCCTCATGGCCTTGTCCATCAATTTTCCATCCTAGGGCCTCACAAGCCTTCCTGTCTCTGTTCAGATGTCACCCCTTCCATCAAGTCCTCTGTGACACCACTGGCTCAGAGCCATGTCTTCCTCATCTGGAATCCTGTAGCTCCTTGACTATACACTTGTCTGCGAAGAAAGCATGGCACACTGAGGCCACAGCAGGCACTTGAGACCATCCTGTGTAGCACTAGTGACACCTGACTAGGTTTGCATGCCCATCTCCTCAGTCCAGCTACTAAACCATAAGTCTCTGAAGGGCTCATGCCCCATTCACCCCTATTCCTCTTGTAACATTAAAAAGATAGGTTATTGAATGAATAAATACATGTGTGGATATTTTGCTATTATCTTATCAAAAATGAGATTTTTTTTTTTGTATTTCCAGTTGGGAAATCATGAGATGGAGGTTCAAAATTAGTTACAAAGAAGCATTTTGACTGCATTTAAGATGAAGAAGGACGTTTGGGTAAAGTGGGATGTGAATGTGGCACAGAGGTCGGGGCCCAGGCTTGGAGACAACCAGTCTGGGTTCCAGTCCTGGCTTTACCACTGCAGTGGGATTGCGCCAGTCTCTCAGCCTCCCAAATCTGCTTCCTCATTGGTAAAATGGGGTTTCTGGAACGCATCTCACAGGGTACCCAGGAAGTATAAATATTCTAGCAGATGTGAAGCACTTAGCTCATTACCTGATGTGCAGTGTGTGCCTAGAAGCAGTGGCTGAGACGGATACCCTGTGTAAGAGGGGCTGCCTTTTACCCTTCCCACACCCTGGGACTTCCTAGTCTTGAGGATTATATTACCAGGGATTTTTGTTTCTTATCTCATCCTAGGTCTGGAAATGTCAGTTTTCCAATTCAGATAAGCTACAACGCTCCCTTGTTTCTCTCTGAAAATTAATATTTAACAAAATTTCTCTATCGCCCCTTTACTTCATTTACTCCCTAATGCCCACCCTGGGCATGTTCTGCTGGGCACCCAGTTCTCCTCTTTTTTATTCCCCACTTGCCAGTCTTAGTCATTTAAAATATATATCCAACTCTACAGGATTTTGGAGAAAGTTCACTGGGACAATATTTGTGATAATCCTTCCATGCTGCCTGCTGCCAAATTGGTAATCCGAGAATATTTGTGTCCTTCCCTCTCTTGCTGTCAGTCAGTCAATAAATATTTATCGAGTGCCCTCTAGGTAGCAGGGAGTGTACTGAGCATGTGGTATACTGTGAACCGGGCAGACACAGTTTCTGGGCTCATTGCCTTCAAGTTGCGGCAGTTCCTTCTATGCCATTGGAAGGCTGGGTCTGCACCAGCGCCCCCTGCCTTGCCATCTCCTTCTTTATTCCAAGTGCAACATAAAAAAGAAAAACAAGCCCTTCCTCCAGGAAGGAGCACATAATTACCTGCCCAATCACCAGGAGGTGAATATGTTCGCTGCTTTTTAATTATATTGGCCTTATTGTTTAATAAGAAAATAAAAAACAGTCTGAACAGGGAGACTGCACAGAGTGGAGGAATCCAAACATAACTTACACACCTTGTTAAAAACAATTAGGGATTGTTTGATGAAGCAGATTCAGCTCCAGATGGCCAGCCTCCACTCAGACAAGGTCAGGTTCCTCCTCACCTTCCTCCAGCCCTTCCCAAGTTTTGCAACATCAATTTTCTTAAAATACAAGGATGAGATTGTAAGGGACGCTGTTCCCACGTTTGTTCCTTTTCTCTCCTTGGTGGCACCCAGGTTGTTTCTGCACCAACATGTATTGGCTCTGTATCCTTGGGAATTCTTTGTCAGTATCTCAGTCCCAGCTCTCAGGTTGCCAGGAGAGACACTCCACCAGCCTCTTCAGACCTCTAGGTTTCCTTCTTGGGTGAGTAAGTTTGCCTTAGGAGATTTGGGGGCAAAGCACTGATCAGCTTGCAACTTAATTTTAGGCATTAGGGGACCAGAAAAGATACAAAGACCACTGTGATGTAACACTGGCTGCCTTTCCTGGACTCACTTCCTCCTTTCCCACCTCCATCACTGCATTTCCACATTGCCCAGTACCAGCGGTTCTCCCACACACATCATGGTTGCTGTGCTCTGTGTCCTTGCTTATGCTGTGCCTTCTGCATACATTGCCCTTTTCCTACTTCTTGGCTCAGCTATTTGCTAATCACCTTATATCTTTCAAAGGAGGCATTAGCTCCCTCCCTTGCATCCCATCCAGCTCCTACACCTGGGCTGTGCTGATGGTCCTCATGCAGATTCAGATTGCAGGGAGCTTTTCCTGGGTCTGTGTTCTTAAGAAACCAGGGGATCCTTGAGGTCAAGGACTGACCTGTATTTATTGCCATCTTCCCAACATTTGGCACAGCTCAAGGTACAGCCTGGGGTCTCTCAATACTAAGTATCCACTAGAACCACTGAAAAGTTTCTTAGTAATAAGCTACACTTCCTGGGGAGATGATTTGGGGCACAGCCGCACAATCACCTGTATTTTTATGCAGCACCACTAGTGGTGCTCATGTAAAGAACCATTATAGCCACCGCTCAACAAACACTGATGAAATTGTACTCATCCATGGTGGGAAACAAAAGAGGTTTCTGAACAATCTAAAATAGGTTCTTAGATGTCATCCTGACTCTGAGGAATCTAGATGTGTGAAGATATGGGGAGCAACTTCTTTTCCCACATGGCTTGGTTATTCTCCAAAAATGAATAAAAGGGAACAAGTTAAAATGAGAATAAAATTGCAAAAGGTTGGTTAAACCTAAACATCCATTGACAGAGGACTGGTTAAATGATCGTGATGCATCCGTACACTGGAATCTTATACAGCCTTATAAAAGGCAGCTCTTTATCTATGTGCAGACATGGATCAATACCTAAAACATAATGATCAATGAAAAAAGTAATATACAAAGCAAACTTTGGTGACTGTTGTGGGTTGAACTGTACTCCTCAAAAAGATATGTTGAGGTGCTTACACCTGGTATCTTTGAATGACTCTTTATTTGCAGAAGTAGTAAATTTAAGTGCATGTCCATAAAAGATGAGGGAAGTTTGGACACAGAAACAGAGCACCATGCAAAGATGAAGGCAAAGATTGGAGTGATGCATCTATAAGCAACAAAAATGCCAAGGACTGCTGGCAACTGCAGAAGCTAGGACAAAGTCAGGAAAGGATGTTCCCTCAGACCTCCAGAACGAACCAATCCTGCCAACAACTATATCTGGCCTCCAGCTATAAGAGAATACATTTCTGTTGTTCTAAGTCAACCACTTTGTGGTGATTTGTTATGGCAGCCCTAGAAAACTACATAGTAGTCTATCATTTTGTGGATATCTATCTATCTATCTATCATCTATCGATATCATATTTCTATCCTTTAATATAGAGACTCTGAAAGAATACCCAGGAAAGTGAGAACACACATGGCCTCTGGGAAGGAGAAGGGAATAGCTGGGAGCAAGGGGAGAAACAGAGACTGATTCTCCATTGCATTGCTCTCTTGTACATTTTGATTTTTGTATTACGTTCACATGCTATTTATTTGAAAAATCAACAATTTTACAATTATTGCAATCAGCTTGGGTCATTTGCAGAAGTGACCAAAGTATGTCGCTTAGACTTCCAGAAAATGGAGCTAATGCTAGTAACTGCCTTGACTGACAGGGCATGATGTGCCTGGAACAGTGGTTGGCATAAAAAAGGTCCCAACAAGTGATCCCACTGGCTACTGTTTTTATGGCTAGTATGTGATTAAAGTGTTTAAAGAATAGTTAAAATCCAAACAAAGACTCATGAGTGGAATCCTGGGCAGCCAGACAAGCATGGACCTAATCAAGGGTGTCTATGCTGCATAAAGGAGACCCTCCAGTGGGGTCTCTCAGCAGCAATGTTGCATTCGGACCTGGAGGATTCTATGCTGGGGGCACCATGCTGCACAAGCACAGCAGGCTGGTTAGCAACATTGTTGGCCTCAGCCCACTAGATGCCAGTAGTATGCCTCCCTCAGTTGCATAATCAAGCACAGACATTGTCTGCGTCCTCTGGTGCACAAAGCTGACACCAGTTGAGAACCATTGGTCTGTGCTCCCCAGACCAGCAGCATGAACATCACCAGGAGCTTCTTAGAAATTCAGACGCTGGGTCCCGTGTTGGACTTATTGAATCTGAACCTGTATTTTAACAAGATCCCCCACGTGATTCATATGTCCATTACAGTCGCATTAAGCATTGGTCAGCATTGGTGTTCTCCCCTCCTTTCCTACACATTTAATCATTGTGGCCTCATTTCCTCATCTGCAAAGTGGGAGTAAGAGCAGTACTCACCGCACAAGCTTAATACATATAATGAACGAAGAAGCATAGTTGGCCCATCAGTAAGCATTTGCTGTTATTATTATTGGTACTGAAAGTTATCTATGAGCTTTTTTCTCTTCTCACTACATGAAGTTGGGATTCCGAAGTAACGGCTGCAGCTGCGTGTGCCATCATCTCTCTACACATTCACACACAGCGATCTTAATGATACATCACAGTGAACAATTCGACATTATTTAACTCTCTGTACACCAAGTTGTGGGCTGCATCAAACTCTGCTCAAATTGTGATCTTGCTCTTCAGATTTCAAAGTAGCAAAGTCATTCATAAATTTAAAAAAACAGCATCTTGTTTGTATTAATCAATTCACAAGATAAATACTTAACTAAAATGTGGCTTTGATTGTGCTGATGGTGATTACTGGATCACTCTCTGTTTCTATATCAATGTGTTTTCTTTTATTTTTCCAAGCTGACTAATGAATGGAGCCTTCAGAAGTCCATTGCTCATGATCTAGTGAGCAACACATTGACAGTTTCACACGCATATAAAACTATATTCACTGCAGCTGGGGAAACAACTGTGCAGCACACAAAAACTCTACATACACAGTTGCTATCAACAGAGAAGGAATCCTGAGTGATAGATGCAATTAGCTAAACAATTGACACTCTCTTAACATAGGAATTGGCCCTGCATCACCCCAGCTGTCAATAAAAAATAAAATAATAATACAAAGAACAAAGCCCTTTGTGTATAAAACATGCTCTATTTCAAAGAGTCCAAAAAATTCTGTACCTCAGGTTGTAGAGGGGAAAGGCATATTTATGTAATTTGGGGGATATTTACAATCCCCTCATGGCACAAAATCACATGCTCTTCAATTCATACTCCACTCAAAGTCAGGGGGGCGGAATTCAGGGTTTTAAACTTTAAGACTCAAGATTCTTCTAAATGCCATTTCATTCATATTCTTCACATCTCCAGGGGCTGTTCTGTTCCAATTTTACAGTTTATTCATTCCATGAAAATGTATCAAGTCATCACTGGCAGCGCTGGGAAGATGGAGTCCATGGAGAAAACATCCAGGCTCCGACAGTCATCTAAAGAACCAGAAATGAGAAGCCACAGGTTCCCAGGCCAGTGTGCTTGCTGGAAGCATTGTAAATCCAGAAACCACAATTCTCTAAGATAAATATTTAAATAAAATGTGTTTTCAATTGTACTACTGAATGATAATTACTGGCTCACCCCTCTCATTGTAGCAACGTGGTCTTATCTCCTTGTTTCATGCTGATGAATAAACTTAAGATTCAGAAGATACAAAATTGTGAACCTTAGTAATAAAGGAGAAGATATAACTGTTCAAACTCATTGATTCTCCATATTTCTCCACCTCCTGATAACTTCTCTCTCAACTACTCAGGCAAGTTGCAAGGCCTCCTCGAATGACACCAGTGATTCTGGCATGAGAAGGCTCTATACTCAAAGTGAATGTCCCCAGTGACATGGACCCCCCCACTCTGAAATTCCTTAAAGTCCCTATCTGTATTCCTCTGAAGAGGAAGCAGCCAAGCTTTGTTACCAGCTCTGTCTAATCTACTCATGGCAGTGACCCCAACCAAGTCAACAGCACCCTTGGTAGTGTTACCACAGACAGTCAGTGGAGCACCAGGGAGTCTCCCTCATTGGTCAAGATGGCAGCAGGGGGAAGTTCTTACACTGAGTGAGCCAAAGGTTGGAAATATGAATCAACAGAGCCTGAGTGAACTTGTGGAAAGCTAGAAAGATGAATGGATAAGGTTGCAAATGTGCCAAAAGCTAGCAAGATAATTGAATAGAAAAAAAAAAAGGCCCCCCCTTCCTTATAAGAACTGTGGGCTTAAGCAGCAAGATGAGGTCCACTTTAAGACAGGAGTCCAGGAGTCCACCATTTTCCCAGGTTGCGCAGCACCCGAATAAAACCTCTCCTTTTGTACCAGCACCTGCCTCGCGAGTTTAGCTTTAGTTGTTGTAGGAAGTCAAACCTCCATATGTTTTTATTACAGTTTTTGGCAACTCTGGTGGGACAGCATGGACCTTGGTATGTCCCAGAAGGCCCAGGCAGGACTGTGGGGATTTCCCAGTCGCTGCCCAGAGCTTTCCTTGGGGAATGTTCCTTGCACTCCTTTTTCAATGTGTCAGGTGCCTGAAATGTGTGGCTGATGAAAGGAAATGGGTTTGGGAAGCAGACAGACTCCAGGACTGGGTAAGTTAAACTGGTATGCACACTGGGGGCCCTTTATTCCTCCTGCAGCTTTTGTGCAGCAGGCTTTGTGCCATTCAGGCTTTGTGCCACTTGGGTCCAGTTAGGACCATTTGCGGTACTGGTTTGCATGCTATCCGTGTTGCTTGGGCTTCATGCCACTTGGGTCCATTTAGGACTCCTTGTGGTACTGGTTGGCACGACATAAGATGCTAAGAGTTGCTTGTGAGCACTTGTTTGGAATAATGGAATTACAGATCCAAGTTTTGTTTATATGTTCCCACTTTCCCTGGAGTCTTGCTATGGTTATGGTTTTGAGTTTGTATTTTCATGCCATTAGGGGTTATTCTGTTTCAACTCCTAAAGGGAGCCCACTGGGCCAAATTTTAGAAGATTGGTCCATGTACAGCCATGATCCAATGACTAAGAAGGAATTGGTTTTATATTGTTACACATTCTTTGGCCTGTGTATACTTTAGACTACAGGGGGAAATGGCCCCTAAATGGTTCCTTAAATTACTATATCATCATATGTTTGGGATTGTTTTGCAAACAGTCATGGAAATGGGACAAAATCCCTATGTCTTTATACAAAAATATTCAGAAAATAAAGGAACAAACTAATGATATAGAAAAGGGAATTGGCTTCAAAACCCCGCCCTGATAATAAGACACAGGAAGAAAAGGAAAACGCAGAGCATTCGCTTTAATGCCCTGAGCCCAGGGGCTGCAGGGTTCTGGGCAGGAGGATTTCTCATGCCACTACCCCTGCTGCTAGATACCCCTGCAATAGGGCTCAGAGGGGTGACAGCCTCACCCCTGTATGAAGAAGGAATGATCTCTCCCTCAAAGACCTAGCAGGACTCAGTTTGGTCAGGGAACATCCCTACCCAGAGCAGGACAGCACTCTTTGAGGCAATAACCTATAGGCGGAATCAACCAGGAAGCTCAGGTTGCTGGCCACTACTGTGTCCATACTCCCATTTCGTACTTCAGATTTACTGAATTGGAAGAATTCCAACCCCTCATGTAGGGAAAATACTCAGAAAATGACAGATCTTAACACATCCTTTTTTGCCACTCACCACCTAAACTGGGCAGATGTACAGGCTCTCCTCAACATCCTGCTAACAGCAGATGAAAGGTGGCTAGTTATAACTAAGGCTACTGAAGAGGCTCATCACTTCCATCAAGAAAATCTCAACAGAATGCACAGCCCAGGCGGGGTTATTCCCTTGACAGAGCCCAACTGGGAAGTGAATATCAAGAACCTAGCCTTCCTAGATCATTATAAAAGATGCATATTGAAAGGGTTTAAGAAAGGGGGGCCTAAATGAAAGAGCCTGAATATGACATAGATTGTTCAACAGAAAACAAAGATCCTTCTGAATTTTAGAAAAGACCTATCAGGCCTATCGAAAGCACGATGATGCTGACTCATAGGCACCAGGAAATGTCCAAATGGTAAGCATGACTTTCATTGGGCAAAGCGCTCTGGATATCAGAGGGAAGTTCCAACATTTAGAAAAGCATTGGGAATGAATCCCTCCCAGCTGGTGGACATAACCTTTAAAGTTTAATTACCAATCCCCGGAAACAATGGAATGTCAATGGAGTGGCTTATTGTAATAAGCCACTTTTTTCCTTAGAAATAGTTCAGAGAAACCAAAAGAAGAGGTGGGACCTGAAAGGAAGGAGGAAAGACCCTCCAGGTGCCAATCAATGTGCCTATTGCAAGGATAAGGGCCACTGGAGAGAAGACTGTCCAAAACTCAAAAGGAAAAATAGAAATCCTCCTGAGAAATGTTAAAAGGGAGGGTATTGGCACCCTACTCCTCTACTCAGAGGGAGCCTCAGACATCCAGAATGATCGTTTAAAAATCATTGACAAAGTTTTTCCAGCAGAACTGATCTGTTGGACCAGCCGCTGATAGAACCTGACTGGGAATTACACACAGATTTGAGCAGCTTTGTGGGAAATGGTCAACAATGAGCTGGGTACATGGTAGTCACCATAGACAACGTAATAGAAGCCCAAGCCCTTGATGTAGAAACCTTGGCACAAAAGGCTGAACAGATAGCCCTCACCAGAGCCTTAGAATTATCTAAGAGAAAGAACGTTAACATCTACACTGACCCTAAATATGCGTTCATGGTAGTCCATGCACATGGCGCAATATGATAAGAAAGAAGGCTCTTAACCTTGGGGAATACGGACATCAGACATGCAAAAGAGATTTTAAAATTGCTAGGGCCAATGAATCTACCAAATCAGGTTGCCATAATGCACTGCCCAGGAACCCAGAAGAATGGTTCCCAAACAACCCAGGTAAACCAAACTATTGATAAAGCGGCAAGACAAGACACCTGAGGGCTGCCACTTCTTGAGGCTTTAATTCCCCACTTAGGTTTGTCAGAATTTAAACCCCATTATCAGTATGAACAACATTTTGGACAAACACTAGCAACTTTGCACATGTTTGCTCATTGAAGGTCTGCCAAGTCCTTACACCCATTTCAGCTGGGAGACTGAGTCTTACTAAAGATTTGGAAGGCTCAAGGTCCTGAACAGCAGTTAGTTCAGCAATGGACCAGTCCCTGTGATGTCTGGCTGACAACACACTCTTCCCTAAAGCTCATGGGTATCAAACCTTGGATCGACCACACACACATAAAGCGGGTGTCAACTGAGGAGGACTCAGCTGCTGTTGTTAATACTGCAAGGGAAAGCTGGACCTGTACTCTTAAAGAAGATTTAAAATTCCTCTTTTGGAAAGGGACAAGACCTCCCAAAGCTAAGTGATGATGTTAATTTTTATTTTACTCTGCATTTCCCAGACAGTAGCTTCTTTGGTAAACTTATCCCACTGTTGGTTGTGCCACCCAAAGCCCCGCTCAGGATTAGACTGGGGGTATCCTTTAGTCTCTTTAGCCTTTCATTTCACTACAATTCCCACTGCACTACTAGGCAAATTTCTTACTAAACACTTGATTATTGGTTTGCACAATAGGTCTCACTGTGGAAGCCCATCTGCAACACCATCTCTTGAAATATGAACCAGTCTACGAGCTTCACTTATACAGCAGTGCCATCCTTTAGACACCATGTGTGTTGCCCTCCAAAGAGAGCAATTCTTTTCCCTCGAATAAAGGCTTCTCTCCATTCCTGACTCCCCTCTTCCTTTAGTAGATAGCAAGAACCTGGATCCAGGGGTAGGTAACACTACATCACTTGACAGCAGGGAGAAACTACAGAAGATAAGACCTCCATTCATTAACTCTTATAGGATTACAAGGGTCCAGAGTTTTGTAGGGACGAATTATTAATGTGGGCAGTTGGAGCAATGGAAAGTCTCCCCCACTGGCCAAAATTGCAGCAGGGGGAGGTCCTTACATTGAGCTCTATCAGAGACTAGGAATATGAATGACAAGGCCTGAGTGCACCAAAAGCTATAAATATGAGATCTGTCCAGAAGGTATCCATCCATGCATTATGAAAAATACAGACATTTATTGAAGAAGATATAACATACAAGAAACATTGTACATAGAACAATGACACTTCAGTCCCTTTCAAAGTGGGCCTTGGGACCTCACACAGTTCTCCCAATTGCCATCAGCAGCCCATCATATTTTTCTGAATATCATCAATGGTCTGAAATCTCTTCCCTTTCAAACATAATTTTAGCTTTGGGAAAAGCCAGAAGTTGAAGGGCACCAAATCTGGGTTGTAAGGGGTCTGAGTCACCTGGGTGATTTAATGTTTCACAAAAAAACTCTGCAGGAGATGTGATGAATGAGCGGGCATGTTGTGGTGATGAAGCTGCCAATCACCAGCTGTCCATAGATGTGGACTCCTGAATCACCTGAATAGTTTCCATGGAGGAATGTTCACAAAATTTGATGCAGATTTGTTGCGCTTCTCGCTCAGCCATTTTGTATGCAATGGCCACACAGTACACATGCTCACTTAACAGAATCTACCACCCCCACTGACTAGCACAGTGAAGTGGTCATTGTTCAGGCATGCACATTCCAGTCCACTGTCCTTGGCTCCCAGGTTACGTTGATGTTGCACAAACCGTTCTTCTCATATTCACAATGGCTGGACGTTTTCCTGGACAGACCTCATATGAATGGATAGAGTCTGAGCATGCCAAAAGCTGGAAAAATGAATGGATAGGGCCCCACATGTGCCAAAAGTTAGCAAGGTTATTGGATAGAAAGAAAAAAGCCTCTCCTCCCTATCCCTATAATAATTGCGAACTTGAGCAAGAAAGGGGATGGTGTTTGCCACAGGAGTCCACTGTTCTCCCAGGTCATGTAGCACCTGAATAAAACCCTTTCCTTTTGTACCAGTATCTACCTCGTGAATTTGACTTCTGTTGCAGCAGGCGGCCAAACCTCTGATTTGGTTGGTTATGCTAGGGTTTGGAAACTCAAGGGTAAGAGAAAAATACTATTGTATATCCCAGGAGAGAAATTAGATGGGAACTCCCTTGATTTCTTTTCTTTCTGATCCCTATTCTTATGTGGTAGATTAGAGAATTATTCAGAAATATTTACTTCTCACCCCATCATATTAATGGACAAAATGGGGACCCCTTGACTCTGGGCTTGGACATGTAACTTGCTTTGGCTAATGGGATGTTAACCACTATGACATCTCTAAAGGCTCAGAAATCATTTGTGAGATTGGGTATTTTCTCCTGTGCTTCTGGCATTGCCTGAGCTAGCCCAACAAACCTAGGAGGAGGATGAGAGACAGGTGGGGTGGACTCACCCAGCCAGCCCCAGCTTCTGTCTACTAACCTCAAGCTCCTAATCCCATGTGTCCTGTGGACACACGAGCTAAACAGACACCTTTTTAAAGTGCCACTAAAATTTGGTTATTTGGCAATGGCTATTGACACAATTTATCTTTAACTGTACCCATACTGCTTTCCCCTCTCTCATCTTATAGGAAGGCACATTCCTTCTGCTTTTCAAGACCTTGAAAGGACATTGAAATACAACAGAAAATATTTATTCAGACTGAAGAGAAAGCCCTGAATCCAAATTCTTGATTTTGTCTAGGACTTTGATCCATCATTTCCCTCCTTTACTTGTAGCTCTAACATCTGCTTCCTTCACTCTCAGCTACATCCTGAATCCCTTCTCCTCAGACTCTGTGGCAGGTTCTTCCACATGCTCTTCCTCATCCATCCTTCCACCTACTTCCTACATATTTCACAAATGCTGGAAAAGCGCAAGGGAAAGAAGAATGTGACAAGGTCATGAAGGACATGTGAAAGACCACTTCAAGAAAAACGAAATGATCAACTATGGCAGATACTGCCATGTGGCTCAGTAACCGAGGGCCACCCAATCCCGCCCCATGGCTTCAGCATGCCCATGGACAGTGTTCAGCATGCCCATAATATTATGACAGTCCCCAACCCTCTCCAAGGTGTGCAAGCTGCAGGCAGAACACAACAAATACATTCTGTGCCCTTACAGACCTCATAAGCTAATCTAAAGACAGAAAAATAAGCAATAATGACAAAGTGCATTGATGGTGGAGGGTGCTATTGGTACAACAAAGAGATTCAGAACTGAGACCCAGAGAAGGTCAAAAGGGACTCTCCATGGGGAGAAATATCTAGGCTGAGGCCTGGGGTGGGGTTGGGGCAGGGTATAGGGATTAGCCAGATACAGAAATTTACCAGCAAAGGCCAAAGAGCAAGTTCGGGTGAACTTGCCAAAACAAGAGTATGAGAATGGAGATGTGAGAGGTGAGGCTTACTGAGTAAATGAGTGAATGAATGAGTGAATGGTGAGAGACACAAGCCAAATGGAAGAAAATCCTAACATTTTTAGTCCTTTAACATTCCCATTTGAGAATTTAAACTATATAGCAGATGACAAGTTGACCAATAAGTCAGCTTCCACTCAGATAACATTTACTGAGTACTTAGTACATGCCAAGCATGTGTTAATTAAGCATCCATGAAAGAGAGATCTGTAGACCTGGCTCTTGCCCTGGAGAAACTCATAAAGACAAGTGATATTAGTATGACCATTAAAGGCTGTGCTTTGACACTTAGGTAACTATTATTAAAAGTGAGGCAAAAATGAAGTGAATTTGTAATATGAATTTGTAATGATCTGTTTTCTGAACATAGTCTCAGTCTCTCTCTTTCTCTTACACACACACACACACACACACACACACACACACACACACACACATCTGCTAACCCCTGTGTTTCATACATACAAGGTCTGTCTAGAAAAGTCCAGCCATTGTTAAAATAATGAGAACTGTTTGCACGACATCGATGTAACCTGGCAGCCAAGGAGAGTGGACTGGAAAGCACATGCGTGAACAATGACCATTTCACTGTACTAGTCAGTGGGGGCTGCAGAACCGTTGAGTGAGCTTGTGTACTATGTGGCCATCACATTCAAAATGACTGAGTAAGTAGAGCAACGAATCTGCATCAAATTTTGCATTAAGCTCATACATTCCACTGCAGAAACTATTTGGTTGACCACAGAAGACCACATCTATGGGCAACTGGTGATTGGCAGCTTCATCACCACAATATACCCGCTCATGCATCACATCTCCTGCAGAGTTTTTGTGAAACATCAAATCACCCAGGTGACTCGGACCCCTTACAACCCAGATTTGGCGCCCTGCAACTTCTGGCTTTTCCCAAAACCAAAATTATGTTTGAAAGGGAAGAGATTTCAGACCATTGATGAGATTCAGGAAAATACGACGGGGCAGGTAATGGCGATTGAGAGAATTGTGTGAGGTCCCAAGGTGTCTACTTTGAGGGGGACTGAGACGTCATTGTTCTATGTACAATGTTTCTTGTATGTTATATCTTCTTCAATAAATGTCTGTATTTCTCATAATGCATGGCTGGATACCTTCTGGACAGACCATAGATATAGATATAGATATAGATATAGATATAGATATAGATATAGATATAGATATAGATATATACACACACACATATATTAGCAAAAGTACATTTACAGTTTATTCTTTTATTATTTATTATTATTATTGTATTATTTGTCTTTTTCCATACAAGCAACTGTAAACCTGCTTTTTTCCCACCCTGTATGTAAATACTAAATATATATATACATATATATGCATGTATGTGTGTGTATAGGTATGTGTGTGTATAGACAGATATAAATAGATGCTGTTTTAGAGATCTGGAGTGTGGGCCTAATCATTAGCTTTGTTCGACAGAAAGAGGGAGATTCTATACCCTGCCATTAGTCTCCACTTGCTGCTGCAAATCCCTCTTATTCTTTATAGCCTCGCTATATTTTTAATCTTTATGCCTTCACTGTTCAGTATGGTAGCCATGAACTAATGTGATTATGGAGGACTTGAAATATGACTGGCATGAATTGAGATGTGCTGTAAGCGTAAAATATCAAAGTAATTTCACAGACTTAGTATCAAAAAGAAAACTACATCTCATAATAATTTTTATATTTATTACACATTAATATATATTGAATAATCTGGGTTAAATAAAATATATAACTAATGCTAATTTCACTTGTTTCTTTTTACTTTTTAAAAAAACTCCCTGGCTGGTGTGGCTCAGTGGGTTGAGTGCTGGCCTATGAACCAAGGGGTTGCCAGTTCGATTCCCAGTCAGGGCACATGCCTAGGTAGGCCAGGTCCCCGGCAGGGGGATATGTGAGAGGCAGCTGATGGATGTTTCACACACCGATGTTTCACTCCCTTTCCTTCTCCCTCCCTTCTCCTCTCTCTAAAAAATAAATACATAAAATCTGAAACAAAATTATTTTTTAAAATGTGGCTATTAGGAAACTTAAAATTACATATATGGCTCACATTTGTGGCTCATCTTATATAGTCAGTTCTACTCTCTAATGCTTATTTTGGAAATGTGAATTTGTTCCAGTGCGATTGATATATTGAGGAGTGATTTGTGTCTGCTAATGTCTGCAAGGAACACCAGGTGATCCCAGAAAACTGCACCCGGCTGAGCTGAGCTGTGTGGGAACACACAAAATGTTCATGCACGCAGAGACCTCAAACATCTGCCAGCTACTTCAGTTCACCACAGGAATTATGCACCACACCATCCACATTTTGGGCTACAGCTTTTCATCCCATCTCAGATGCACATCTTCCCTCTACTTCCCAGAAATGCATAAGCAACAACCCGCTGGCAATAAACACCAGGTCTCTTCCAAGGTTATGTGCAATATATAGTATAGGATTTATGTATTCTCAATCATGTAATATATGCAAAACTGGGCTACTGTTTCTATTAGGTTCCTTTCTTTTTTTTTTTAATGTGTCACTGGCAAAGTTTTTGACTGTTGTGTTCCTAACCCCATTTCCTCCCTAAGTCCTGTGGTTTTTATTGTGAGATTTTTCTCATGGTGTTTTTCAGCAAAGCTCATGGTTATATTTCTATTGGACAATGCTGTGCTATCGAGCCTTAGTTCCCAAAGCAAACTGTAGCATATCAGTCCTATTCTTTGCCCAACTGCTTAATAGGGTGCTGGACCTTCCTTTAAAACAAACTTAAAAATAACTCAAAGCATGATTTCAGAGGTACTGTAGAGCCAACCACCACATAACCACATTTGTGTGTGGCTAATGATTGCTTTGATTTAATAACATTAGTGCTAATATCACTGTAAATCTGAAAACAACTGTTGTGCTTTTACGAGCAGCGCTAGGAAAAGTGAAATAAATAACAAGTCTTGCTGCTTCGAGGAAAGTGTGTTTGTCTTATGGACAGTGTGACTATTTAGGAGGCTCTTCCTTAAAATCTCAGGGGCTGCTGCTACTGTGGTGCCAATGGGGAAGTGCTGGGGCCTGGGATTCCTGCTTCTGAAAGATAAACTTTTTTTTTCATAAGTCAGGTTTTAGCCTCTGCTGTTAGAACAGGCCCTGTGAGCTTGATTGGAAAATCAGTATAGAATATGTACTCACTTAAACATGGACACTTCCTTAAAAGCTTTTTGTTTGATGTGAATGTACGTCATTTTGATCACTCAATTTCTGTATTTTTTAGGAATGATAAACCAGAGTACTTGAAAATAATTTCAGTGGTGATGAACTGTGGCATTCGATCAATGAGGGACACCACAGTCAATTACCCTTTCACTTTATTTTGGTCCTCAGCAATCATTTGGGATCAATACTCTCTCAATCTTGATTGATAGGAGAGTGCAAATCACAAATAATTTTCTAAAGTGGGCTGTCGCAGTGTGTGCAGGCAAATCCAACAGGTCTGAAGCCATCCCCTGCACTTCCGTGTGGGCCACTGATGTGCCATGGCTTCTTGCCCCATGCTGTCAGCAAGAGCAGCTGTGACCAGTCACAGTCCACTCTGTCTTCTTCAAAATGTAGCTGCCTGAAATCATCCCAAATCTCAAGCTTGGTGAATTCAAATAACTGAGCAAAAAGAAGAATCTGGAAGGTAAATCATGCAAAACTGAACGATCCTAAAGAAGGAAAGAACTGTAACCCAGAGGAGCATACCCACATATTGTAAGTGTACTTTTTTAAAACTAGGGGTGGATGGGAAGCTCGAAGGTACGGACTCTGGAGAAAGGCTTATACAAGTCACCCCCACATGTCTTCTTCAGGGAGGCAGAAAGACCTCTGAATTGCAAGTGACATCTTCCCGATTCTGCTCTTCACAAGCTGGCAACCTAGGGTCAACAGAGCATGACCTCACCACTGGAGACATGGGTCGCAATTCATATGTGCAGGTTGCTGTAGGTGGATGGTTTCCAAACCACATTCCCTGGGGTGTTTTTGCGTTTCTGAAAAAGGCGCAAAGGGTTGAGGAGTGAAGTAAGGAATGACTGAGGGGAAGGCCACGGATCCTCACTCCATGTAAACAAGAGCAGCTCTGCTTGGTTAGCTTTGCTTTGTGCATTTGACTTTACGTAAGATTTTGTTTGAAGGAGCAGCCTGATTAGTGTGTTTGAGTTTGAGCACTGGAGCCAGGTCTTGGGTATATACATCCCAGCTCTCACTCTCTAGCTGGGTGACCTGGGGCAAGTTACCTAAGCTCTCTGGGCTTCAGTTTCCACAAAGGAAATACTCAAAAGTGCCAACTGTAATGGAGCATTTAAGAAGACTAAATACATTAATACTTGTAGTATACTCAGAACAGTGCCTTTTAAAAAGTTTTAAAAGTATAGCTCTAGACTTTTTTGACCATACATCCTTATCAGAAAAGAAATTCTGAACATGTAATCCCCATGTGTATACACTGTGTGCATCCATGCACTGTGTTCCAATATACTTTGTTTTAAGGTGTTCAGACAATTCTGTGATGGACATAAAGTGGGACTGTGTACAGTGAGTGCGAGTGAAGTTAAATTCTTGATTCTCCTCTTGTGCCTTGGGCTCAGAGTGCTCAGCACCTCAACTTGTCTCAGACCTGCAGTGGAAAAAGCTGAGCCCTTGCAGTCTCCATTTTCATTCAAGATGTGATGCTCTGAGGGTTCCCAAACATGAAGTGAGCACATACCACATGCCCTAGGGGCAGGAAAATATACAAGATGAGGTCAGTGGTCCTAAACAACAACATACTGTGAGAAGTTAATACTAAAAACTTGGTTGCAAACCTCACACCTAAGGATCCCGATAGAGTATCCACACAAGAGAACAAATGCATAGGGAATAGAGATGCCAGCAAAGACAGAATGGTCTCCTTTTTTATCAGCACTCTGGGATGCATAACAAAAGCTCACCTTTCTCCCCTGCCCTGCCTCCTCCTGTGGAAATCCCAGGCTAGGAGTCCAGGGCTTTGTGGCCCGTGTCCAAGCACATTTCCTCTAAGACCATGATCCGTAGTAATTACAGAGTCCCAAGTGTGCTATGGAATTTCACATTTGGACTTTCTTGTCACGGAACATTCAACCAACCAGCCCCATGGCCAACTTGGGATATGTGAACTGTCCATTCTGAATCTGACATCTGGAAAGCCCTGTTAGAAGCCTGCCATGCCTGCAGGGTGGAATTATTGAGAAACATCACACATAATGAAACATATTTATATCATGATAAATATCTAAGTCACTCTCCTCACCCAAGGATATGTTTACTGATTTTAGAGCGAGAGGAGGCCAGGGAGAGAGAGAAAGAAACATTCGTGTGAGAGAAACATTGATTGGTTGCCTCCCATAGGTCTTGAACTTGGAACCTAGGTATGTACCCTGACAGGGAATTGAGCCCACACACTTTTGGTGTATGGGATGATGTTCCAACCAACTGAGCCACCTGTCCAGAGCTCTACAGATATTAAGAGCTAATGTTTCTCTCAGAAAGTAGCATCTGGATCTGAGCATTTTTATATGTGATTATCATAGAAAGATTCTGGGTTATCTGCTCAGCCCACAGAAAACCTATCTTCCCACCTCCCACACAGAGCAAAGGAGAGACAGCCACATAGGTTCTACAGTAGAGCTTCTCAAACCTCAGCCTTGTGATCTGGGAACTTACAAACATAGAGCTCCTACTTCAGTAGGTCTTGGTGGCCCAGAGGCCACACCTCTGAAAAGTTCCCACACTTTGAGTGACAAATTATATATAATCCCATCCTTGGCCACAGCTGATTGGACCTGTTGTGAACATTTGACCAAATTAAGCCAATCCGTTCCCTTCCCAAACAGTTACACTTGGGACAAAGAAGATTCCCCTCTTTGGACTGGTCTCTCTAATGTGGAGGGAACTAAAAACTCAGAAGCTGCAGGACGGCCATCTTCTGCTATATGGACTGAGGAAAAAGGAAAACCAAGGCAAGAAGAATTGACAAGTATGCAAAAAGAGAGACACAGGGGGACTGTTTTTATGTCCCTAGATCCAGGGCCTATTCACACCTCTAGGGTTTCCCTCCCTAAGGGTATCTCCACAAGATACCCCCTTCATCATTACAATTTTCTATTTTTCACTTAAGCTTCTTATAAGTTACATTTGGTTACTTGCAACCACAGAATCCTACTATACAGTGTGACAGACTGTAAACAGTTACTGGGCAAGCACTGGTGCTTTTCATGTCAGACCTTATTAAGAACACATGGAAGATGCTTGTTAGCTAATTGATGTTTGAATGAATGAACATAATGCCTCAGGCACTGTGCTCTCTACAATTTCTCCATGCCCAGATTTGGGGAAACGCTTTTACTTCACATGTTACTGTCAGTCCTAGAAATTCGATTGTGAATGCAACACACTGACTGTCAATTTTTCTATTTATGGTATCTATTCCCTCAGCACTCTAATTTCATTTTCCATATCTGGCAAGGGACTCAGGAAGGTGTATTTCCCCTTTAAATACCATGAAAGTTATGAATATATCTTTCCCAAACTGCCAAAATAATTGTTTCATTTACAGAACTGAAATTCCCTAGGGAGCGTCCCAGTGATGTTCTAAATTGCTAACATCAGATATGCAGAAAACAAATACGGAGCGATCCATATGCTCCTGATCCTGAATTTAGCATCTCAGCACAACAAAAACTCGCATTTCAATCACTTTCAGTCAGTTTGGGGTTGTGAGTATATGCAGGGTTAGGGATGGATTGAAGCCACTGGTCTGGAAACTTCTGCAGAGAAGAGCTTTGTCTGGCCTGAGGCTCCAGCACAGGTTGCCATTTACACAGTTCACTTTAAATGAACACTTATAGGCTCTACATCCCCAGTCAGAGGGAAAACCAGGAAAGGCACCGGCTATGTGCTTGCGGAAGAAGTTGCCACATTTCCCTCTTCTTTTTGTTACTACTCAAAAAGTCTATCGCTTGGAGCATTAGGGTACAGTCAGAAATCTACCACTATTATGTTGTTTAAATGTAAGAAGGAATAATAAGTCAAGAGCTTGGCATAATGAGGCTGAAGAGGATGGTGATGATGATGATGATGCTAGAGCACATTTTATGTTCTAGGCACTGTTCTCTGTATCTTACATGTGTTAACCCATTTATTCTTCAAAATAACCTTATGAGGTGGGTATCATTATTACCCCACTTTACAAAGAGGAAACTAACGTTCAGAAAGAGTTTTTTTTTACATTTATTTATTGATTTTTAGAGAGAAGGAGAGAGAGTGATTTGTTGCTCTACTTATTTATACATTTTTTGGTTGGTTCTTGTATGTGCCCTGATCAGGAACTGAACCCACAACCTTGGCACATTGGGATGATGCTCTAACCAGCTGAGCTACCCAGCCAGGATGGCAAATACTGATTAGGTGTTGTGGAACAGCTATTGCATTTTCCTGCCAGCAGCCATTCTCCCTCTTCTGCTAACAGTGCCTCAGTTTTCCTTTGGAGAATGGCTGTTCTCTTCTGTATGTTATTTTTGTGTGACAAAGTTTCCAACTTACACTTTAGGACCAAAAATTTCTCTCTAATTCAGTCACTGTTGGACTGTGAACTACATGAGGCAGGTCCTGTCTTTTTCATCTCAGACTCTAGCACAGGGCACAATTTAGACAATAATTAATTTAAGAACAAACAAATGAACAGAGCATATACCGTGTAATATATCAGTGTAATGTTTTCTATGACTGTGTGGTTAAGAAATGTCCTGATTGGTCAAGCTTGGGTTATGTGTTTACTTAGACCAATCAGTAGCTCTTCTGAGATATGAATTGAATGACATATGGACAGAAGTTTTCTGGAGGTGATTCATCCTGACAACGGTTCCCTGGAGGGACTGCTACCTCTGTCCTGGAACTGGCCCCCGTTCCTGTACATTGCAGGTCCAGATGTTCAGCTTCTCCTTTAGTTCTCTGAGATACCTCTTACCCCACAAATAAATTCCCTTTTTGCTCAACTGCACCAGAGTTGGTTTGTATTGCCTGCAACCAAATCACTCTGCATTCTAACTGGCATGTCTGTACCGTTCATCAAGATAGCAGATGCAGAAACTTTACACAGACACTGAGTAGCACTGAAACCCCAGGACCTAAGTTAGGCACAGCCCTTGGCATGAAGCCTTCACTCTTTCAGAAGACATCACTCACAGGGTGACTCTATGAGCCCAGAGCTATAACAGGTCTTTTCTGTGGATTTTTCTTTTCAGCAATTACAATACATTGATGTTGATAGTATCGCGCCCACTTTGCAGATGAGGAAATTATTACTTAACCTCGAGGAAGTCAAGTAACTTTCCCAAGAACATAATACAGTGAGTGGCACAGTAAGGACTGAAAACTGTGTCTTCCTGAAGCCAAAGCAATTGTTCTCACAGTCTCCAATGGCCTGGGCACTTGGTTCACTAGCAGGGCTGAAAAGTCCAGTTGTAGAGCTTAGGCAAAAGAAAATGGAAGAACTGAATGTAGGCTGAATTCGAGGTGGGTCAAACTAGTTCAAGGGTGGGGAAGACAACAAAGTAAGTCATTATACACTGCACTATTCAATGACTTTTTAAATTAAGTAGAAGTTGTCTCACTTAAGAAGAACCTTTGAGTCAATAAAGGCTCTAGGAATGGGTTGAATCTTCTCAATTTGCCTAGAATCTCCTCTGCTCCATGTCGCTCACATATTCTACCATAACGGTCTAACATGCACATGCAATCTTTTCTGTCCTAAGGACAGCCTTCGCCCATTCTACAACTCATATAAATCCATTCACAATCAACTTAAAACCCACTACAACTTGTTAAGGCCAGTTGAAAATATTTAAGTCAAAGGGCAGTGCATGACTACACATCCAAGTGGAGTCTCTTTTTTCCCTAATTTAGTGAACAGCAGGTGTTTTTGCTCTTACGCCATCTATTCCACCTCCTTTTGATTTCCCTTGCTATAAGCCCCTCTTGGTGCTTGGTTCATGTGGCCGAGTGGGCTGACCTTGATTCTTCCTCTCTTCTTAGATGCGAAATGGGCACATCATTCAGGTCTGCCAAACAAATGCCTTCTATCCCTCTGGCCACAACGTTTGGTCTGTGGTCACCTCCCCTTCCCCATGGTCTCATGTAACTCAATCCTGGGGCTTTTGCTGGACATAATACTAGAGCTGCCTGAGAATAAAGGCAACACCAGAAGTGGCAGAGCTGTTAAGAAATGGAGACGAGAATGAAAACTCATTGCTTCGTTTGCATGCCTGAATGCAGCCATACCTGAAGCCTAAGCCTTGGACTTGGTAGTTACAAGGTTAGCCAGAGGTTCCCTTTGTTCTGAAGGTAGTTGAATTGGGTCTCTGAATCTCCTAATCAATACAGCCTGAAGTAATACTTTTGACTCAGCCATGTATTTTGAAATTACATTTACCTACTCTGAACTGCTCCTATGTCTTCCTAAATCTTAATCAAGTGGCCTAAAGTTTACCAATTTTCTAATTTTACTTTTTTTTTTCATGGTCATGCCTTAAAGCCTTTTTGCCCAGAAGTTAAATGTTTTCACATAAGAAAGGAAAAAAGCCAGTTCATTCTTAAATTGATATTTATTAGGTTTTAATACAATTATGTGTAATCATTCCAAGTAATGTACTAAGAATGATATTTAAGAAAAAATAGTTATGTATCTTACCTATTGCATAATATTTACTGAAAACCTACTAAGTTCCAGGCTACTGAGGATAAAGCAGCAAACAAAACCAGAAAAAGAATTCCCACCCTCATGGAACTTATATGCTGGTGGAGAAGAAATAGAAAATAAACATGTAAATAAGCAAAGCAGGGCAAAGTGAAGGAAAATGAGTGCAGGAAGTCATGCTGCTTTACACAGACGGCCAGAAAGCTCTCTGAGAAGGTGCCATGGAACTGGTAGTGAGGTTCGCTAGGGGAGCAGATTGTAGGCAGAGGAAACAGTAAGCTCCAGGCCCCAAGACAGGCATGAGTTTGGTGTGTTCCACAAACACCAAGGATGCCAGTGTGGCTGGAACAAAGTAAATGAAGGGAGCAATGACAGGAGATAAATTTCAGCAAGGTAGACAGAGGCCAGATCAGATGGGGCCTTCTAGGGCCAGAAAGACTTCGGGTTTGACTTTGCTGTGATAGGAAAACATTGGTGCAATTGGGGCAAAAGAATGACATGATAGAGTGTGTATGTTCAAAGCAACCCTCTACTACCATGTGGAGAAGGAACTATGGAAGGACAAGTAGAAGAAGAAAAAAGGCAAAATTACAACTCAACCATAGAACAATACCCTTGTAACTGCCTGAAGTCTAGCTGAACAGAAGTCCTATAACTAAGGATTATAGAAGAAGCCATGTAGAGACTGGTAAGAGGGGCGGAGACATGGAATGGGCTGGCCATACATGCTTATGTGATGGTTAAAAATTGGGAGAGATATGTCAGCTGCAGAGGTTCCCCCTGAGGAGGAAAGGATCCTAGCCCTTGCACAAGGGCTCCCAGCCCAGGGTTCTACTCCTAGGAAGAGAAGTCCCCATAACTCCTGGCCGTGAAAATCAGTGGGGATTGTGGTTGAGTACAACGAAGGCTTATGGAGCCCCAGCCTGAACTTTTATCGGTGGCTGTTCCTCACAAGCTGCCAGGCTTGGCCATGTTGCAGACTTCCCTAAAATATCTCAAAGATCCAAAATCCCAAATAATCACTGGCTGTTCTCAATATGCCCTGTACCTTTTGCTAGGCATCTCCAAGCCCTGTACTAAGTGGTAGCTGGTCTGTTTGCAGTACAACTTCTCCCAGGTGCCTCCAAGTCCAGCATAGGTTGCTACTAACCACACATTACTTTGCAGCTCCTACCAGGTGGCCCCAGGCATGGCACAGGCAGTGGCCTACCTGGCCTGCACCAGAGCCCCTCCCAAAGGATCCCAGAGCCTACATACCTAGTGACTGGCTTCAAACCACACCAGATACAACCCAATTAGCTTCACAAGTGACACACTGAAAACGTGCCCTTGGCAGGTACCTGAGTCCTGCTAAAGTGAATCTTGATCTGTGTGGTCATCTCATGAACAACAGCTCATCTGCCATAGTCATAGCCAACCCTTGTAGCCAGTTAGCCAGATGGTCAATCCTACCCACTAGTGTGCCAACAGCAATCAAAACTCAACTGAGCAGTAGGACACACACAGCCCACACAAGGGACACTTCCTGGAGCACCTGGCTCATGTGACCAAGCAGAATTTGCCACGGGGCCCCAGTGGATCCCTACTATATAAGGCCACCCTGCTAAGACTAGGAAACATGGCAGCTCTACCTATTACATAGAAACAAACACAGGAAGGCTGCCAAATGAAGAAACAAAGAAATATGTCCCAAATGAAAAAAACAGAACAAAACTCCAGAAAAAGAACTAAGCAAAATGGAGGCAAGCGATCTACTAGACATAGAGTTCAAAACACTGGTCATAGGGTGTTCAATGAACTGACGGGAAGAACAGATGAACTCAGAATTTGAATAAGAGATAGAAAACATAAGAAAGGACATAGAAACCAGGAAGAAGAACCATTCAATAATGAAGAATAGATTAACTGAACCAAAGACTATACTGGGAAGACTCAGTAGTAGGTTAAATAAAGCAGAGGATCAAATCAGTGATTTGGAAGACAAGATAGCAGAAAACACCCAATCGAAATGGCAAAAAGAAAAAGATAACTTAAGGGACCACTGGGACAACATGAAGTATAACAATGTAGAGGTACCAGAAGGAAAAGAAAGAGAGAAAGAGATTGAGAAACTATTTGAAGAAATAATGCCTGGAAACTTCCCTAACATGGTGAAGTAAATAGACATACAAATCTAGGAAGTACAGAGAAATCCCAAACAAGATGAATCCAAAGAGGCCCACACCAAGACACATTATAATTAAAATATCAAAGTGTAAGGACTAAGAGAGAATGTTAAAAGCAGCAAGAGAAAGTCAGTTACTTACCTACAAGAAAGTCCTCATAAGACTGTCAGTTGTTTTCTCAACAGAAAATTTACAGGCCAGAAGAGATTGATATGAAATATTCAAAGGGATAAAAAGTGAGGACCTAAAACCAAAACAACTCAAAGCTATCCTTTAGAATCAAAGGACAGATAAAGAGCTTCCCAGACAAGAAAAAGCTAAAGGAGTTCATCACCACCAAACCAGTAATACCAAAGAAATGTTAAAGGGACGTCCTGAAGAAGAAGAGAAAAATAATCAAAAGTATGGATAATAAAATGGCAATAACTACATTCATATCAATAATTACTTTAAATGTAAATGGATTAAATGTTCCAATCAAAAGATATGGAGTGGATAAGAAAAGGAGACTCAGGCATAGTTCACCATCTTTTGGGTATGTGTGAGACATCGATCTGTTGCCTCTCACATGCTCCTAACTGGGTACATTGCCTGAAACCCAGGCATGTTCCCTGGCTGGGAATCAAACCCATGACCTTTGGGTTCACAGGCTGGTGCTCAATCAACTAAGCCACAGCAGCAAAGAACAAATTGACAGGGACCAGAGGAGAGGGAGAAGAGGGATAACAGGGGAAAGAAGGGGAATATGTACAAAGGATCCATGGAGAAGGACAATGGGGAGGGGATTGTCTTTGGGAGCAGGGGTTGGACAGGGCAGAGAAGAACAAAGGAGGGAAAATGGGGACAATTGTAACTGAACAATGATAAAAAAAATCACTAAAAAACATTTCATTATCAAAAAGGAAGTTAGTAAATAGATGAAGGCAAGGAAATTATCTGAGAACAGAAAAGAATAAGGTGAACCTATCAACTCAGTCACTTAAAAATATACTTCTGAAGATATATCAAAAACATAAAAAATGCATATGACAGAATATTAGATGAAAAGTATAGACATACTGATCACAGATATGTAAAAATGAATCTGCAAATAAAAAAGACTTGGAATGCTCAAAAAAAGAAAAGAAAGAAAGGAAGGAAAGAAAACAAGACCCATATATATGTTGTCTACAAGAGGCCCACTTCAGATTGAAAGATAC
Source organism: Mormoops blainvillei (assembly GCA_004026545.1). NCBI lineage: Eukaryota > Metazoa > Chordata > Mammalia > Chiroptera > Mormoopidae > Mormoops > Mormoops blainvillei. Next base: position 4,453 of record PVJD01000089.1, on the reverse strand, counting down.
ACACAGGCTGAAAGTAAAGGGATGGAAAAAATATTTCATGCAAATGTAAATTTTTTAAAAAGCTGGGGTAGCAATACTTATGTCAGACAAAAAAGACTTTAAAACAAAATCTACAACATTAAACAAACACACACACTTTCACATACAATAGCCATGATATGAAAGCAACCTAAGTGCCCATTGATAGACAACTGGATAATGAAGAATTGGAACCTACATGCAATGGAATATTATTCATCCATGAAAAAGAATGAAATCTTACCATTTGCAACAACATGGATGGACCTAGAGGGTATTACACTAAGTGAAAAAAGTCAGACAGAGAAAACAAATATCATGTGGTTTCACTTATATGTGGTATCTGAAAAACAAAATAAACAATCAAAACAGAAACAAACTCATGATACAGAGAACAAAGTGATGGTTGCCAGATTGGAGAGGGTTTGGGGGCTGGGTGAAAAAGTACAAATTGGTAGTTATAGGTTGTAGAGTATTGCATAGGGAATATAGTCAATAATATTGTAATAACTATGTATGGTGCCAGGTGGGTATTAGACTTATCTGAGTGATTGCTTTGTAAGTTATGTAAATGTCTAACCACTGTGCAGTATACCTTAAGCTAATATAATATTGAATGTCAACTGTAATTGAAAACTTAAAAAACAAAACTACAAAAAAGAGAGAAAAAAGAATGGAGGCAGAAAGACCAGATGTGTGAGGGCGGGGGCCAAAAAAGTGGAATTATCTTCTGGTGAGTGGGCTCCTTGTATTACAGGCTTCCCCCCCTAGGTGAGTGTTCTAGGAACCCATCTGTATCAGTGTACCAGCTGGTGTTGTTGTGAGAGGCTGTGTTCAGCATCAGTGATTTTTTTTGAAGACTCTTTCAATGTTTTGCCCATTTCATGATGGTTGATTTATGAGTGCACCTACCCACACTGTGCTGAGTGTTTAGTGGTTTTTGACCAAAAACGGCATGACCCCCGTGCCCTACTCTCCCTGTTCGCCCAATCTTGCACCAAGTGACTTTTTTTTGTTTGTTTCTCCGGATGAAAAAAGTCCTCAAAGGGAAACATTTGCTGATGTGGAAGAGAGAAAACAAAAAGATGTCAGACTCACTAAACAGTATCAAAATCGATAAGTTCAAGAACTGTTTTGAACAGTTGAAAATACATCTTGATAGGTATATTGCATCAAGTGGAGGGTACTTGAAGGTGACTGAAGTTTAAATATGTAAGGATAAATACACAACTTTTTATAAATAAATTCTAGGTTTTTTGGGTCCCGTCCCCCCCGCCCCTTGTATTTTGATGGTAGAGCTAGGTTTAGGAATGGATTGGATGTTGGAGGTGAGAAAAAGGTAATAATCAAGGATGATGACACCAAGTTGTTAACATTAGCCTAAAGTTCAGCAGGGGTGATGTTTACTGAGGTAAGGAGCATGGCAGAGGAACAGGCTTGGGGAGTGGAGATTGAGTTAGTTTTGGATGTGCACTTTTTTCATTATGGTAAAATATACAAACATGAAATATACCATGTCAACCATTTTTAAGTGTACAGTTCAGTGGCATGAAGAACATACACTGTGTTGTGACCATCACCACTATCCATTTCCCAAACTTTTCCATCATCCCAAGCACAAGCTTTTTACCCATTAGACACTAACTCCTCATTTCCCCTCCCCTCAGGCTCTGGCCATCTCTATTGTATTTTCTGTCTCTAGTGAGTATGTTAGTTTAAGATGCCTCCTGGACACCCCAGTGAAGATACTGAAAGACAGTTAGACACATTGATTCTGAGCTTAACGGAAGAGATAAGAACTAGAGACATAAATGTAGGTGTCGTCAGCATATGGCACAGTCAGTGCACAATTCCCATTTATCGAACTGAACATTTGACTTAGTTTGTCTTACTCGTATGCAGCCCAGAAAATGAAGACGGTGTCAGACATAGTGCCTCGCACAGAGTAACCATTCAATAAATATTAGTTTGATTGAGTTACTAAACTCTTTGCCCTCCAGTTTGTGGGAACAGCAACTCTTTCAACAAGAATATTTAAAAGTACAAGCCTTTAAAATAAATACCTCTATTTTTTGAAGAAAAGGTATGAACAAATTTTAAAATATGCTGGTGCTTCTATTGAAGTTTTTGGAAATAATGTTTGATTTGTGATCTCTTTGGCTGACTATGCCAAAACCCAGCACCACTTGGCACAATGCTGTGTTGCATAAATGGAAAAGAAGTGACATGACCAGATGTGGTATGTCACAGTGAGGACCAGTGAGCTTGAAAATCAGGACAAAAAGTTCTGACTAAAACCAGTTGTGCCATGTGTGTTTCAAAGTCACCAACCTCTATTCAGATTACCCCGGTGATACTTGAAACAATGTGTCGTGTGCAAGGAGGTACGATTTTGGCTACCAAGATGAGATTCAGCTGACAAATGAATCATGCACAGGATAATCTTCAAGTGCCAGATCTTGATCATTTTAGTTACATTCAGGATTTTGGGAGCTACTTGGCCCTAAGTGTGCTGCAATATATAATTGGGGTGTGGGATATACTGGAATTTATCTTTGGGTAACAAATATTAGAATCATCTCCTCCAGCCATGCAGCCACACATACAGAAATTTGGGGATATAAACTTGCTATGGAAAGATTTCAAAGCCTCAGCTATTTACTATGGTCTCTTGACACTTGCTCCCATCACCTGTATTATTACCCACAGGTTAGTTATCATCCACTTGTGCCATGACTAAAGCTTTGATGTTGAATTAAAATGGTCTCTTCAGCATAAGTTGAGGCTGCAAAACTCAAATTAGAGAGAAACAAGATGGGCAAGTGTTCATAGGCCCCAGCACAGTGTTTCATTGGGAAGTGACACCTGTCCACTCTAAAATTATTATTATTTTCTCTTGGTCATCATACACTCTCAACTGATAGTGGTTGTGGTGGTAGATGCCAAAGTACCTGTATTTGGAATTAATAATACTTCAAGAAGCCAAATACTTCCTGGAAGACATGTGAGAATTTCTAATTACCTGAGTTGGAATTTGAACTTTGAAAGCTAGAATATATTTGCCTACTTTAAAAAAGGATAACCTATTCAATTTTAAAGGCGGGTTATCCAACTTCAATTTTATTGGGAAAGTCTAATATACCTCCTCCCTCAAATATCATCATTGAGCTTGGAACTTCCTTATGAGTATTTCTCCATAGTATCCCTTTAGAGTAGAAAAATATATTCGAGATGGGGTTCACAAAATTCTTTCTTAACCTCGTGCTGTGTTGAGTCACCATTCTCCACTAGATAGGAATTTCCTTGGGGTATGTTGGTCTCCACCTGCCTTCAGTGATGATAAGGAAAAAAACAAAACAAAACAAAACAAAAACCCTTTCATTGCTATTGTATCATGAAAAGACTTAAGGACCAAAATAAATGTTAAAATCCTGTGTCTGAACATTGTCAAAACAGAAGGAACTTGTATTTCTAATGGTAGCCAATGAAAAAACTAGCATGTCTCTGATGATGCACCAGTAGCATTTCCTAACAAATTCCACTGCAAAACTGAGAGCCAGAAATCTTTTCCAATAGACAGAATAAGTTCATTCTCCTTGGGGTTTTTGAATGAGCCATATATTTGATGTAAAACCATATTTTAGTAATGTGATCCATTTTTAACTATTTTTAAGTTAACATGATCCTATTGGATGCTGCTGATGACCACTATTAGCAGAAAATTTGCCCTGACTCTTACCAACACTATGGTTTGGCATATGTCACAGTTCATTACTAATCTATTGACTCCCAGCCATACAGGTTATCTTTATTTAGCAGGTTCCACAGCTTTTTAGCACTTGCTCAGGAAATAATTAATGCAGTAAAAAATATTTTAAATATATCCAGAGGCCATGAAATCCTCTTCTTCCATTTTATCATTGGGAGTACATAAAACACAACACATCCTAGGAAGTCTAAATGGAAGTGGTTAAATAGCCACATTGTGTGGCACCACCCATAAATTGGTCAAATTATAGCATCTATCCCTTAGTCTCTGGGCATTCAGACAGATCTTCAATTCTGATGAAGAAGAACATATTTCCTTCCAGAAGAATAAGGTGGTTTCAACAAGTAGCCCAGTTTATCAAACTTATAAAGTGCATACAAATAGAATCATGGTTAATGAGTTTGGAAATAATGTAGGTTAGGGTTTCTGATATTAACAGTATTAACAGCCTGGTAAGGAGAATCGACTTAATTTGGAAAGCAATGAGGAGCCATTGGACAAGGTGAATAGCATAGTTGTTGTTAGGCTTTAGGAACAATCATATCTAGCCTGCCAGGATAGACCTGAGGGGTAGGAGCCTGAGAGTGGGCAGTAGTAAAAACAGAACCATGGGGAGATGGACCCTATGGGAGTCAGGGACTACTAGGAAAAAAAAGTGTCTTGGGT